>BLSH010065873.1:213630-224404 GCA_018402905.1 Glandirana rugosa
CTTTGTCTCACGTTTTATTTTGAATACCGTTTTGACCCAGAACAAGGAGAAAACACGTGGACACCAGGAGAGGAGCCAGACCCACCAGAGAAAGGAGACCAGGCTGTGTGACGCGACCGGTGCTGGAAGTCCCCAGACTACCCTGACGTCTCGGGCCGGAGGGTCCTTCTTTATCTCAAAGGCGTTCAAACTGCTGAGTTCTGGTAAGCCTCCACACAGACCAAAGTTGGAGTTCCTTTTTATCACACTGAATACTCACCTCAAAGAGTCACCATATTTTCTGAGGATTCACTATCAGGATTTAGCACGGGGATTCCCTTCCCATCAAATGGACACTTTGCACTTTACGCACTAAATATTGTTGTTGAATAATTTTTTAATGAATGTCAAGTTCTATTTTCAATTTAAGTTTTATTTTGCACTCTGTTTCAGTGAGTTGATCACTGACAATTATCTACTGTGATACCCATTCATACTAATCGTATCATAATTTATCATCATCACACATCTGTCACATTTCTCTGATGGATTGTGGCAGTTTCTCCAGAGCATGTCCCTGACTGACTATTGGTAAAAAAAGAAATTAATAAAAAATTCTGCATGTATTACTCTGTAAATCCTTGTCATAGGAAAAGAAGGTCTTGCTTATGAAAATGGTAAAGAGGTTCCAAAGAGCCAATCCTGTGTTGACTTTTCAGTTCAGATCTGAAAATAAGACACCGGGTTGATCATTGTGGGCAAATATCTTTTAATCCAGTGCTGAAGGTATTGCATAGGGATGATGAAAGTCAAAATGCAAGTATAAAGTCATAGAATACATTACAGTATAAGGAGCTTAGTATGCTAAATATTAGAACAAAGCCGAAGAAAGATAAAATCGGTAACAGTCAAAAGAATATCTAGTTGGACAAACTGGATCAGAGCGATATATTGTCCCTGGTGATATAATGGGACAGCTCAATAGTTTGTGGTACTTGATGTACACTATATTGTCAAAAGTATATAACAGCTTCAACTCTTATGGGAAGGCTGTCCACAAGGTTTAGGAGTGTGTCTATGGGAATGTTTGACCATTCTTCCAGAAGTGCATTTGTGAGGTCAGGCACTGGTGTTGGGCAAGAAGGCCTGGCTCACAGTCACCGCTCTAATTCATCCCAAAGGTGTTCTATCGGGTTGAGGACAAGACTCATGCAGGCAAGTCACGTTCCTCCACCCCAAACTCACTCATCCATGTCTTTATGGACCATGCTTTGTGCACTGGTCCAAATTATTTGGTGGAGGGGGGATTATGGTGTGGGTTGTTTTTCAGGGGTTGGCCTTTGGCTCTTGGTTCCAGTGAAGGGAACTCTAAAGGCATCAGCATAACAAGACGTTTTGGACAATTTCATGCTCCCAACTTTGGGAAACAGTTTGGGGGGGAAGGCCCCTTCCTGTTCCAACATGACTGCGCACCAGTGCACAAAGTAAGGTCCATAAAGACATGGATGAACGAGTTTGGGATGGAGAAGCTTGACTGACCTGCAGATTCCTGACCTCATCCCGATGGAACACCTTTGGGATGAATTAGAGTGAAGACTGCCAGCCAGGCCTTTTCGTTCACATCAGTGCCTGACCTCACAAATGCGCTTCTGGTGGAATGGTCAAACATTCCCATAGACACACTCCTAAACCTTGTGGAAAGCCTTCCCAGAAGAGTTGAAGCTGTAAAGGGTGGGCCAACTCAATATTGTACCCTACGGACTAAGACTGGGATTCCATTAAAGTTAATTTGTATGTAAAGGCAGGCATCCCAATACTTTTTACAATAAAGTATATATAAGAGCCTGTCACATGCCTAGAGGTTATAGTTACTTTAGTTTATTTGTGCCAAGCCTCCATTATGAAGAAATGTGCTTGCTGTCAGTGCTGTATAAACTGTATGTAGTATCAGCTACATACAGTATACAGCACTGTATTCTTGCAGTGGTATGAGGACTTCCCATCCTGCTTCTAGAACAAAATGGTCTGGCTGAGCGCCATTCACAAGAAGCCTTGTAGTTATTTGAATGAATACAAGGCTTCCTGCGCATGGTTGAGGTGAAGTAGGCAGATGATGCCACGATCTCCACCACTGCCAACCGGAGTTCATTCATAAAAGTACAAGGCTTCCTATGAAAGGCTGAGTAGTGCTCAGTGAGCAGATTTTGTTCTGGGGATAGGAAGTCCTTGTACCACTGCTGGAACACAGCACTGTATACTGTATGTAGCTGATGCTTTATACAGTGCTGACAGTGGATGCATTTCTTAGGCCAGATTGACCCAAACTATTTCACGTAGATGTAAACCAAGCCTTTTTAACTGTTTTCTGAGTTTCATACAGACTATCTCTTAGAGGAATTAACTAGTGTTGTTATTATTTCCCTTTAGTCTCTTTATTTAGGTCCAATCCTGAAAAATGCAACAGAAGAACAGAAAATGAAGTGGATTACTCCATATTGCAGTGGAGATAAGATTGGCTGCTTTTCGCTGAGTGAACCAGGTATGTGAAATTGGTGTATGGGAACAAATATTTAGGCACTTCCTTGGTCTTTCCTAACAGTCATGCAGGTGAAAAAAAAATGCAGGCAATGGTTGGTGTTCCTGCACATTCCTTCTGCTTTAGTTTCATTTTCATGAGGAAAAAAATAGTAAATAAAAAAAATTAACATGGCATATACAGCTGCCACACAAGTCGTATTGGAATTCAATGATCTTAAAAATGACCTTTCCTTTTCAATTTGCAGACTTGTGATTTCTGTAAAATGCAATATGGCTACCTGGGGGCATTCTGTAAACAGATGGTGTACAGCAATGGTTCTCATCCCTGTCCTCAAGTATCCCCAACAGGCCATGTTTTGGGAATTTTTCTTAGATAAAATAGCTGTCCAAAATCACAAACCATTGACTCTGATTTAAAGCAAAAGACAAAAAATTTTATCAGCCACTGCCTGTCTCAGTACCACATCCCTTATATGCAAGTAGAGAAAATATTTATGGGGTAGGACCCCTCCCCATAGATGAGTGGTGGGACTTTGTTGGTACTGAAAGAACCCTCTCTGAATGATCAGACGTCCACACAGAAAATCTCTGTCTGTAGCAAAATGTAATTAAGTCATAATATCAACAGCATAAAATCACCAAAAGAGGTGAGAAAGAACAAACAAAAATACATAAGCAGAGGTAACCGGACAATATAGAACATGAACCAGAGTGGGTCCGAATGCTCCCAGTCGGAGTAGAGGTGTAGCTCCGATGACTGGCTGGTGGATATCGAGGGATACGTATCTGTTTTTCCCAGTAAGTAGAAACCCATTGAGGGTATCTATATCCTAGATAAATATAAAATAGTCCAGTAAAGTATAAAGAAACGAGAACAATAATTAATAACTTTCATAAGTAATGCCCCGTTTCCGGAATAAACATAAATCTACATTATTCACGTCTGATCATAATCGTTTTTGTTACAAAGTTAACAGATAAGGCATAAAATTCATGTTGCACATACGAAATGTAATACATTCAAAATACCTTGGGACGTTGTGATGAGAGGAGACACTCCATGTAATAACAGCATCTGGCCGTGTCACTCCTAATTCACTAAAAACATGACATGTCTCAAAATGCATAAATCACAGCTGCCGTATATACAGCATGCCCATGCCTCAAATAAGAAGGAAGAGGTGACTGTATAATAGATTTCCTTGGTCACTGCCGGGCTGGCCGGTGCACGTCCTGTGCAAACCGTTCAGGCAGAGCTGCACGACTACAAAATTGATGCACCAGATTGGAGGGGGGGGGGGTCTGCGGATGTGCGGACGCCCGACGCTGCTGTACCCATTCAAGTTAATTTCGTTATGCTCGGAGGGTCTCTAGGCGGCTCTGTCCCTTGTCACTAGTGGTGAGGATCGTTTATACGACAACCACCTGACAATTAGGGGATACTATACATAGTATATAGTTATATCATTAGCTCTATTAGTTCCTATTTGTTGAGTGCATAGTGACTCTTACCTGCATAGTCTGAGGATTTTTTCTAAGACTGCGCCTTTATGATCCTCCTACGCTGGGTATGTGTTACGAATGATCCCTTTGTACCTTCCTATCCTCCCCCCGAGTTTGTGTACAACATATTCATCATATCCCTTTTGTATGACCACCAGGTGCTGTGCATGGACAGGCATACACACACACCCCCCCCCCCCCCCAATCTGGTGCATCAATTTTGTAGTCGTGCAGCTCTGCCTGAACGGTTTGCACAGGACGTGCACCGGCCAGCCCGGCAGTGACCAAGGAAATCTATTATACAGTCACCTCTTCCTTCTTATTTGAGGCATGGGCATGCTGTATATACGGCAGCTGTGATTTATGCATTTTGAGACCTGTCATGTTTTTAGTGAATTAGGAGTGACACGGCCAGATGCTGTTATTACATGGAGTGTCTCCTCTCATCACAACGTCCCAAGGTATTTCGAATGTATTACATTTCGTATGTGCAACATGAATTTTATGCCTTTATCTGTTAACTTTGTAACAAAAACGATTATGATCAGACGTGAATAATGTAGATTTATGTTTATTCCGGAAACGGGACATTACTTATGAAAGTTATTATTGTTCTCGTATCTTTATACTTTACTGGACTATTTTATATTTATCTTAGGATATGGATACCCTCATTGGGTTTCTACTTACTGGGAAAAACAGATACGTATCCCTCGATATCCACCAGCCAGTCATCGGAGCTACACCTCTACTCCACCGACTGGGAGCATTCGGACCCACTCTGGTTCATGTTCTATATTGTCCGGTTACCTCTGCTTATGTATTTTTGTTTGTTCTTTCTCACCTCTTTTGGTGATTTTATGCTGTTGATATTATGACTTAATTACATTTTGCTACAGACAGAGATTTTCTGTGTGGACGTCTGATCATTCAGAGAGGGTTCTTTCAGTACCAACAAAGTCCCACCACTCATCTATGGGGAGGGGTCCTACCCCATAAATATTTTCTCTGATTTAAAGCACTTGTGCAAGATAAAGGAAAACCTGCAAACATGGCCTGTTGGGGGTACTCGAGGACAGGGTTGAGAACGACTGGTGTACAGAACCCCTCCCAGGAATGTCCTACTGCTTTTGTGATTGGCTTACTGATTTTCCCAGAAGTCTGCATTAAGATATGTCATATTTTGGGCATCATGTGCAGCAAGAATTTCATTTTTAATGAGATGCACCCAAGGGGAAATCGCATCTAAAGGGATTGAGATGCTGCCACTTTCCACATTAGAACCCTGCAATTGCAGCAGTTGATTGATCATGCTAAAATGACTCCCATTCACATTCATTTTGCATATGGACACAGAAAAACGATATTTCTTTAGAATAACAAAAAGTAGGAATCTATAACAAAATTTGTTAAAAAAAAATCTTAGTACTGCTTGGACCTTGAACAAGGGGACATGCCCCAAAAGCTTGTCCTGAAAAATTGTATGTTAGTGCAAATAAAAAAAATTATCACGGACAGTACTGAATTTTCTCTGGCACAATTGCACTAATACGGCATCAATCACCTTAAAAATCTTTGCAATGCACAAAGATTACCCAGAATTTTTTTTTTCCTTCAACAAAGGTTGTTGGTCTTTTAATATTGACAGAATTGTTTGTGCCATCTTGGTAATGAAGTGTAAAAAAAAAAAGTTCCTTTCCTACTGTGAGTGCTGCTAATGATTATACCATGCAACACAAGCTAGGAAGAAGAAGAAACTACAGATAGAAACTGGGGAGTCTAACCAACAGTGTGTGTACAAGAAAATTGCGTGTCACAGAGATCAAATCAAAATGCCACAATAAATGCAAAAATACAAGAAACATTTTGTTCCCAGTAGTTCCCAAGTATTTTGCCTATCTTACTAACCCAGTAATCATCATCTATAGGTAATGGCAGTGATGCTGGTGCAGCAAGCACAGTTGCCAGGCTGGATGGGGATCACTGGGTGCTAAATGGGACTAAATCCTGGATCACAAATGCATGGGATGCTTCTGCAACTGTTGTCTTTGCAACAACAGACAAGTCCTTGAAACACAAGGTATGTCATCCAATTGCTTTATGACAGAGGCAGGCTTTTTATTCCAAGAAAAGTATTCCTTCTGTGTATCTCCCTGCTATTTTAAAACAATAACTGTGATTACTTTTAATCCTTCACATACTTGTGTCCTGAAAGTTAATATTAATAGAAAGGCATAGGGCAGTAATAGCATGTTACCCATGGATTCCATTTGTCTTTCAGAGACAGGGAGCCAGCGCAAACATTTACAGTGGGTAAAAAAAAATGACCCCCCCTTTCCTTTACATCACATTTTCTTGCTTTGCAGCCTGAAATGAAGACACACAATTTTTTGTTTCTATCCAGTTGTATTTACTCAGTGCAACTTATAATATCCAAGTGAAAGATATAACACCAACGTGTCAGAAAAAAAAATTAAAGATTAAAAACTGAATTATTGAGTTGAAAAAGGGTCATCCCCTCCTAAAATGACTTGTAAGCTCAATCGGGTGTAGCTAATCACCTTATTAATGGCACGCAAAGCCATTTGACTTTCAGTTGTGATCAGCTGTGGTCATTTTGATTATTGAGCATTAAAAGCTTTCTTGGAGCATTTCAGTCCCTGATAGTGCAATTGAGGCAAATCGTCAAATGGGTGGCAAGGCACTGTCAAAAAGATCTCTGGGATAAAGTTGTGGACAGGCACAAGTCAGGAGATGGATACAAAAACATTATCAATGCTTAGAAGCATAGTGAAAGGAATTTGGTACAACACAGACCCTCCTTGGAGCAGACCGTCTCTCCATCCTGTATGAAAGAGCCAGGAAGAAACTGGTCAGAAGCTACCAAAGCCTACAGCAACTCTGAAGCAGTTGCAGGAATGTATGTCAGAGTGTTTATTTTATGCATGTGACAATATCACACATTCTTCGCAAAGGTGGCTTGTATGGGAGGGTTGCAAAAACCACTCCTCGAGAAAGGCCACATGCAGACATGACTGACCTTTTGCCAAAATGCACCTTGAAGATTCTGAGGCCACATGGAAAAGGGTGTTCTGTTCAGATGAGACTAAAATTGAATGATTTGTCCTCAACACCAAATATGTCTGGCAGAAATCCAACACAGCTCACCATCCATATAACACCATTCTTACAGTAAAGCATGGAGGTGGTAATATCCTGTTATGGGAGTCTTTCTATGCAGCAGGAACTGGAGCACTTGTCAGCATAGAAGAAAAAATGGATGGGGCAAAGTACTGTCAAATTCTTGAGGAAAATCTGCTGCCTTCTGCCAGAAAGTTGTCAATTAGAAGAAGGTTTACCTTCCAATATGGCAATGACCCAAAGCACACAGCAAAAGTGACCAGCTTAGACTTAAAGAAGAACTATGGACAAAATGATAAAATAAGTTATGCACCTATACAGTCTGTTAAACATGTCACTGATTGTTTTGCAAAAAGCAGTAAGGATGTTGAGATATCTGCCTAAAGGATGTTCACTTCCTTTAATTTTGCTTCTGGTTTTCTAATTGCCTCAGGTTTGCATGTTGTCTCGTTTTGAGTCTATCTCTCTGCAGAAACGTGATGACATCACTGGGGGAGGTGCTCTTGTAGTACATGGAAATCTCAGGCATTCATTCTACACAGAAGTCCTGGTTAGGCTCCGCCCACGAGCGGCCCACGAAGCCCTGCCCACTCCAACCTATGTCCCGCCTTTCCCTGCCCACTGCTCTATCTATATGGCCAGCTCCTAGATTGTATTTTGTTCTGTCATTTTACAAAGTACCAGAGGAGAGCAGGCAGGGAGAAGCACACAGATTAATAGACTGATCTGTGTACAAACAAACTTCTGCTGTTTTACATAGCACAAACCCAGCTATTGATTGGCAGATAGGTGTGTGTGTTATGTAAAATAGACTGAGCATGATAGAATGCAGGAGGACTGGGGGATAGACAAGCTAGTTCACTGAAAGGAAATGACATCTGAGCTCTGCTGAACTTCTCCCATCATCACTAACACTATTCAACAAAGCAGGAATTAATAGGGGGATTACAGATCACAATTGCAGTGTTATGGTAGGAAAATAATCATTTCAGTTATTATGTTTGTTACAATGAGTAACTTTCAGGTATTTGAGGATTTACTAAAATATGTATGTTGCCTTTAGTTGTACTTTAACCACTTGCTTACTGGGCACTTAAACCCCCCTCCTGCCCAGACCAGCTTTCAGCGCTGTCGCATTTTGAAATACAATTGTCATGCGACATGTATAAATGTCACTGGTAGGGAAGGGGATAACACTAAGGGGGCGATCAAGGGGTTAAATGTGTTCCCTCATTGTCTTCTAACTGTGTGGGGGCTGGGCTGGCAGGGACATAACAGATCTCACTGATCCCAATGACAAGGATCAGTAGATCTGTTATGTCCCCAGACAGAACGGGAAACCACCGTGTTTACATTGGCGGTTCCCCGTTCTGCCTCTCTATTAGGCGATCGTGGGTCACCGGCGGATATTTTCTTGGCACGCTCACGCAGCGTGTGGTGGGCGCGAGAGCATGCTGCAGGCGGCTTTGAGGGCGCGTGGGGAGCAGAAAGGGGCAGACGTCCACCCGGCAATTCAGGTCCACGCTGTAGCCGTCTTTCGGCTATAGCGCGGACGTGTAGTGGTTAAACCCCATCAAAAATCTGTGGAATAACTTGAAGACTGTAGTTCACAAACAGTCACCGTCAAATTTTAGAGACATATCCCAACAGACTAAAGACTGTAATTAAAGCAAAAGGTGGTCCAACAAATCACTGGCGCAAGGGGTGATCCTTTTTCCAACTCTGTTTTTTTATTTTGATTTTTTTTTTTTCTGACATGTTTGTGTTATATCTTTCACTTAGATGTTATAAGTTGCACTGAATAAATACAGCTGGATAAAACAAAAACTGTGTCTGCTCTCATTTCAGGCTGCAAAGCAACAAAATGTAATTATTTTAAAGGGAGGTGATTCTTTTCTATACCCATTGTATACTGGCACCCAATGTTTTGAGGCCTTTCTATTGTAGAAGCATTTTATCGGAGATATGAAAGTATCTGTTAGTTTCTGGCTGCTACATTTATCCATCTCTGCTTTTAAGAATTAACTATATAAAGCAGTGGTCGGTCTCCAAACTGTAGCCCAGGGGCCGCATGCAGAACTTTTTTTGCCTTTTATCCAGCCCTTGGGATGCTTTTCCTCCTACTGACCTCAACATCGGGACACTATTTCTCCCACTAATATCAATGATTCCTCCCACTGACACTAATGATCGGGCACTATTCCTCCAACTGACACCAACGTACATCTAAACCTCAGCAGCCAAGTTTCCTCACATTAATACTAATGATGGGGGGGGGCACTATTCCTCCCACTGATACCAACGATGCCCTCTTTATTCCTACTCACGCCAGGAGAATTTTTACTTCCAATGGCCACAATCTGGACCCCCTTAAGGATAGTAAACTGGCTCTTTATATAAGCGCTCTCCAAACTTTTAAAACAAAGTATAAATTAGCACTTGGACCCCTGAAAGTGAACTTTAAAATAAAAATTAAATGAAAGTGACAGCCTATTACTTATGCTTATTTTTGCTCCCATTGGATAAAACTTGTTTCATCAGTATAAACCCTCCATATCCTCACACCTTGGGCAGTTTGGTTCTCTTGCTGAGCTAGCTGGCCCATAATGCAGCAGATTTGACCATCCAGTCATGGCCAAGTCTGATCTAGGAATTTAGCACAGCTGTTACTGCTCCTTTTATTATATATATTTGTATGAAAACCAGCTTTACACTGCTTTATTTTGCAGGGTATTAGTGCCTTCTTAGTTAAGATGCCATCACCAGGTCTATCACTTGGGAAGAAGGAAGATAAGCTGGGGATCAGGGCTTCCTCCACAGCAAATTTAATCTTTGAAGATTGTCGGATACCACGTGAGAATCTTCTTGGAAAACCTGGAATGGGCTTCAAAATTGCTATGGTGACTGTAACGGGGTATAGGCTATGTGTTGGTCTCTGCACACTACTTTTCTTACTTTTTTTTTTTTTTCCTCTCTTTTTAGCAAACTTTGGATGCTGGCCGGATTGGCATTGCATCTCAGGCCCTAGGTATTGCTCAGGCAGCTCTTGACTGTGCAGTAGACTATGCAGAGAAGAGAATCGCATTTGGAGCGCCTATCACCAAACTCCAAGCTATACAGGTGAGACGCTTTACATAGAAAATAATGTTGAATTAAATATGCATCTGCCTTATGCACTCCTTTTTTTTTTTTTTTTTTTTTTCTTGTGAACATTTTAGTTTAAGTTGGCGGACATGGCCCTTGCTTTAGAAAGTGCCAGACTCCTTACATGGAGAGCTGCAATGCTAAAGGATAATAAGAAACCTTATACTAAGGTGAGCTTTGATATCTACGGAGCTTTAACACAGTGATAGGGTGTCTGTTCTTTTCATTCATTTATTTAATGTATTTATTCTAGGAGGCCGCAATGGCCAAACTAGCAGCATCAGAGGCTGCAACACGGATTTCCCATCAGGTACCTTTTTATTTGTCAGGGCACCTTCTAAGGGGGCAGTGCTGTGCAAAATACAGATTCACTATATAAAATGGGGAATATTTTTAAAAGAAAAAAAATACATTCTTGTATAGAATTGGCCCATAAAAATGGATGACAGCCTACTCTGTGGGACTAAGT
>BLSH010065873.1:224414-236718 GCA_018402905.1 Glandirana rugosa
TTTTTTTTTTTTTTTTTTTTTTTTTTTTTTTTTTTTTCTTGTGAACATTTTAGTTTAAGTTGGCGGACATGGCCCTTGCTTTAGAAAGTGCCAGACTCCTTACATGGAGAGCTGCAATGCTAAAGGATAATAAGAAACCTTATACTAAGGTGAGCTTTGATATCTACGGAGCTTTAACACAGTGATAGGGTGTCTGTTCTTTTCATTCATTTATTTAATGTATTTATTCTAGGAGGCCGCAATGGCCAAACTAGCAGCATCAGAGGCTGCAACACGGATTTCCCATCAGGTACCTTTTTATTTGTCAGGGCACCTTCTAAGGGGGCAGTGCTGTGCAAAATACAGATTCACTATATAAAATGGGGAATATTTTTAAAAGAAAAAAAATACATTCTTGTATAGAATTGGCCCATAAAAATGGATGACAGCCTACTCTGTGGGACTAAGTACATCTAAACCTCAGCAGCCAAGTTTCTTCAGAGAGTTGACAAATCCTTTCTGTGAGAGCAGCAGAATTCATCAGGATTTAGATAACGTGTTCATCTGGTCTTGCATACATATACTGCATGATCTGCCTTTTTTAGGATATCCCAAAGTGTAAGCATCATAATGTCATAATGTTTTAATTTAGCACCTAGTTATATGCAGAATTGATATATTGCTGATTTTTGTATTGCTCATCTTTTTAGGCTATTCAGATCCTTGGAGGGATGGGATATGTGACTGAGATGCCAGCTGAACGTCACTACAGAGATGCTCGAATTACAGAGATCTATGAAGGCACTAGTGAAATACAGAGACTGGTGATAGCCAACCAGTTACTGAAGGAATACCAGCAGTAATGTACTGCACTATGAAAGATTTGCCAAAGCCTTAATTCTGAAATATTACAGCTGGGGCAGTTAAAAAAACATTTTAATGGTTGCAATGAACACAGATAATCATCACAAAGTGAGCAGCTGAACTTTGCACAAATGTGATTTGTAAAATTGTTGTTCTGTTTTTAGAAAGCTTTTTTACATTTTTTTTTTTTTTTAATTGATTTGTCTTGCATATGGAATAATATACAAGCCTGAGCACACTATTCAGCACTAAATGCTTTGCCCAACATTCTTTGTATAGACCAATGTAAAGTCTCTCTGGCCTAAAATGTTCTGTCTCTAAGACAGAGAGCTAAACCTTCCTGCTCCATAAACTTCAGATGCCATATTTCTTTGATCTTAAATTTATTAGAACAAGCCATGGGACATTTTTAAGCTCGGTGAGGGGTGATGGCGAGAGATGAAGAAAAACATGCCTTCCATGTCTTGCTGTAGATACTAAAATGGTGGCTGACTCACTTCCTCTAGAGAATTCTCCCAGAATGCACTGGTTCCTAACCACTTTAACACATTCTAAGGCTACTTTCACACTGAAGCGGCATCCGCGGTCTCTGTAAAACCCCGCTAGTTTCAGCGGAGTTTTACCAGCGAAATGGTTCCGCTATGTAGGCAGGAGTGCCACGCTTTTAACCCCCCACAAGGGGTTAAAAGTGCCGGCGCTCAGCGCTACCGAGGTGGTGTGCAGCCGCCTGTAAAACGCCTCAGTGTGAAAGGAGCCTATAGAATACACTATGACTATGCAAAGCTATACCAGAAAGGGAATATGAAGTGGCGTCTGCGTTCTGCATATAACTAGCTTGGTGAATATCTATCTAGAAATCCAACATGTTATTTTAAGCACACAAACACAAGTAAACTGAATATAAGCCCTGTGGGCAGAACACTCCCGTCTGACGTCACTAACAGAGTCTTCTGCAGAAAGCAACAGAAAAAGTTAGGCCACTGGTCTTAGGAATACTTTGGTCTTATTCTGCTGGAAAATCTTGACTCCAAATTTATGGACATGCTTGTCCTTACTTGGCAGGACTCTGATGACCAGAACTAAAGGTCGCTCATTCCTTCTGGCAATCTCTCATGAGCTCAACCAGGTTTAAGATTAAGTTTCTATGTACCACTTTCTCCTTGGTTGAAGAGTGGAGATATATTGTTTCCTCCACCGACTCCAGAAGGTATCGGCAAGGGTTTGCATTTGTCTCCACTGACATTTTGTAAAGGTCCTTTTCACAAAGCTCTCTAGCTGGAGCACTAACAAGGCCAGTCTTTTGAGTAACACAGCAGGTGTAAGAATCACTGGATTCAAAGTCACTTGAACTAATGTCAAAGGTCTGGCATTAATGATGGCTGTGACCTCTGCCATAAAGGTCACTAGGCGTTCATGGGTAAGCCTTGCAGTCCCTACTTGCATAAAGATGGGAGTCCAGAATTCTGCGGGCTATGCCTATCATCCTTTCCCAAACACCTCTCATGTGAGAAGAGTGAGGTGGGTTGAAAGTCCGTGCACAGCCTTGCTTACTCAAGTATCTTTCTACACTGAGAGTGTAGCTAGAGTAGCCTGATTAGCATTGGGGTAGGCTACTGGTGTATCATGGCGTGGTGTATAGGCATACCTGGTAGAAGTCTCTTCTTTAAGGGGGCTGGTGTCGTACTTGTATAAGGTTGGCAGCTTGCACCAGCTTGTTTTATACTCGCCTGAAGTGTAAGCAGGTGTTTGATGCTTGTATGAAGGCTGAGTATCTTGTTGAGTAGAAGGTTTGGTTGGAGCTGGATCTCGGTCAGATTTTTCTTGCTTGTAGCACTAGGGTTCGAGGTCGGCCTCCTGCTTTGCTTAATGTGACTCACTGACATATTTGATTTCTTGCTGTGGAGTACTGCTTGGGTTAGAGTGCTGATAGACATAATCTAAAGTGTGTTGCATGGAATCTTGGTGGTCCTTCTCTGGACCCAGTATGTTGCTACCTGCTCTTGACTCACCGTAGGCAGCTGCTTCTAATGCTTCTGCAATGGCGGCAGCAGTGTCTTGGTCCACTGCCAGCCTCTCCATGTTGGCTTCTAGGATAGTCTTTCCCTCTTCTCATCTGCAACTCTTGGTCTGCGAATGCGGCCCTGGCCCTCGCTGCTTCAGCTTTCGAACGGGCGATTGCTGATGCATTTTGTGACAGATGACTTCGATGAGCTTTCTCGTGATCTTGTTTTGTAAGAAGATGCTTGACTGTGAGACATGGCTGCGGTGGAGTAGCTGTCCTGCTGTGTAGAGACCGCTGTAGTGTCAAGTGCGGGGATGTTGCATGACAGAGCGCGTCTCTGTGTAGCCTGACTGCTTCACCTGCTGAAGGCCTGTTTCATCTATGGCATCTGACTTTATGAACACTGCGTAGCCCCGGGCTGTAAAGTCTTCCGAAGTCAGTTTATCTTCACCTCATAGGTCAGCAAAAATTTCACTGGTGCCTAAAATGTCACTGTTCTGTCTCTAGGACAGAGAGCTAAACCTTCCTGCTTCATCCACTTCAGATACCATATTTCTTTGACTTTAAATTTATTAGAACAAGTCAGGTGAAAATTTTGAGCTCGCTGAGGGGGTGATGGCGAGAGATGAAGAAAAACATGCCTGCCATGTCTTGCTGTAGATACTAAAAGGGTGGCTGACTCGCTTCCTCTAGAGAATTCTCCCCAAATGCACTTGTTCCTAAAAACTTTATGAACACATTCTAAACAATAAAATATGACTATGCAAAACAGCAAAGCTATACGAGAAAGGGAACAGCAGGTAGGGTCTGCGCTCTGCATATAACAAGCTTGGTGAATATCTAGAAATCCAACATGTTATTTTAAGCACACAAACATAAGGAAACTGAATACAAGCCCGGTGGGCAGAGCATAAAATATAACCTATAGTGAAGAAGCATGGCCAAGCTGTCTAGGATGGAACACAATATACTCTGAAGAGCCAAACTGAATAGGGACATGCAGATACCAGACAAGAACTATACCACACTGCTGTCAATAGTGCAGGCATGAGAAAAAAAAAACTGGGTCGGTGTGGAACAAACTTTCTTTTCAGTGCCTCAGTGTACTTCCCTGCTGCAGCGTGCCTGTAATGCCTACAATTAAGCCACACCCATACATTTTACCCACTTGATCCATATTTCAGGCTGCCTTCAGTGAAGAGGTTTATATTGCCCTTTCCTTCCCCATTAAAGTGTTACTAAACCCACAACAGTAAAATCAGTCTGTATATGATAGCATGCTTGTTCTACTCACTGTGGAACTTAACCACTTGCCTACGGCTGATCGGCATTTGACGGCGACAAGGTGGCTCTGTAACGCGAATCGCCGTCATATGACGGCGGCCGCGAGGTTGCGCCCAGTGAGCGTGCGCGCGCCCGCACGCTCACTGTGTCCGGGGAGGGCCAGGGAGCGGGTGCGGCGGATTCGATCTCCGCCGGCCATCCACGATGCGCCCCCCCGGAGTGAAAGAACGGAGGTCCGTGTAAGTAAACACGGACCTCCGTTCTGAGGGGGGAAGGGCTGTGATCACAGCCTTCCTCTACACGGAAGCTGTGATCGCTTCCCTTCCCCAGCTAGGGCAGTCCCCCCACAGTTAGAACACGCCCAGGGAACATAGTTAACCCTTAGAGCGCCCCCTGCAGGTTAACCCCTTCACTGCCAATGGCATTTACACAATAATCCGTGCATTTTTATAGCACTGATCGCTGTATAAATGCCAATGGTCCCAAAAAAGTGTCAAAATGGTCCGACATGTCCGCTGAAATATCGCAGTACCGCTAAAAATCGCAGATCACCGCCATTACTAGTAAAAAATAAAAACCCCAGAAATTAATTCTCATCATCCGTAAACGCGACCACTTTTGCGCAAACCAATCAATAAATGCCGATTGCAATTTTTTTTATCACAAATATGAGGAAGAATATAAATCGGTCAAAACCGATGAAAAAAAATGTTTTTTTATATTTTTTTTTGGATTTGTATTTTAGCAAAAAGTAAGAAATTTGGGTTTTTTTTGCAAAATTGTCGCTCTTCTTTTGTTTATAGCGGCGATCAGAAATGACGCAGAGGTGATCAAATACCACCAAAAGAAAGCTCTATTTGTGGGGAAAAAAAGGACGCACATTTCGTTTGGGTACAACGTCGCACGACCGTGCAATTGTCAGTTAAAGCGACGCAGCGCCGAATCGCAAAAAGGGCTCTGGTCCTAAAGGGGGAAATCCTTCTGGTCCTTACGTGGTTAAGGGGTTAATCCCCAGCATTGTTTAAGAAAGGCTGTTTTATCCTGTATGCATAAATTCTTCCCTCCTGCACTGTCAATCTAAGCAAGTACAGGCTGTCCCCTAGTTACAAACATCCGACTTACAAACGGAGGAAGACAACAGGAAGTGAGAGGAAATCTACCCCTAGGAAGGGAAATTCACTCCTGTAAGAGTTATTATGGGAAAAAGGTGTCTCCACTGAAGCTTTATCACCAAGGCTTGTTTCCAGAGCAACCTTAAATTTTCAAAATCCAATTATAGTTGGGACAGGAAGTGAGGTGAAATCTTCTGAACAGAAACATAGACAGCAAAACAATTTTTTTTTTTAAAAATGTACCTGTTCCGACTTACAAACAAATTTAACTTATGAACAAACCTACAGACCCTATCTGGTTTGTAACCCGGGGACCGCCTGTACATATAATACACATGAGGGTGGTAAAGCTGCACATGCTCAGTTTGGTGTTTTATGCTGGAGAGTACATTTCCTGTTTCAGTTGAACTGTTCAGGTCACATGATATTGACATCACACATGTGGACGTGTATAGAGGCTGTAGTGGAAAACTCCTCCTACTTGAACACACAGCTATGGACAAACTGTGCAGGTTATCAGGAAACTGTGGTATACAGATCATCCAAAAAGGTATATAGTGGCAGTATTTTAATGTAAAAAGATGTATAAGCTGTGGGGGGCAGATGTACTATTTTCATATTACTGGGTTTAGTAACGCTTTAACTCTGATCTTTATTTCTCTCTGGGAATCCAGGACCCGGCAATTTGCATTAGTAAGACGCTCCGAAAAAACCTGCGTCCTACATTTCACGAAACACATAAAATATCTTGACTTTTCCAGGTTTGGCCCATTTGAGACAATGGTGTTGGAGATAGCTTGCACACCTTTTGCGGTATGTATGTGGAGTCATCCTTTTAAGGGTTTACTAACAATTATAATCTTGCCTTGTAAATGCTAGTCTGAAAAACTGCGGTTCTTTACTAAAACTGGAGAGTGCAAAATCTGGTGCAGCTGTGCAGTCCCAGTAATCGGTAACAGTGATCTTTGTCATGTTCCTGCTAGCCCATCCCCCTACAGTTAGAACACACCCAGGGAACACAGTAAACCCCTTTATCGCCCTCTAGAGTTAACCCCTGCCCTATCAGCATCATTTTTACATTGATTAGTGCATTTTTATAGCACTGATCAATGTAATAATGTCACTGGTCCCCAAAAAGTGTAATTTGGGGTCAGATTTGTCCGCCACAGTGTCGCAGTTACGCAAAAAATCTCAGATCGCCGCCATTCCCAGTAAAAAATAAAAGCCCCTAAATCTATCCCGTAGTTTGTAGATGCAATAACTTTTTTTTACCAAAAATATGTAGAATATATATCGGCCTAAACCGAAGAATACATTTTTTCTCCTACGTTCACTGACAGACGCAGCTCTTCATGACTGTGGGGTTTTATGTTCGTCCTACTAGGACTTAACTAGGCAGGGAAAAGAATCAGCTGGCCCCTCCCCTGGTGGCCGTCCTCTCGTCCTACATTAAAACCCCCCTCACAGTATAGCTCTTCAGTTTCAATGCCTAGTTCGCAAGGAGTTGACCTGGCTTCCCTATTGGGAACTGCGGTCCTATTGTGACCATTTTTTTTTCTTTTCTTTTCTTGCTGCAATCAAGATGATCTGCTATCAAGAAGCCGGTCGGGGCATCGAGAGTCCTGGTGCTCTGTACTTTCCCCGACCTGGCCAACACGATGCGAAGCCGGTCCCAACACAGGGACCCGCCGCATCTTACCCGTTACGTGCGGGTGCCCCGGGGCGAGATCCCCCCGTCGGTCCCCTTTCCCGATTCGTTCGGCAGGGTGACTCTGGGCCTGCAGCATACCGCCGTCGAGGGCGGAAAGTCTGCATTCGGTGGCTGCCGTGGCGTCGGACTGGTAAGTGAGCGCCCTGCCTTCCTCCCCACGCGGGGTGTGAAGTGGGCCTGACGTCCGCAAATGTGGTTTTTCCACTGCTCCAGTAGCTTGCCCGGGGTAGCCATCGGTGGGGATCAGCCTTCCATCTTGCCCCCTGCCGCCCCCTCCCCAGCTCCGTTCGTTCGGCCTTCTCGTCCGCATCGCCATGCGGTTTCGGCCGCCATTTTGCGGCGGACCGCCGCCGTTTTTCCGTAGCCGCGGACATTCCCAGTCTATGGGGCTTTCCCTCTAACGCTCGGAGCGGCCATCTTCGGTACTGCACGTTGCCTGAGAGGTGTGTTTCAGCCTCTAGTGCTTCCTGGCGGCCATTTTCACTGCATGCTCTGCATTCTACACGTGGCTGCAGCTTCTCCCCTCAGAAAATGGCGGTGACAGAGGCAGTTTTTCTGAACGAACAGCGCTGACGGGCAGCGGAACTTCAAGTATAGCTGGGCTCCCTCCGGGTGCTGGTGGCGGTGGGGTGCTGTCCTCTGACTACCTGTGGGTGTGTGGCTGTGTGCGGGGCATCCCATCCATCCCTTATTGTTTCTGGCAATGGCTGATCTCCCTGCTGAACCTGCTGAGGTGGCATCAGCAGCCACGCAGTCTGACCAAGGGGCTTTTCTCACCCAACTACGGGATATGCTCACCGAGTTTTATCCATGTGGGGACGCCGCTCCGCGGGCCCCCTCCTTTATCATCAGGGGAAGATTCTGAACCGGAGGTGGCTTCAGGGGTCTTAGGGACCCTGGGGGACTTGTCTGAGGAGGACACGGGTGGTGACATGGTGACTGAGGACCAAGAGCCAGTGGCTGACCAGGATAATGTGCTGGTCGCCACCATTATCGCTGGTATTCGCACCAAGTTGCAGCTGGATCAAGCGGGCGAATCGCGATCTGCCTATGTGTGCGGGTCTTGTAGGGCCCCCAAGTCCTATCCTTACAATGAATTTTTTGACCATTTCCTATATCGTGAATGGCAGCAACCCCGGCGTTCCTCCTCACTGACTGGCAGTTTTGCTGAACGCTATCCTTTTGAGGAGAGTTTCCTAAAGAAATGGGAATCTCCTGCGGTGGATCCGCCTATTGCACGCCTTACCAAGGCGACTACTATTCCTATGGAGGGGACCCCCTCTTTCAAGGATCCTGCCGATAGAAGGACAGAGGCACTTCTGAAGTCCTTGTTCTTGAACGCGGGCTCTGCGGTGCGACCAGCTTTGGCTGCGGCCATGGCAGCGCAGTATCTCTCTGAATGCATGGAGGAACTTAAGACGGACCTGGTAGGCGGTCGCCTGATGGAGGCACCGCAGAAGGCTGAGTTTTTACTCCAGGGGATTAAATACCTCTGTGATGCGGCTGTGGATGTTCTGCCCTTGCTGTCCAGAATATCGATATCGGCCATTAGGCTTCGCAGAACTCTTTGGCTGCGATCCTGGTTGGGTGACCACGCTTCCAAACTAGGTTTGGCTGATCTTCCTTTTCAGGGTGGGCGTTTATTTGGCTCGCGCCTTGATGAAATCATAAAAGATTTCACGGGAGGTAAGAGTACTTTCCTCCCGGAGCCCCGCAGGCGTGAGTTTCACCGTAGACAGGAGCCTTCTACGTCGGGTCAGAAGAAGCTTTTTCGCGCATCAGGCGCGGCAAGCAAGGGGACCCGTCCCAGTAAGGTTGCTGCAGGGGCCGGACGTCGGCAGTGGCAGCGCAAGTCAGGAAAGACGGAAGACAAGTCTTCCTCAGCCTGATGGCTCGCCCCCACCCGAGTGTCGGGTGGGGGGACGTCTTCGGGGGTTCGCAGACCGGTGGCTAGCTCGCATTTCCGACCGCTGGGTCTGCGAGGTGGTGTCCACCGGGTACAGGATAGAGTTCATCACTCTACCCCCAGACAGGTTCTTCCCATCAAATTTAAACCTCCCGCTGGAGCGCAGGCTGGCCCTTTTCAGGGCGGTGCAGGCTCTCTCAGAACAGGGAGTGATTGTACCGGTTCCCCCAGGAGAGAGATTTCAAGGCTTTTACTCGAATCTTTTTGTGGTGCCCAAGAAAGGGGACGGATTTCGGCCCATCTTGGACCTAAAAGCCCTAAACAAGTTTGTCAGGGCGCAAAAGTTCCCGAATGGAGTCTGAGGAGAATGTGAACATCGCAATGGTCTCATTGCGGGACTTTGGCTGGTTACTCAACCTGCAGAAGTCGTCAGTGTCTCCTTCCTGCTGTCTGGAGTATCTGGGTCTCATTCTGGACACAGAACAAGCGAAGGTGTTTCTCTCTCCGACGAAGCTACAGGGCTTACAGTCGGCTGTACGCACCCTACTATCACGCCGCCGGTCTTCCTTGCGGTTCTGTATGAGGGTGCTGGGGCTCATGGTCTCGTCGTTCGAGGCGATACCTTTTGCCCAGAGTCACACTCGTCTGCTCCAGCGAGCAATTCTGGTTCAATGGGACAAGTCCCACCGGTCATTGGATCTTCTGATCTGGCTGGGCCCTCAGACCAGGGCATCCCTCGCCTGGTGGTTACGGGACTCGGCCCTCACTCAGGGGAAGTCATTCCTGCCCCTTCAGTGGACGGTAATCACCACGGACGCCAGCCTGACGGGCTGGGGCGGAGTCCTGGAGCAACTATCAGCTCAGGGTCGTTGGTCGGCCCAGGAGGCCTGCCTACCCATCAACGTGCTGGAGCTGAGAGCAATCAGACTGTGTCTTTCTCATTGGACAAAGAGATTGCAAGGCCGTCCGATTCGAATTCAATCGGACAATGCCATGGCGGTGGCGTATGTGAATCATCAGGGCGGCACTCGGAGCCCAGCGGTGGCTGCGGAGACAGCTCTGATTCTGCGTTGGGCGGAACTTCACGTTCCGGCACTCTCTGCGGTTTACATCCCAGGTGTGGAGAACTGGCAGGCGGACTTTCTCAGTCGCCAGGAGCTGGACCAGGGGGAGTGGTCCCTTCACCCGGAGGTGTTCAGTCAGATTTGCCACAAATGGGGGACACCTGATGTGGATCTCATGGCGTCCAGGTTCAATCACAAGGTGAGAACTTTTGTGTCCAGGACAAAGGATCCGTTGGCAGTGGCCACGGATGCCCTGGTGGCTCCCTGGAGCCGTTATCACCTCCTGTACGCTTTTCCTCCAATACGTCTGCTTCCGAGATTGGTGCGCAGAATAGTGATGGAAGGAATTCCGACCATTCTGTGGCCCCGGCGCACCTGGTACGCCGACGTGCGAATGGTGGCAGACGCCCCATGGCGGCTTCCGATGAGA
Source organism: Glandirana rugosa (assembly GCA_018402905.1). Lineage (NCBI taxonomy): Eukaryota > Metazoa > Chordata > Amphibia > Anura > Ranidae > Glandirana > Glandirana rugosa. The sequence goes on from BLSH010065873.1 coordinate 234,767, forward strand.
GACGACCTCCTGTCTCAGGGACCCATCTTGCACCCTGCTTTACCCTCGCTGGCTTTGACGGCTTGGCTATTGAGTCCCAGGTGCTGAGGGATAGGGGAGTGGCCGACTCCGTAATCCCTACTCTATTGAAAGCTCGCAAGTGCACCTCTCACAAGATTTATCACCGCACCTGGAAGGCTTACATTGCTTGGTGCGAGGCGGAGGGCTATAACCCTCGCTCGTTTGTAGTCTCCAGGGTACTGACTTTTTTACAGCAGGGTCTGAATAAGCAGTTGGCTTTGAGTACTCTTAAGGGCCAGATCTCGGCCTTAGCCGTACTTTTTCAAAGACCTTTGGCTTCACACTCTGATTCGTACCTTTGTACAAGGTGTGCGACATGTGGCGCCTCGGGTGAGATCCCCGATGGCTCCGTGGGATCTGAATCTGGTGCTTTCGGTTCTTCAAAAACCACCTTATGAAAAGATCAGGGAAATCCCTTTACAACTTCTGTCGCAGAAGGTGGCCTTCTTAGTTGCCATCACTTCTGCCAGGCGGGTGTCGGAATTGGCTGCCCTATCGTGCAAGTCTCCTTATTTGGTACTGCATAAGGATAAGGCGGTCTTGCGACCACTTCCTTCTTTTCTTCCGAAGGTAGTTTCTTCTTTTCATATCAATGAAGATATTGTTTTACCTTCGTTGTGCCCTCGTCCATCGCACCCAAAGGAGTTTGAGTTGCATACTCTGGACGTTGTGAGGGTCTTACGAGTGTACTTGGCTGCTACAGCTTCCTTTTCGTAAAGCTGACGCCTTGTTTGTTTTGCCGGAGGGCCCGCGCAAAGGTCTGGCGGCCTCTTCGGCTACGATTTCTCAGTGGATTAGAAAAACCGTGACCCATGCGTACTCTGTTCGGGGCAAGGCTCCCCCTTTTCCGGTCCCGGCTCATTCTACCCGGGCGGTTAGTACTTCCTGGGCTTTCAGACACCAGGCCTCGGTGTCCCAGGTGTGCAAAGCGGCCACTTGGGCCTCCGTTCACACTTTCACTAAGTTTTACAAAGTTGATGTATTTGCATCTTCGGATGCTGCCTTTGGCCGCAAAGTTCTGCAGGCGGCAGTGTAGGCGCGACTGGCGCCTCCTCAGAGGTTTAGTTGGGTACAGTTGTTTGCGTTTACCCACCCCTCTTTTTTGACACAGCTTGGGGACGTCCCCACAAAGTCATGAAGAGCTGCGTCTGTCAGTGAACGTAGGTGATAAAGGGATTTTATTGTAACTTACCGAAAAATCCTTTTCTCCGAGTTCACTGACAGACGCAGCACCCACCCCTCTGGGCTCTGTTTTGGTACGGCTTGTGTACGAACTGAAGAGCTATACGGTGAGGGGGGTTTTTTTTTTGTAATAGAAATTTTTATTGTTAAACATCCGACAATACAAATTAAATTATACATTGTCCCATTCAGGTATATGTGACCATTCTTGTTATACACAGTATTTAAGAATAATAAAACAAACACATGGATGAATTCCTCCTACCAGGGCAGTGCCTCCCGTGCCCGCCCCCTGCCGCCCCCCGACCCCACACCATCTATCTCCTGGGCGCGGAAGATCAGGGAGCCAGCCCGGCCGCCAGCCCCGGGCGCACCCCCCCTAAACCCACTGCTGGTCTCCATCCCGTGTCCACCGCTATTGAGAGCGGCAATTACACTAAACTCGGAGCTAACCTGAGCTGGAACTAAGATTGTCTAACGGGTGAAACATCCCGTTTCTATGGTGTAGTCGGGTATAGTTAAATAGAAACAGATAGGAAAGTTAGAATTAAGGTCAAAGAAAGATAGGAAGAGAAAGAAAGAGAGAGAAAGGAGTAACAGGAGTGGTCGATCTGCGTGTCCAAGGATATCTCATTGAGTTGGACGTCAAAGTCACTTGTTCTGTTTAATCTTAGCACAGTGCTGTTCAGTCTGTGGGCATCTCATTTGAA
>BLSH010065895.1:12604-34230 GCA_018402905.1 Glandirana rugosa
GTCACACCCCCCCCCAACAGCTAATGCTCACAGTCTTCACTTCTCCCTCCGGCTAACGTTCACAGTCTTCACTTATCCCCTCACTGTCCCCAACAGCACCCCAACCCCCCATCTCTAGCACTCTGCACTGTGTTGTCAGTTGCTAGGAATGCTGGCGTTCTAGTGACCAATGGCGATTTTGCCCCAGCATTCATAGGAGTACAGGACTGTTTTAGTCCGGATTTGCTCTGTCTTCCGGCTCCCACCCTGCTGCTACACCACTCTGTAAGCCTAATTACAGAGGTAAGGGGAGCTCTGATGGGAACACTGATTTTAGGGTGGACTCTGACGGTGAAACTGATGTAAGGTGGACTGATCTGTTTGGAGCACTGATGTAAGGGGGGACACTGATGGGGACATCGATTTAAGGGGGGTCTCTGATAGAGACACTGATGTAATGATGTAAGGGGGCATTGACATGTAAATACCTTCCCTTTTAAGAAACTTTTACTGTACTACATTGTGGATTTTATGAAAGCCTTTGAGGATTTCCTTGACCATCACCTCATAAAAGCCTTTGGGGATTTTCTTGACCACCACCTCATCTAAACCTTTAAGGCTTTCCTTGACCCTCACCTCATAAAAAGCTTTTCAGGATCTCCTTCACCACCTCCAGCTGATGAAAACCATTGACCACCACTGGATAATGAAAGCTTCTGAAGATATCCTTGGCCACTTCCTGATATATGTAGTGATGTAGTAGTGGATGGAAGTAGTGATGGATGCATGAATGTTATTATTTAGTTATTATTATTATGATGGTTAATTTTCCGCAGCACTCAATCGGTTCTTCCAGAGAGTTGCATTTTATTGACTTCAGACAGACAGATTTCATAATACTTGCACCAGATGGTCAAAATCCAACAGAGTAAATATTACACATTCAGAGTCCCATTCCAAGGGTGCCCTCATGCTCATGGAGAGAAAGTGAACTGGCAGGGAGACACTGCTAGCTTGAATGTCCACTTAAGTGTTAGTCTCACACTGGGGAGGGGGGGAGGGGTTCTCCTAACCTCACATTAGTGTTTACCAGATAAACCAACCACAATGAACCCCCTCAAGGCTAATTAGCCTTGGACTTAGGGTTGCTGGACTGGATCAATATGCAGCGCATGTGCCATAATATTGTGGCAGAAAACAGTGCAATTTATAATCTATGTCTTATTGTCTTCATGAAAATATAGATTAGGATTGTTATTGACTGCTATGGTATAATTTGAAAATTGTGGTGAAACTAGCTTTATTGGTGCTATTTAAGGTTTCTTTAATTGTATGTTTAATGCATTTTTGTTGGTGATTTGTATGTTTGTATTATGGTTCTGTCCTTCAATGGGATTGTTTCTTGTTGTTCCCCCCACTCCTTCCTCTTTCATCAATATATTCCCCCCATTATGCACCCCATTGGCTGGCCGAGGTGCCTTCTTTCCCCTGTTGGGGTGGTTGTGTGGCCCTGCTTGGGAGATCACGGCACACTTTGCCACTGTACGGACGCAAGGGGGCGCTGGTTTATACTGGCAGGCCCCCTTCCCTCGGTGGGGTTGCGTGCTCTGGCATCTGCTATCATGCGCTGGACTCTTCGCCCCGGGTCTCCGTACGGTGTGGTGTGTGGGCCGGGAGGCACAGCCGGGCAGCTCTGGGTTGCTCCTGTGTCTCCGCCCTGGCCGCCGCGGGGGGATCTGGGGTTTGGAGTCCCTGGCGCGTTGCGGATTGTTGGCGCATGCGCCCGCTCCGTGTCACGTCCGCACTCGGCCGGTGACATCAGACGCCGGCCGAGTGGGAGACACATAAAGCCGGCTACTCCGGCGGTCTTAGTCAGCTGGAGACTGGGGACGCATTAGAAGTGTTTTCTTGCTGCAGATATTAATGTCTTTTTGTTATAAGCTACTCTGGGCAGAATTTGAAATTAGTGCCTTACAGTTTACTGACTGTTTAAACGTAGAACTCTTTATGTATGTATGATTGGCTTTCTCATCTACCAAGGTCAGTTAGCTGGCTTGGTGATGTGTCTTGTAACCAAACTTTACGTTATGATATTCCTCTGGGCTTACCTACATATTTTTATATTTACTTATTTTAGGCTTGGCGAGTGACGGTTTTGACAACTATTGATTGAGTGTCTCTCGATTATAAGTGACCCATTTGAGGTCTACTCTCTATATGCTAAGGCCGTTTTCTATTCTGCGCCCCCAGTACTAAATTGATGCTACTATTTGATGCACGTAAGTCTATTTGCTTCTTCTTGTCTGAATAAAAGCCAAATGACTGAATAGCATAGGTAATTCCAGGCATTGACTGCCAATGTCCTGCACGTTTAATAGATGCGAGACTTTATTCAATTTAACCTGATTTCAAAGATATATTTCTTATAGTGTTAGGTAATTTTGTTTATGCTCAGTTTTGGTCTTTGGTATTTATTTGTATATTATCCATCTTAGCTTAGACTATATGTGTCTCCTGCATTGGCAGCAGTGCCGGGCCTCTTGTGGTTGTGAGCTGCATACGTCCCCTGCCGGGTGATTTGGGGTTACTTCGGTAAGTTTATGGGGTGCACGTCCATCTGCTTGGGGTGGCTTGAGGGAGGGGGAGAAAATTGAGGGGGTATGATCCCATGATGTGACAAATGTTGTATAATCTATAGCAATGTATAAACGAATATTCCTCTTCTTCTGATGTATTGTCCTTTTGTATTTATATCCATTCAAGTATACAACTGTTGGCGGACCAATAGGTCCCCTGAGGAAGCCTAGTTAGGCGAAACATGTTGGGATCAGTGTTGCCAACCTCCAGCAGCGTTTTTTACTGGCAAAACATAGAAAATTTACTGGCGGAGCACATTTTTTACTGGCAACTTGAAAAAAAGTAGAACTCCTATTAAAAACGAAGACAATAGATATTTAAACACAACATGGAAACTCTGACAATACCCATATCAAACACAAACACCCCCGGTTCACCTGAGCCACCTACCATCGGACTCAGCCTGGACCTGGGCTCAGTCAGTGGGCTGTGATTGGGAAATTTCCTGGGCCTGCTGTACAGTGCACTGCACATACATCACACACCCCTGGACTGGTTCACCTGAGCCAGAGCCACCCACCCACCCACCCATCAGATTCAGCCTGCCCTGGACCAGGGACTCGGAGGAAACTGACTGAGAAGAAGTTAGAACTCAACTCACGCCTGCAGTGCAGTACAGCCCTTCATGTCCGCCCCCTCTCAGTCCTCCACATGTCCGTCCCATCTCCGGTGTCTGCTGCTCTGTCAGTGTGTCCGCGGTGCGCTTCAGGCAGCCCGCTCTGTCCCACGTCCATGAGGCTCTTCCATCCGCCCGCTCTGCTCCTGCCTTTCTATAGGCTGGCGGGCAAAATCCAATGACATCATGTGCTGCGCGCCACCACGCGACTCGGGCGGCTCAGGCCAGGATCGGAAGTTCTCAGGGATTTCCGGAATTCTGACCCGAATGAGTTGCTGCCATTTTTACTGGCACAAATCAGCAGCTACGGACTTTTACGGACGGCAAAAATATGCCCTGTTTTTACTGGCTGTCCGTAAATTTACGGACGGTTGGCAACACTGGTTGGGATATCAACCGCCTGTCTAACTACCAGCAATATACGAGTCCCCTATGTATGGTGGAATTACCCAATAATGAACAGCTGCATTGTATGGTTTTATACTATTTTTCTATGTTTTTATATATGTTGTAAACCAATAAAAGATGTAATATTTTTATGATATACTGTCTGTGGAAAAAATGTTTTTCATATGCACCGCATAATCCCGTCTGGGAACAATCCTCTATCCATTTTTTCTAAATATTTGGGATGAGGTGCCTACAATATCTTGCCTTATGAGTGCGAATACCAGGGAACACCATTTTGTCTTATCTAGCATCAATAAATTCTTTTGTTCCTTCTCAAGTCCACATTCCACAATGCCCTGCAAGCAACTGTGGGCCTTTGATAAGTAATGCAGCTTGGCTTAAACTTAAACCATGGCCTACAGTAAATACCTATGTGTGTATGTATATGAAATATTACACAACAATATAAGCCTTTGGCAATTTCCTTGATCACAGGTTGGTTCCAAAGTGGACTTCAGGACTAGGGTGGCAATGTGACAATACTGCAACCTACAAACTGATTTCTGGGTTATGGGCAATGAAAAGTACCTCTGGTTTGTCATGGCAGAAATATTTAGAATTCTAGCTATAACCTATCACTAATTTTGTCTTTGAAGTCGAGAGTACTTCAAATATGCAAATCAGCTGATCTTCAAGACATTATTGATCTTTGGGAACGATATACCAAATCTCTTTACGGGAGGTATTTAGTCCTGTTGCAGCACTGGTCCCATAAAAGGAAGAGACCCACAGTCTCCATTTTTGTTTCTGGAACCTTCCAGTGACCCTTCACCGTGCCCAGCGATCACTATTGATATTCTGTATCAGAGCCAGCTATGGATTATTATCGCTTTTGGCATCTTTCCACGCCATCATCTAGTGGTCTCCTACAATTCGTCCTGCTGTTTGAGAGAGAGAGCAATTTAACGCCATTCCCCCAACAATCCTCCGTCTCTGCAGCCCATGAAATTACTTCTTGCCTCAAATGTGCTGCTAATAAAACTATTTACTTAGACCTCACTTAAATTAGCGGCAGACTATTTATTCCGCGCACCAGTGGCGGTTTATTTTAATTCTGAAGTTTACTCGTTTGCACTCAGGAAACTTTCTCCTAGCTGCTGTTTTTTTTTCTTCTGTCCTTTATTAGTTTATTTTTCGAGCCAGTGTCTATGTCTTCTGGGCAGCGAGGAGTGACATCTGAATAAAACATACATTATCTACCCAGACGGTGTATCAACTATGTATCAGCGTAATGGTGCTGCAATAATTATTGAAAATTACTATATTTATTCCCATCAGAGCAAGGTTGCCCACAGGCATAAGATGACGGTCTGAAGAAAAAATTTCAGTCACTTATCAACAAAACATCTATTGACCAAATATTAGATGACCGTCTCCAATGGTAATGATTGGCTTCAACTTTCCATTTTTGATTATTTCTGTTGGGTTTTAATAAAGTTACAAAAAAAACACACTTTAAGGTCAGATCTTACAATAATGGGTTGTGAAACAAGCAAATGTTGTGTATTCCTGTCAGGGGAGGGCGCGGCCAGGGGGCAGGGTGGCAATTGCCCCCCAGGCCACCCTAACTTACATTCAAAATGGCTGACGGCCGCTGCCCTCTCACATTTTTTTCTTCTTGTGGAGGAAGGAAGCAGAGGCCAGGGGTGCAGCCACCAACTACCTGCAGGCAAAGGCGGGGAGGGCACCCAGGGCCGGCTGTGCTGATGTGCACTGGTGAGGCTGCATTGATGGGCACTGGTGTGGCTGCATTGATGGGCACTGATGAGGCTAAGCTGATGAGCACTGATGAGGCTGCATTGATGGGCACTGATCAGGTTGCATTTGATAGGCACTGGTGAGGCTACATTGATGGGCACTGGTGTGGCTGCATTGATGGGCACTGATGAGGCTAAGCTGATAGGCACTGACGAGCTGCATTGATGCATTATTTTTGTTAAACCTCCTTTGTTGCTATTAATATTAAATTATGTTACCATATTGTATCATATTTGTCTTGCTTCATAACATCAATGTCCGTTATAAAACCAGGTGGGCATGGATGGTGAGCTGATTCGGTGGTTCAGTGGGCCACTTGACTGGACTTGCCCCCCAGGCCTAAGGCTGCCAGCCCTCCCCTGATTCCTGTAATACCTAACCCTAGCGTTGGTGGTCAGGCACTATAGCACTTCACCTATAGCAACTTCCTTTCACATAGGGTAAGCAGGCCTATTGGTAGTCAGTTGCCCTCAGGTCTTAACCACTTCAAGGCCGAGCCTGTTTTTTTGGGTTCGGTGTTTACGAGTTCAAATCAGGTTTTTTTTGCTATACAATTACTTAGAATCCCCAAACATTATATATATTTTTTTCTAACACCCTAGGCCTAGAGAATAAAATGGCGGTCGTTGCAAAACTTTATGTCACACCGTATTTGCACAGCGGTCTTACAAGCGTGTTTTTTTTTTTTAAAAATTCAGCTTTTTGAGTTGAAAAATAAAACAACAGTAAAGTTAGGCCAATTGTTTTCCATATTGTGAAAGATAATGTTACACCAAGTAAAATGATACCCAACATGTCGTGTGATAAGTACAGCTGAATATACTCGGTGCCTAATTAAGCTGCTATAGGCAAACACTGAATTCATGGTACATACCAGCCTTTCTCAACCTTTTCAACACAGAGGAACCCTTGAAATTATTCTCCGGTCTCGGGGAACCTCGGCTAAAAATTAAAGATCTACAATTCATGATACATTAGTGTGATGGTCAATGGGAAGAATTCTCCTTACCCTTGTGGTCAATGGGAAGAATGCTCCTTACACTTGTGGTCATTGGGAAAAATTACCCCTTACAGATAGCTAAAAAGATCAATGGTATCATTGGGAATTTATCTGAGAGGTAGAAATTGACCATTGCTCAAGGAACCCTAGGGTTCCACGGAACCCTGGTTAAGAAGCCCTGGTATATAAAAAAGATAAAAACAAAATCTGAAAAAACATAAAATGCATGTAAATCCATAGAACTCTAAAATCTCAAGAGAAAAAATAAACAATTGCGCAGAAATCGACATGCACAATCTATAGCATGCCGTGCTGGGAACCATAGATGGATGAGCAAATAATCCGATCTTAATGAATGAATGTTCAGTATATCAACTATCCAATAATTCTATATCTCACGTCTATTAATAAAAACAGTCAGACAGGGAAAGTGCAGCTCAGCCACAACCAAGATGCTGGAATGAGACCAGAAGCTGCTAAGGCCCAGGAGCGTTAGACGCCCCTGACAATACCAACCAATATGTCGTTCAGCATTGAATGTAGACTTCTTTCTTTTCGCTGGGTTGCTGAAGAATGATGATGAAAAAGCAACGTCATAGTATTATTATTGTTATTATTATTATACAGAATTTATATAGCGCCAACAGTTTGCTTAGTGCTTTACAAAATGAAGGCAGACATTACAGTTACAATACAATTTGGTACAAGATGGCCCTGTTCGCTAGAGCTTACAATCTAAAGCCCCGTACACACGGTGCGACGGTCATATGAAAACAGTCGTACGACCGCTTGTTGTACGATCATCCGACCCTTAGTACGCGCAATTAGAACAGCCAGCGGTCGTACAACAGAAGTTGGAGGAGCAGACTAGAAAACTTTGGTTGTACAACAAGCGGTCGTACGACCGTTGTACTGTGTGTACAGAGAAGTTGGTCCAACAAGTTGTACTGTGCAAAACATGCATGCTCAGAAGTCAGGAACGCCCGGAAGTGTCCGTTCGTTCCCAATTCACAAATCACATTCACCTGAACTTCCTCTTCCGCTCGTAACATGTCTCTACATTTGGCTTGGTCGTACGATCGCTTAGTGCACGTCAGTATGCAAGATACAACAGCCAACATACGATTTGGGCCGTTCGGTGGTACGACCGTCACACCGTGTGTACGAGGCTTAAGAGGGAGGGTCAAGTGACACAAAAGCTGATGAAGAAAGTAAAAACGCAGTGTATTAGATAGAAGCAGGATAGGCTTCTTTAACCACTTCAATACCGGGCACTTAGAACACTTCCTGCCCAGACCAATTTTCAGTTTTCAGTGCTGTTGCGATTTGAATGAGAATTGCGCGGTCGTGCGACGCTGTACCCAAACACATTTTTTATCATTTTGTTCCCACAAATAGAGCTTTCTTTTGGTGGCATTTGATCACCCCTGCGGTTTTTATTTTTTGCGCTATAACAAAAAAAAGACCGAAAATTTTGAAAAAAAAAACATTTTTCTTTGTTTCTGTCACAAAAATTTGTATAAAGTACATTTTCTCCTTCACTGACGGGCACTGATGTGGCTACACTGATGGGCACTGATGAGGCTACACTGACGGGCACTGATGAGGCAGTACAGATTGGCACTGATGAGGTGGCACTGATAAGGTTGCACTGATGATGGGGCGAATATGCAGCACTGATGGGCGGCACTGACAAGCAACACTGACGGGCACTGATACGTGGCACTGATGGACACTCCTAGGCGGCACTGATAAGTGGCACTGGGCACTGATGGGCACTGATAGGTGGCACTTTTAGGTGGCACAGGTGGGCACTGATAGGTGGCACAGGTGGGCACTTATAGGTGGCAGTGGTGGGCACTGGTGCAACAAGCACTGTTAGGGATGGCACTGGCAGGCATCATACATGGGCACAGTGCCATCCCTACAGTGCATAATATTGCCCTTACCTGGTGGTCTAGTGGGGGCTCCCTGGTGGTCCTGGGCGGCCTCTGTGCACCTTCCCTGGTGGTCCTGGGCGGCCTCATTGTGATGCCTGGGAGGGGGTCTCCCTGGTGGTCCTGATCCGGCTCCCTGGTGGTCCAGTGGGGTGATCCTGAGGGTGGCTGCGCTGATAAACGTTCAGCGCAGCCCCCCCCCCCGTCACGAGAGCAGCCGATCGGCTCTCCACTGCTCAGGTCTGCAGACCTGAGCAGAGGAAAAGCCGATAAACGGCTCTTCCTATTTACACTGTGATCAGCCGTGATTGGTCACGGCTGATCCCATGGTAAAAGGCTTTGGATCAAAGCCTTTTACCTTGGTCAGTAATGCGGTGGGTCAGACTGACCCACGGCACCACCGATCGCCGCGATGCGTGCCCCCAGGGAAGCGTGATCGCAGATTATCCTGAGGACGTCAATAGACGTCCAGTCAGGATAATGAGCCACCCGCCCAGACGTCATTTGTCAATGTGCCGGGCAGGAAGTGGTTAAACAGAAGGGTTTTTAGGGATTGTCTAAAGATGGATAGATTAGGAGATAGTTGGACAGATTTGGGTAGGGAGTTCCAGAGGATGGGAGAGGCTAAGGAGAAGTCCTGGAGGTGCGAATGGGAGGAGGCGACAAGGGAGCTGGAGAGCAGAAGGTCTTGGGAGGACCTTGTTGTATTTGACCCAGATATAAAGAGAATTTAAAGTAGAAGAGAAGTAAGAAAGAGGAATAAAGGTAAAGAGTACAGAGTAATGCACGCAAGGGGATTGGAGTTTGGAGGGCGGTATACACATAGGAAAGGGAGAGAAGGAAATGGGACTTGGTAGGGGAATTTCAGGATTGTGGGTGCCCAAATCCAGCTAGGGATGTCTGAAGATAAGTGGCATCTTAAGTCAGAGTTGTAGCAAATTTCGAAGGTAGGTGGAAGGAAATCAAAAACCCAAGGGGTCCAAATTTCACCAAAGTTGGTCAATCTATCTAACAACTTTGCCGTCTTTTTCTCGTAGACAAGGATCTTCTTGACGCAGCACTGCACTTCACTGAAATTTAGGGTTGTGGACGTCAAACTTTTTTTTTCACTTGTCTGTTTTTCTCTCTTAAAATCCACCGCTTAAATCTTAACTTCGTTCAGTTATGAAAAGAGTGGGGGAGGGGTTTAGAACTTTGGCGCATCGCTTTTCTGTATGATAGGTGTGGTGGTGTCAGTGGCCCATGCCTTTTGGTTTCCATATAGGTAAAGGAATGGATGGTTGTATTGGTGTGGTGGCACGGGGTTATCCGGCACCTCATCCCTTGTAGAAACATAGGTTTGGTAAGAGGAGATATGGGAATTATGACGGATCCAAGAAAAGAAAAATACAACAATAAAATATAACAAGTTTTATTTGTACAAAGATAAAAATAACAAAAAGGTGCATGGTTAAAAACAATGCATACACAGTGATGTTGCCTTCATTTCATGTACATTTTGATGATGAAGAATCATGCAGTGATCTAAGGATATTCCTACATGTTTCGCCTGCATAGGCTTTCTCAGGGAATTTTGTAGATAACTAAAGATTTTTAATACTATACAAGGAAGCGAAAAAATCACAAAAAGTAAAGTCAGTCACATAAATTAATATGCTACTATATTGCATACATTGAATGCAATCTTGTATTGTATGCACCATAGTATTGTATTTTTCGTAGTCATAATCCCATATCCCCTCGTAACAAACCTATATTTCTACAAGGGATGAGTCGCCGGATAACCCCGTGCCACCAGACCAATACAACCATCCATTCCTTTGGAAACCAAAAGGCATGGGCCACTGACACCACCACACCTATCATACCGAAAAGCGATGAGCCAAAGTTCTAAACCCCTCCCCCACTCTTTTCATAACTGAAGGAAAAGTTAAGATTTGAGCGGTGGATTTTAAGAGTGAAAAACAGACAAGTGAAAAAAAAAGTCCACAACCCTAAATGTCAGTGAAGTGCAGTGCTGCGTCTAGAAGATCGTATCCATAAATGAACATGCTACTATAGTGCATACAATACAAGATTGCATTCAATGTATGCAATATAGTAGCATGTTAATTTATGTGACTGACTTTACTTTTTGTGATTTTTTTCGCTTCCTTTTATAGTATTAAAAATCTTTGGTGATCAACGCGACTAGGCGCCCTGGACACATGTCGTGGAAAGGAGGACCTTTTGACTGGGCGGTATCCTACTTGCAGACGGTGCGAGCGGAGCTTCCTTCCCACTGGGGTTCCTCCTCTCTTTTTATAGTTACCCACCCTGTTACTGGTGATTTTATGGAACCGGGTAAGGCACATAGGGTGCGTTAGTGGGGGTTTTTGTCTCCCCCCTTTTCTGGCTGGATTTGGCTCATAGAGACATAAAAACGTTACTAGGATCGCCTGAGGAAGCACGTAGCGAAACGTGTTGCGATCTCCTGGTGACCAAGAAGTTTTTTGGAGCCTTATATGCACACGGGTCGTCCCCATGAGGACGACCGGGTACTGGGCCGATTCCCCTCATTTATGTCTATTGTGCCATAAGAACTCAACGTCATATCATTTTTTTTATATTGTATGTTGTATTGTATACTCATGTAAGAGAATAAATACCTATTTTTTATCATTCACTGTTCTATGATCCTGTTTGGGTAACCACAGTGACAACCTTCAAAGTCCCAACTTTTCTTTCCTTTCTTGGTTTTTACAGATCTACAAAATTCCCTGAGGAAGCCTATACAGGCGAAACATGTAGGAATATCCCTAGATCACTACATGATTCTTCATCATCAAAATGCACATGAAATGAAGGCAAAATCACTATGCATGCATTGTTTTTAACCATGCGCCTTTTTGTCATTTTATCTTTGTACTAATAAAACTTGTTATATTTAATTCTTGTATTTTTTTCTTTTTTTAGGCACCATCACAATCCCATATCCCTTCCTAGAAAACCTATAGGTAAAGGAATGTTATGGCAGTCAATGGAGAACCTTTGGTGAATTTTGGGTGGAAAGAAAGTCTCGGATATATGTTCCTTTACACCCAGCTCTCTCCCAGCCTGTCTGCAGGGAAATAGTGGCAGGAGGAACTTCTAGTCCAGGGATATGCGATTAGCGGACCTCCAGCTGTTGCAAAACTACATCATGCCTCTGCTTCTGGGTGTCATGCTTGCGGCTGTCAGAGTCTTGCTATGCCTCATGGGAATTGTAGTTCTTCAACAGCTGGAGGTCCGCTAATTGCACATCCCTGCTTTACACAGTAGAGTTTGAATCTCCTTTTTACTGATAGCAATGAGCTACATTCTCACCAAGTATTAATATAGCACCGAATATTTCATATTTTGTACACCTATGGAAAATAGGATTACGCCCATAAAGGTAACTTGTATTATAGGTTTATGATTCTGTTAACAGCAGGGGCGTTGCTAGGTCTCCAAAAGATCTGGGGCTAGAGCCCATAGCAGCGAAGTAAAGAAAGTCATGCTTGAGTATATATATATATAAATAAATATTGTTACATATCTGAGTGCGGATCCCCCTTACATCAGGGTCCCCAGAGAGCCCCCCACTTACATCAGGGTCCCCAGAGAGCCCCCCACTTACATCAGGGTCCCCAGAGAGCCCCCCACTTACATCAGGGTCCCCAGAGAGCCCCCCACTTACATCAGGGTCCCCAGAGATCCTCCGCTTTGAATGCTGGGCAGGGAAGGAGTCGTGGCTGTGACGTCACTGGTTGCTAGACACTAGGCAACTCTAGCAACCAGTGACCAGGAGTAGAGTCAGGTGTAGGTGAGGGCGGCGCAAGAGCCAGCACTACAGCGGCTCAGTCTGCCCCTGCCTCTTGCATTCCGGACTGGGACATACCTGCTAATTGCAGAACTGCACCCACCCAGTAAGAGACTTGGGGCTATGGGCCCCAGACTCGGGGCTATAGCCCCAATAGCCACCCCCTAGCAACGCCCCTGGTTAACAGTTTTCTCTGTATTTCTGTTCACATTATAGTAAAGCATATAAGAAGATCAGCAGTGTGCAGAATCTTCCCCGCTCCATAGTTTGGCACCACCACATGATGACATTTTAGTGCACAGGCGTCAAACTAGTGGCCCTCCAGCTGTTGTGGAACTACAAATCCCATGAGGCATTGCAAGGCTGACAATTAAGAGCATGACTCCCACAGGCAGAGGCATGATGGGAGTTGTAGTTTTGCAGCAGCTGGAGGGGCGCCAGTTTGACTCCCCTGTTTAGTGCATTTGGAAGAAAGAGAAAATTAATAATTTATAGCCATCAGTTGGTGAAAAAAAGTTGCGGCTGAAACTCGCCCCATTATCTCAGTCCATGCAAATGGAAATATTAAGGCTTTCTGCTTGGTGGAAAACCGGGGCTGAGTTAATTTTTCCCAGCTGACCCCAACCATCTGCCGTGCATGAGATGGGACCCATAGAATCGGAGAACATGCTGTAGCAATTACTTATTCCCCATCCCAGGGAAGGTAGAAAGGGGAACATTAAGAGGATAAGTCAGAGGGAACGGGGAAATAAAGTCTGGGGGCGCCCCAGAAATAAGAGCCGTCTGTATGGTCACACAGTAGGAGTGGCAGCGATGGGTTGGAAAACATCGAGTGCCCTCATCACCCACAGCTGTTCAGTTGTAGACATTAAGCCGTGCTAGCAGTGACTGGCGGGCTCCGCTTGGAATGCCATCCAGCTTGGGACCTTTCCAAAGCCATTTCCCAAATTGCTGGAAAGCGAAAAACTCTCAGCAGACTTTGTTGTTTTTTTTTGCTTTCACATCGGAAGTTGAATTAATTTGTTCAGTTCTGCGCCAGTGCCACAAAGTCGCCTCCATTGGCAGAGAAGTATGATGATGTATGATACCTCGCCAGACCACCAGAGAAACCATAGTGGTGCCATAAAAAAATCTAAACTCCAGACAAATGTAAGAGATACAAAGTAATGCAGCTCTGTATGCATTGTAATGCAACCCCTGACAAAAGTCTTGTCTCTTGTGTACAAATTGACCTGAAGGGCCGCTGAAATATATTTCTAATCAAGATTTTTTTTTTACAAGAAATGGCATTTTAATTGTAATAACGTTTCAGTGCAAAACGAAACGGTCAAAAAGTATTCTAATATTCACAGCTTGGTAAAGCCCATTGAGTAGGGTTGCCACCTCGTCCCTTTAATCCAGGACACATATGAATTACACAGGTTGTTGTTCTGTGGCTGATTAAGGTGGTAATTAAACTCACTTGGTGCCTCATCTGCATTCAATTAGCCTCAGAACAACCTGTGTAATTCATATGTGTCCTGGATTAACCACTTCCCGCCCGGCGCATTGACAAATGACGTCCGGGTGTTTCACTATCCTGACTGTACGTCTATTGACGTCCTCAGGATAATCCGCGATCGCGCGCCCCCGGGGGCGCGCATCGCGGCGATCGGTGGTGCCGTGGGTCAGTCTGACCCACCGCATTACCGACCGAGGTAAAAGGCTTCGATCCAAAGCCTTTTACCATGTGATCAGCCGTGACCAATCACGGCTGATCACAGTGTAAATCGGAAGAGCCGTTGATCGGCTTTTCCTCTGCTCAGGTCTGCAGATCGGCTGCTCTCCTGACAGGGGGGGCTGCGCTGAACATTTATCAGCGCAGCCACCCTCAGGATCACCCCACTGGACCACCAGGGAGCTGGATCAGGGCCACCAGGGAGCCCCCCCCCGCCGGACATCACAGAGAGGCCGCCCAGGACCCCCAAGGAGCCCCCACTAGACCACCAGGTAAGGGCATTATTGTGCACTGTAGGGATGGCACTGTGCCCATGTATGATGCCTGCCAGTGCCATCCCTAACAGTGCTTGTTCCATCTGTGCCCACCACTGCCACCTATAAGTGCCCACCTGTGACACCTATCAGTGCCCACCTGTGTCACCTATCAGTGCCCACCTGTGCCACCTAAAAGTGCCCACCTGTGCCACCTAAAAGTGCCCACCTGTGCCACCTAAAAGTGCCACCTATCAGTGCCCATCAGTACCCAGTGCCACTTATCAGTGCCACCTATGAGTGTCCATCAGTGCCGCATATCAGTGCCACGTATCAGTGCCCGTCAGTGTTGCTTGTCAGTGCCGCCCATCAGTGCTGTATATGTGCCCCATCATCAGTGCAACCTTATCAGTGCCACCTCATCAGTGCCAATCTGTACTGCCTCATCAGTGCCCGTCAGTGTAGCCTCATCAGTGCCCATCAGTGTAGTCACGTCAGTGAAGGAGAAAATGTACTTTATACAAATTTTTGTGACAGAAACAAAGAAAAATGGGGGTTTTTTTTTCAAAATTTTCGGTCTTTTTTTGTTTATAGCGGTGATCAGAAATGACGCAGAGGCGATCAAATACCACCAAAAGAAAGCTCTGTTTGTGGGAACAAAATGCTAAAAATTTTGTTTGGGTGCAGCGTCGCATGACCGCGCAATTCTCATTCGAATCGCAACAGCACTGAAAGCTGAAAATTGGTCTGGGCAGGAAGTGTTCTAAGTGCCCGGTATTGAAGTGGTTAAAGGGATGAGGTGCCAACCCTACCATTGAGTCAATTTTTGCAAAGACATAAGTGTTGTCGCCTTGTCATATGAGCTTCACCTGAGACTAATAATGGATCAATTAGGTCTCAGGTGTGTATAAAAAGAACCCCAATACACTAGACCAGGGATATGCAATTAGCGGACCTCCAGATGTTGCAGAACTACAAGTCCCATGAGGCATAGCAAGACTCTGACAGCCACAAGCATGACACCAGAGGCAGAGGGATGATGGGACTTGTAGTTTTGCAACAGCTGGAGGTCCGCTAATTGCACATCCCTGCTCTAGACCTTTACATCAACTGCAACTTAGGGTTGCCACATCATCCCTTTAATCCAGGACACATATAAACTACACAGGCTCTGAGGCTAATTTAATGCAGATGAGGCACCAAGTGAGTTTAATTACCACTTTAATCAGCCACAGAACAACCTGTGTAATCAATATGTGTCCTGGATTAAAGGGGTGATGTGGCAACCCTACTGCAACTAGACCTCTGTAAACATGCCATATGCCCCGTACACACAATCCGAAAATCGGACGACAGATCGTCCGTTTTTTTTTCGCATGCTAATCTCAGATCGAATCGGAAGAGTTTACTTTAGTCACGAAAATTCTCGCACGACAGAATAAAAAATGGGAAGCGATGTGATGTGTTTTGAACGACAGCTGTACTGATGAAAAAAAAAAAACGCATATTACAGCGCACACATGATACTGACTCCTATCAGGCTGTTTAAAAGCATCTAAACGTATATAGCAAAAAATGCAAAAATACGGGGGGTTTGGTCACACTGAATGGCCATGAAGTGCTTAAGCCCACTGACTGCTGCAAAGTACCCTGTTTTACCAGTGGGAACCTACACTAACCTTAGAGTGAATGTTCATATCTCTTAAACCATGGAAGCTAACGCCTCTCTTTATGGGAGACCAGAGGACACATCCCATGGATCAGGTGGACACTGATTGGGGCTAATTAAGGAGGATGGGGTTCTCCAGCCCAAAAGGTCTGGTCAGGACCTCTCAGCATACAAAAAAATACATATTTGGGGGGAACACCCTACCGAACGCATGGTGCTGCTTGTAAAGACCAATAGACAAAAAACGCATATTACAGCACACACATGATACTGACTCCTACCAGGCTGTTTAAAAGCATCTAAACGTATATAGCAAAAAATGCAAAAAAACGGGGGTTTGGTCACACTAAATGGCCATGAAGTGCTTAAGCCCACTGACCAGACCTTTTGGGCTGGAGAACCCCATCCTCCTTAATTACCCCAATCAGTGTCCACCTGATCCATGGAATGTGTCCTCTGGTCTCCCATAAAGAGAGGCGTTGGCTTCCATGGTTTGAGATTGGAGCATTCACTCTAAGGTCAGTGTAGGACCCACTGGTAAAACGGGGTACTTTGCAGCAGTCGGTGGGCTTAAGCACTTCATGGCCATTCAGTGTGACCAAACCCCCGTATTTTTGCATTTTTTGCTACATACGTTTAGATGCTTTTAAACAGCCTGGTAGCAGTAAGTATCATGTGTGCGCTGTAATATGCGTTTTTTGTCTATTGGTCTTTACAAGCAGCACCATGCGTTTGGTAGGGTGTTCCCCCCAATTATGTATTTTTTTGTAAGCTGTACTGATGAAACGAAAATCGTACGATCGGGCACCGTGCGAGAAAATTTTTCCTGCATGTCCGATCTTGTCCGGACGGAAAACATCGGATGAACTGTCATGATCGGCTCTCGAAAGCTCTGTACTAACGACCCGATTATCGTACGACCGCTTTGAAAGCGGTATTTTCCGTCCGATTTTCGGATCGTGTGTACAGGGCATAAGATTCACCCTGAGACTAAAGTTTTGATTATCAAGAGGCTGAAGAGCAGATCCTCTGCTGATGTGGCCGACACCTTCAATGTGTCTCAGCGTCAAGTACAGAGGATAAAAAAAGATTTGAAGAGACGTTTTTGACAAGCCCAGGTCAGGCAAGACAACGGCTCGAGAGGACCGTTTGTTGGTTCAAAAATCCAAGGCCAGACCATTTTCCACTGCAGCAGAGCTCCGCGAGACCCGGTCACCTGAAGTCCCTGTGCCAACCAGAACAGTTTGTCGGATTCTGTCTCCAAATGGCCTCCATGGTGGAATCAGTGCCCAGAAGCCGGCACTAAACAAAAGACAATTGAAAAACCGTGTGGCATTTGCCAAGGCCCCACAGCCTGCTAAAAGGATGGACGCTGGAAAAGTGTCAGAAGGTGGATTTTTCAGATGAATCTTCTGTTGAATTACACCACAGACGCCGCAAATATTGCATGAGACCTACTGGAGCCCCGCATGGATCCAGAAAACAGTGAAGTTTGGTGGCGGAAAAATCCTGGTCTGGGGTTACATCCAGTATGGGGGGTGTGCGAGAGATCTGCAGGGTGGAAGGCAACATCAATAGTCTAAAATACCAAGAAATCTTAGCTACCTCTTATATTCCCAACCATAAAACAGGCCAAATTCTGCAGCAGGATGGAGCTCCATCGCATACTTCCATCTCCATGTCAAAGTTCCTCAAGGCGAAGAAGATGGAGATGCTCCAGGATTGGCCAACCCAGTCACCACACATGGACATCATTGGACATAGGTGGGGTTGGATGATAGAGGAAGCATGGAAGACGAAACCAAAGAATATTGATGAACTCTGGGAGGCATGCAAGACTGCGTTCTTTGCTATTCCTGATGACTCCATCAATAAATTGTATGAATCCTTGCCAAACCGCATGGATGCAGTCCTTCAAGCTCATGGAAGTCATTCAAGATATTCAATTTGGATCTCACAGCACCACTACTTAATTTGCTGACATATTTTTGTATTTGCAGTAAATTTGTTCAATTTCTGTATAGGCGACAAAACTTTTGTCGTGCCAAAATTTGACCTTTCTGTCTTCATTAAATGATAAATCTTTTTTCAGTGAAACTAATTTATTTCAGTGCATTAAACATCATTTGGGAGGGTTTTAGCTTTTCATATGAGCTTTTCTAACACCAATCGATGAATTAAAAGTCAGGTTAATAGCAGGCAATTCTACAAAATAGATAAGCGACAAGACTTTTGTCAGGGACTGTACAGTATATAAGGGCCGTACCGTATGTAATGCAAAAGTGGGCAGAACTTTTTTTATTTACCTACAGAGGCCGTTCAACTTTCAGAGGTCTCCAAACTTTCTAAACAAAGGGCCAGTTTTCTGTCCTTCAGACTTTAGGGGGGCTGTGGTTATCGGGAGTAGAAAATGTCCCGGCATCAGCTGAAGTAAACAATGCCCCATCTTTGGTGTCATTGAGAGGAACTGTGCCCCAACGTTGATGTCATTGGTAGGAGTTGTACCCCATTGTTGATACCATTTGGAGGAATTGTGCCCCATTGTTGGCGCCATTGGTAAGAATTGTGCCTCATTGTTGGTGCCATTGGTAAGAATTGTGCCTCATTGTTTGTGCCATTGGTAGGAATTGTACCCCATTGTTTGTGTCATTGGTAGGAATTGTACCACATTGTTTGTACTATTGGGAGGAATTGTGCCCCATTTTTTGTGTCATTAATAGGAATTGTACCCCATTGTTGGTACCATTGGGAGGAATTGTGCCCCAGTGTTGGTATCATTGGGAGGAATAGTGCCACATCATTGGGAGGAATAGTGCCCCATCATTGGGAGCAATTGTGCCCCATCATTAAGGAATTGTGCCCCATCATTGAGGAATTGTGCCTCATCATTAAGGAATTGTGCCCCATCATTGAGGAATTGTGCCCCATCATTAAGGAATTGTGCCCCATCATTAAGGAATTGTGCCCCATCATTGAGGAATTGTGCCCCATCATTGGGAGGAGTTGTGCCACATTGTTGATATCATTTAGAGGAATAGTGCCACATCATTGGGAGGAATTGTACCCCATCATTGGGAGGAATTGTGCCCCATCATTGGGAGGAATTGTACTCCATCACTGGGAGGAATTGTGCCTCATCATTGGGAGAAACGGTGCCCCATCATCTGTGTCATTGCACCCCTTTGTTGCTATCATTGGGAGGAATAGTACCCCATTATTGGGAGAAATGGTGCCCCATCATTTGTGTCATTGCGCCCCATTGTTGGTATCATTGGGAGGCATTGTGCCCCATCATTGGGAGGAACTGTGCCCTATCTTTTGTGTCATTGCACCCCACTGTTGGTATCATTGGGAGGAATAATGCCCCATCATTGGTGTCATTTGGAGGAATTGTGCCCCTTTGTTGGTGTCAGTGAAGGAAATAGTGCCCCAAGGGCCAGATAAAAGCAAGAAAGGGGCAGCATCCGGCTTCTGGTCCACAATTTGGAGACTGCTGCTTTGTAGTAATTCTTCTTCTTATTATTTTTCATTGCAGGTAAATAATGGATTCCATCCAGAAGCAATGGTCCATCATTGAGTTCTTGATGAAGGAGAGGTGCAGGCTGTCCGACATCCACAGAAGGCTGCAGAATGTTTACAGAGATGACACCAATGGTAAGAGCCGCCAATGACAAGACATTGTCTGCAGCCTTCCATGGATATCAGACAGCCTGCACCCTCTTCATCAGGAACTCAATGACAGCACATTGCTTCTGCTTGGAATCCATCATTTACCTGCAATGAAGAGGAAGAAGATTTACTATAGAGGAAGAGTTCATGTGAAATCTGGATGACTGTTGTAAATTAATAAAAAACGGTATAAAATGATCAATTCATGAAGGATCTGGCACTATGTTCTGTGTATGGGTTAATGGATCCAGACTTCCAATATTACCAAGTCAAATGGCCATACCTGCCGCAGATATAATAACCTGGAGAGGTGCATAAAAATCAAACACACCGGGTTTATCCAAACAAGCGCTTAGGATTGACTGTAATTAGTCCTATGGTAAACATTATTGCGGTGATATGCAAGATAAAGACAGCTCGAGAGATGTTAAAAGATTCAAAGGTTTTTATTATTAAAATCCACAAGGCCAGAAGGGTGCTTCTCAGGTCTCCTGGCCTTTCACACAGGGCTGTGCTGCATGGCAAAGCTGTGTAAATCCCAGGACTGGCTGGACAGAAATACAATTTCTTTAGCCAGAAAACACTGGTGATTTGATCTCTGCCGCCATTTTAGCGAGAAGTCCAGCTCTCTTGGAGGCCGAGATGAAGAAACAAGAGTGGCTGCCAATAGAAATGGAGCGGCCGCCAACCTCCCGCCCCGCGGCCTTTCCCAAAACAGGCCACTGAACGGCAGCAGGCCCAGGGCCGTCTTTAATACATATTGTACCCTGGGCAAATATTTTCTTGGACCCCCCCCCCATTCAATTTCACTCTCTACCTGCTCTGAGCCATAAAATAGATAGCAACTAGACTCAAAATCAATTTACTGAATCAGATCAGCAGTGATTTTGATTGGTTGCCAGAGGTCACAGCATATCATTGCGGCTTACTGTCTGGTTGCTAGAGGTTACAGCACACATTACTGCTCACTGATTAGTTGCTAGAGGTTACAGCACATGGTTTCTGCTTGTTTGGTTGCTAGAGATTACTGCACATCATTACTGCTCACTCATTGGTTGCTAAAGGTTACTGCACATCATCACTGCTCACAGATTGGTTGCTAGAGGACACATCATGTCCTTACTGCCTGCCTGCACACCATGGACTAGGGAGCACAAAGTCGCTTTCCTGACACCACAGAAATGTGCTGCCCTTTAGCAGATACACAGCAATGCCATCAATTATCAATGACACCCTCATGCATCTGCTGACGTGCTGTGGACTTTCAAGCATGCCCTTGTCTCTTCAGTGGGCAGCATCCAGCATAGGTGATGGTGGATATGACCTCAGGGGGGCATGATATACATATGAATGCCACCTGTTTACATATCAGTGCAGCTGGCCACCACTATTTACATATGAATGCTGACGCTATTTACGTATCAATGCTGGTTATTTACATGTAAACACAGGGTCTGCAGGTGAGTCATCTGTACACAACAATAGGGCAGAGTTGGGCAGCTTTAGTAGCAGCACTTGGATATTGGGACACAGCACAGGTCTAAAACTTCAAGGGACAAGGGTATTTAAACCAGGATAGTTGGCAAGTATGCAGAACCTGCTTTGGGCCCCACAACAATGACAGGGCCCAGGGCAGATGCCCCTTTTGCCCTGCCTTAAAGGGGGTTGGCAGCAGCTCCATTTCTATTGGCAGCCACCTGGGCTCCACCTCTTGTTTGCCTCCACGAGAGCTGGTCTTCTGTAAAATGGCTGCAGAGTCAAATCACCAGTGGGAGGAGTCTGTGATACTTATGTACATGGGAGGAGTCTGTGATACTTATGTACATGGGAGGAGCCTGTGATACTTATGTACATGGGAGGAGTCTGTTATACTTATGTACATGGGAGGAGCCTGTGATACTTATGTACATGGGAGGAGCCTGTGATACTTATGTACATGGGAGGAGTCTGTGATACTTATGTACATGGGAGGAGTCTGTGATACTTATGTACATGGGAGGAGTCTGTGATAATTATGTACATGGGAGGAGTCTGTGATACTTATGTACATGGGGGGAGTCAGTGATACTTATGTACATGGGAGGAGTCTGTGATACTTATGTACATGGGAGGAGTCT
>BLSH010065895.1:46133-58032 GCA_018402905.1 Glandirana rugosa
AAGAAACCAAGTTACGGGTAGGTGTCGAGGACGCGTCACACCCCAAATAGGGGGTTTGTATAGTCTAAATTTTGTCGGACGACAACAAAGGGGGACCTACACGACTACAACCACCACTTCCACAATGCGACTTGCCTACTCACCTACCAGCTCCTCCTCCTTCGCCTCATCCTCCTCCTCCGTTGTCCTCCGTTTCTCTTTACGGGACGTTAGGAGCCACCGCCTTCCTGTACGCGGTTTACCGATCGGCCGAGTCCGGGTGGGCGGTGATGTAAACGGGTCACACGTCAATCGCTCTATATCGCAGGGAAGGGCACGAATGACCAGGTACTGGGCCTGAGCCGGCTAGCCATTTGGCGCATGTCCTTCCGCCACCGAGGATTGCAGGGCATTTCTCTTTGCCTCCTGTTGCCTCCTCCTCCTACTCCGCTTCCTCCTCCTCGACCATCCACTCATCCGTTCAGCGTAACACCTTCACCACCAACATCAGCACATCCAGGGGGAAACAACAGCAGGCTGTTTTAAATCTGATATGTTTGGGGGATAAACCCCACACTGCGCAGGAGCTGTGGATGGGCATTGAACCAAAGAAAAGAAAAACAAGAGAGGCGCACCGACCTTGTGCCGTACCATTAAAAAAGTTTAATATAAAAATATATAAAATCAATATACTCACAAACGGATCAGAAGTAAAAACCTTTTGGAATACAACAATAGATCCAATGGGGACGATGGTGGAGCCTCAGCAGAGGGCCTAGACGTTCACCACAGGACAAGGCTGACGCGTTTCCAGGGCGAACCCTCTTCATCAGAGCCTCAGATCTATTGTTGTATTCCAAAAGGTTTTTACTTCTGATCCGTTTGTGAGTATATTGATTTTATATATTTTTATATTAAACTTTTTTAATGGTACGGCACAAGGTCGGTGCGCCTCTCTTGTTTTTCTTTTCTTTGGTATAGTGTGTCTGGATGCGCATGATCCGAAAGAGGGCAGCAAGACCTATATGTGTTATCCGCCATTACTCTAGTGTGGCTATCATCGAATGAGGAGCCCCTGCTGTACCACATTCTTTGGTTGTTGGTCCCTTGAGCGCAGGAGTGCATTGGTTTGATGGGCATTGAACAACAGACCGATGAGTGGTTGTTGCCACTGAGCCTCAAGCCCGGCCTGGTGGTGTGCGATAATGGGCGAAATCTCGTAGCGGCTCTGGGCCTAGCCGGTTTGACGCACATCCTTGCCTGGCGCATGTGCTGAATTTGGTGGTGCAGAAATGTCTAAAAAAACTACCCAGATATGTCAGAGCTGCTGCATAAAGTGTGGGCCGTCTGTGCGCACTTTCGGCATTCTCACCCTGCTGCTGCTCGCCTGTCTGCTCTGCAGCGGAATTTCGGCCTTCCCGCTCACCGCCTCATATGCGACGTGCCCACAAGGTGGAACTCCACCTTGCACATGCTGGAGAGACTGTGCGAGCAGCAGCAGGCAATAGTGGAGTTTCAGCTGCAGCACGCACGGGTCAGTCGCTCTGCGGAACAGCAACACTTCACCACCAACGAGTGGGCCTCCATGCGAGACCTGTGTACCATATTGCAGTGTTTCGAGTACTCCACCAACATGGCCAGTGCCGATGACGCTGTTCTCAGCATTACTATCCCACTTCTATGTCTCCTTGAAAAAACACTTCGGGCGATGATGGAAGAGGATGTGGCATAGGAGGAAGAGAAGGAAGAAGAGGGGTCATTTCCACGGTTATGAGGCCAGTCATTCACAAGTGGCTCGGAGGGTGGGTTCCTGTACCAGCATAGGCCAGGTAAAAAATGTTCAAGCCAGGGTACAGTTCTGGAGGATGAGGAGGATGAGGAAGATGATGATGAGGAGGCGGAGGAACCGTGTTCACAGCAGGGTGGCACCCAACGCAGCTCGTGGGCATCACTGGAGTGTGGCTGGGGGGATACGGAGGACACAGATGATACACCTCCCACAGAGGGCAGCTTGTCTTTGCCCCTGGGCAGCTTGGCACACATGGCCGACTACATGCTGCAGTGCTTGCTCAATGACAGCCGAGTTGCCCACATTTTAACTTGTGCCGATTACTGGGTGGCCACCCTGCTGGATCCCCGCTACAAGGACAACGTGCCGTCCTTAATTCCCTCACTGGAGCGTGATCGAAAGATGCGCAACTACAAGCGCACGCTGGTAGAGGAGCTGCTGAGGGCATTCCTAAATGACACAGGGGGCTCTGTGGAAGCACAAGGAGAAGGCAGAGGAGGAGGAAGAGGTCGCCAACGCAGCTGTGGCACCGCCAGCACCTCAGAAGGCAGGGTCAGCATGGCCAAAATGTGGAAAAGCTTTGTCAGCAGCCCGCCACAACAAACAGCACCACCAGCAACATCTTAGCAGGAGGCAGCATTTCAGCAACATGGTGGAACAGTATGTGTGCACATGCCTACACATACTGACTGATGGGTCTGCCCCATTCAACTTCTGGGTCTCCAAATTGGGTACATGGCCTGAGCTTGCCCTTTATGCCTTGAAGGTGCTGGCCTGCCCTGCAGCCGGAGTATTGTCTGAACGTGTGTTTAGCACGGCAGGGGGCGTTATCACAGACAAGCGCAGCCGCCTGTCCACAGCCAACGTGGACAAGATAACGTTTATTAAAATGAACCAGGCATGGATCCCACAAGACTTGTCTGTACCTTGTGCAGAATAGACATTTAGAGCGGCCTCACACAGCCATTGGTATACTTGTTTTTTCTTAATATGTCTCAATATTTTGGGGGCTACCCCAATTAGAGAAAAAAAAACAAACAAACAAATAACAGTGTTGGCTACCTCCTCCTCCTCCACCGCCATTTCTACCTACACTGCCACGGTCACGGCCTAGTCAACCTCCTGGCTCCTACTCCACATCCACCTCCTCCTCCCATTTTTTTTTTTTTTGTGATTTTAAGTTATGTCCCTATCCACATTTGTTTGTAGGGCACTTGTCCTACTCCTTACCCCCATTTTGCTTCCTTTTTCAGCCCTCTAGCCCTTTCTAGGACTTTTTTACAGCCATTTTAGTGCCCAAAAGTTAGGGTCACCATTGACTTCAATGGGGTTCTGGGTCCGGGGTAAAGTTCGGGTCAAGTTTTGTACCGAACCCGAACTTTTCCGTGAAGTTTGGCCGAACCAGACGGACCCGAACATCCAGGTGTCCTCTCAACTCTAGTGTTTATGTAATGATTGCATGATATATATGTTATATCTGGAAACTATTTCATTCCAGCCCCATAGCATTATTATACCAGCCCAACCGCATAACATCATTATTTTCTTGTTCCTAAAAGGGAAAACCATGCATTTTAAAGCACATTTCAAGAGTGTTTTATACTCACCAGTGCCCATCAATGCAGCCTCACTAGTGCGTATCAATGCAGCCTGATCAGTGCTCATCAATGCAGCCTGATCAGTGCCCATCAATGCAGCCTGATCAGTGCCCATCAATGCAGCCTCACCAGTGCCCATCAATACAGCCTCACCAGCGCCCATCAATGCAGCCTCACCAATGCCCATCAATACAGCCTCACCATTGCCCATCAATGCCACCTTACCAGTGCCCATTAATGCAGCCTCTCCAGTGCCCATCAATGGAGCCTCACCAGTGCCCATCAATGCAGCCTGATCAGTGCCCATCAATGCAGCCTCACCAGTGCCCATCAATGCAGCCTTATCAGTGCCTATCAATGCAGCCTGATCAATGCAGCTTCACCAGTGCCCATCAATGCAGCCTGTTCGGTGCTCATCAATGCAGCCTGTTCAGTTCCCATCAATGCAGCCTGTTTAGTTCCCATCAATGCAGCATTTTCAGTGCCCAGCAGCTCAGCCTGTTTAGTGCCCACCAACGCAGCCTGTTCGGTGCCCACCAACGCAGCCTGTTCAGTGCCCAGCAGCTTAGCCTTACCTGTGATCAGGGTATAGTAAACGCGGAGAGAAGAAAGAATATACAGAGCAGGAATCTCCTGTTTACCCCACATGGCCGCTGTCTTCAGACGAAGCCCTGCCTCCTATGATAGATGTCACCGGTGTGCTGCCTATCATAGGAACCGGCCTAGGAGGCGGGACTTCGCCTGAAAGCCGGATAAGCGGGAGATGCCGCTATGTGTAATCCGGTGGCGCTCATCCCCCTCCCTCCCCATCAGACAGCCCAGCGGGACCCATGGTAGGGCCGGCCCTGAGCGACCCCTCTGCCCAGCTCGCGGTGCACTCGCCCAGGATCGACCCGGCAATCCAGGGACAAAACTGGGGACAGACCTCCTCTGGGGACAGTCTCCTCAATAAAGGGACTGTCCCCGGGAACCAGGGACGTCTGGTCACCCTAGGTTAAAGGGTAACTACACTTTTGTGGGGGGGGGAAAAAATAGCAAATAAAAAAAAATTCATATAATGTATATAATTGCGATACAAGTCATATTGTAATTAAATGTTATTAAAAATGACCTTTCCTTTTCAATCTGCAGCTCTGTGATTTTCTGTAAAATGCAATATTGACACCTGGAGGCGCTCTGTACAAAGATGGTATACAGAACACCCCCAGGAAAGTAATTTCCTGCTTGTGTGATTGGCTCATCGATTTTCCCAGAAGTCTGCCTAAGACACAATTCAGATTTTGAACATCCCCTGCAACAAAATTGTTCTTTTTCCTGCAACAAAATTGTTATTTTTTTCCTGCAACAAAATTGTTATTTTTGGTGAGATACTCCCAAGGGTAGGGTGACCAGAGGTCCTCGGTTTCCAGGGACAGTCCCCGGGCTGAGGACACTGTCCCCGGACCAAATCTGTCCCCGGTTTTGTCCCCGCATAATGATTGGATTCGGATTTTGCTGCCCCAACCCTCCCTCCAAGTTTTTTCTCTATCTTATCATCTTAACATTTGGTAATCATATCCCAAAAAACTCTAAGAAGAATCTTTTTTTTTATCTCATGGACGAAATGTGAGAAATAACGTTTGTATCATACAATCATTCCATAAACGCATACCACATACATATCATTTGAGGAAAATAGGCTTATAAAATAGTTTGCCAATAAAAATTGCCATTTGCCAATAAAGAAAAAAATATGTCCCCGGATTTCATTTTAAAAATCTGGTCACCTTACTTTAACCACTTGCCGACCTGCTCAAGCAGACATACTGTGGCAGGTCGGCTCTCCTGCGTGAACCGACGTACCTGTACATCAGTCCGTGCATGTGGGATTGCGGGGCGCACGTCCGCCGGCGACCTGCGACCACTCTGTACAGAGGCAGAACGGGGATCTGCCAATGTAAACAAGGCAGACCCCCATTCTGACAGGGAACATGACACCGATCTACTGTTCCCAGTGATCGGGAACAGCGATCTCTGTCATGTCCCTGGCAGCCCATCCCCCTTACAGTTCTAACACGCCCAGGGAACACAGTTAACCCCATTGATCGCCCCCTAGTGTTTAACCCCTTCCCTGCCAGCGTCATTTATACATTGATCCCAGCATTTTTATAGCACTGATCAATAATGTCACTGGTCCCCAAGTGTCATTTGGGGTCAGATTTGTCCGCCGCAATGTCACAGTCCCTCTAAAAATCGCAGATCGCCGCCAAATAAATAAATATATAAAAGTCCGTAAATCGATCCCATAGTTTGTAGATGCGATAACTTTTGCGCAAACCAATCAATATACGCCCATTGAGATTTTTTTTTGTACCAAAAATATGTAGAAGAATATATATCGGCCTAAACTGATGAATAAATTTGTTTTGTTTTTTTTATATATTTTTTTGGATATTTATTATAGTAGAAAGTAAAGAATATATATATATTTTTTGTCAAAATCGTCGCCCTTTTTTTGTTTATAACGCAAAAAATGAAAACCGTAGGGGTGATCAAATACCACCAAAAGAAAGCTCTATTTGTGGCAAAAAAATTTTTGTTTGGGTACAACGTCGCACGACCGTGCAGTTAACAGTGTTGCCAACCGCCAGTAAATTTACTGACAGTTTGTAAAAATCTGTGATTTTTAGAATGGTCTATAAATATCAGCGTCTGATAATTTGTCATGCTGTGCTGACTTTTTAAGTGTAAACTGGGCAAACTACTTGATATGGGTATTGTCAGTGTTTCCATGTTGTTTTTAAATATCAATTTACTTGGTTTTTAATAGGAGTTCAGTTATTTTTTAGGTTGCCAGTAAAAAAATGTGCTCTGCCAGTAAGAGTTTCCATGATTTGCCAGTAAAAAACGCTGCGGGAGGTTGGCAACACTGGCAGTTAACAACTTCAGCCCCGGAAGGATTTCCCACATTAGGACCAGAGCACATTTTGCGACTCGGCACTGGGTCGCTTTAACTGACAATTGCGCGGTCGTGCGACGTTGTACCCAAACAAAATTTGCGTCCTTTCTTCCCCACAAATAGAGATTTTTTTTGGTGGTATTTGACCCCCCTCTGCTTCATTTCTGATCAGTGCTATAAACAAAAAAGAGCAACAATTTTGCAAAAAAAAAAAAATAGTTCTTACTTTTTACTAAAATACAAATCCAAAAAAATATATAAAAAAATTAATTTATTCATTGGTTTTGGCAGATTTATTTACTTCCTCATATTTTTGGTGAAAAAAAAATGGCAATTGGTTTGCGCAAAAGTTACCGCATTTACAAACCATGAGAATTCATTTCTGGCGTTTTTATAATTTTTTTTTTTTACTAGTAATGGCGTCGATCTGCGATTTTTATCAGGACTGCGATATTGGGATGGACATGTCGGACATTTTTGACATTTTTTTTTGTGCTCACATTGTGCCAGCGATCAGAAAGTTAAATATCCACTGATTACTGTATAAATGTCATTGGCAGTGAAGGGGGGCGATTGGCAGTTAACCTGCAGGGGGCGATCTAGGGGGTAACTGTGTTCCCTAGGCGTGTTCTAACTGTGAGGGGGCTGGGCTGCCAGGGGCACCAGAGATCTAACTGATCCCAGTGACAGGGATCAGTAGATCTCTTAAATCCCGCCTGGCAGAGCAGGGAACTGGCGTGTTTACAATGGTTCCCCATTTTTCTTCTCTGTCAAGCAATCACGACTCGCCAGCGGAGATCGAGTCCTCCCGAGCCACGGGCACAACTCTGCAAAGTGCGGTGGGCACGAGAGCACACCAGTGGTGGGGCGCTCCCGCCTGCTACTGCGCGTGCACGAGCCGCTGTTTATAGACAGCGATTCGCGCTACAGAGCCACACTGCAGCAGTAAATGTACACGAGCCGGTCGGGAACCGGTTAAAGCGACGCAGTGCCATATAGCAAAAAATGGCCTGGTCAGGAAGGGGGTAAATCCTTCCGGGGCTGAAGCGGTTAAGCAGACAGACTTTATTCCTTTAGTAAATTAGCCCCGGTGTATTTTGCACCATCTTGGGATGCTTCTTGGTAACTTTTTTTTTCTTGTTATAATTTGTGCCAATTGGCTTCATGTTTGTGCTTGATTTACAGTCACAGCGGCATGTGATATTTTTCTTTCATGGACTCCTGCAGAGTTTTAATACTTGCTCTGGGGCATATTTAGATAGCACTGAAGTCCTATTTGTAGGTATTGTTACATGTCAGGTGCACATCATTTACAATACTTGCTAAGTGTTTATTTTAATGCAAAATATGCACATAAATTTACAAATTCTGCATATTTTACTAACAATTATGCTGTCGGAGGCTTTATAAAATGCCTCTATTAGGCCTCGTGCTTAAAAGTGTCTAAAAAAAAACAGTTTATGATGTTCAGAGCAACAACCAATCACATCCCTTCGATCACACAGCACAAAACTATATACCTCTTAGCTTTCACCTTGGGACACCTTTGGAGACCTTGGACTCCTTTGGACAGCTTAGACACCTCTGGATACATTGGATAACTTGGGGATCTTAAACACCTTTGGGGATCTTGGACACCTTTGGAGACCTTGGACAACTTTGGACAGCTTGGACACCTTTGGAGACCTTGGACAACTTTGGACAGCTTGGACACCTTTGGATACCTTGGACAGCTGTGGAGACCTTGGACACCTTTGGAGACCTTGGACACATTTGAATACCTACAACTTTGGACACCTTGGACAACTTTGGACAGCTTGGACACATTTGGATACCTTGGACACCTTTGGAGACCTTGGACAACTTTGGACATCTTTGGACAGCTTGAACACCTCTGGATACCTTGGACACCTTTGGAGCCCTTAGGCATCTTTGAATACCTTGGACACCTTTGGATACCTTGTACATTTTTGGAGACCTTGTACATTTTTGGAGACCTTGGTAACTTTGGACAGCTTGGACACTTTTGGATGTCTTGGACACCTTTCATAACTTTGTACACATTTGGAGACCTTGGACAACTTTGACAGCTTGGACACTTTTGGATGTCTTGGACACCTTTCATAACTTTGGACACATTTGGAGACCTTGGACAACTTTGACAGCTTGGACACTTTTGAATACCTTGAACACCTTTGGATATCTTAGACACCTTTGACAACTTTGGACACCTTTTTAGTCCAGTTGTATCTGAAAAGAATTGAACATGTGTGAACATGTTTCAATCATTTTCAGTAGGGTGAGGAGATGTGTGTGGTTTAAATATTTTTTTTCCTGTCCACTTGTAAGGGGTACTTATGATTGGGCAGATTTTGGCACCAAATGTAACAGTCCCTGCCCCTTACTTCTCAGATAGGACAATCACCCTCCTGTTGAGAGACAGTCTCAGCCATATTGTATCGTACTCTTGGCCTGAGACTTGTTCATGACATCCCTGGCCAGAGGCCTTGGTATTTAGAATAAAGAAATGTCCACACACAGATGCACTTTCAGCACTTTACTGCAGCTTCCATCGTCACACAGCTTCCTGCAGGGCTGGCCCAAGACATTGTGCTGCCTGGGTCCAATAATTAAATGCTGCCCCCACCCCCCACAAAAAATCACTCCCACCAAAAGGCCCACACATCCCTTATTTTATATCATGATAATTAAAATTAAATTTTAATTTATCAGGAAGTCAGATTTAAATAAAACAGCACCTTGTCTATATGCAGAATTATATGGAATGCCATTATATTTAATTCCAAGGCTAGGGTAGTATATAAACAGGCTAGGGTAGTATATAGACAGGCTAGTGTAGTATATAGACAGGCTAGTGTAGTATATAGACAGGCTAGGGCAGTATAGGGGTAGGCTAGGGTAGTATATAGACAGGCTAGGGTAGTATATAGACAGGCTAGTGTAGTATATAGACAGGCTAGGGTAGTATATAGACAGGCTAGCGTAGTATATAGACAGGCTAGGGTAGAATATAGATGGGCTAGGGTAGTATATAGACAGGCTAGTGTAGTATATAGATAGACTAGGGTAGAATATAGATGGGCTAGGGTAGTATATAGATAGGCTAGGGTAGTATATAGACAGGCTAGGGTAGTATATAGACAGGCTAGCGTAGTATATAGACAGGCTAGCGTAGTATATAGACAGGCTAGGGTAGTATATAGACAGGCTAGGGTAGTATATAGACAGGCTAGAGTAGTATATAGACAGGCTAGGGTAGTATATAGACAGCCTAGGGTAGTATATACACAGGCTAGGGTAGTATATAGACAGGCTAGGGTAGTATATAGACAGGCTAGGGTAGTATATAGGAAGGCTAGTGCAATATAGGGGTAGGCTAGGGTAGTATAGGGGCAGAGGGAGTGGCCTAGGGGGCAGTTGTCGTCATGACACACAAAACTGCTGAAAAAAAAAACTTGGTCGTCAATTTGCTGGGTAATTAGAAGAGGAGAGGTGGCCGTCGTTCTATTTGCTGCCCCTCTCAAAGTGCTGCCTGGTTCCAATGGACCCACTGGGACCCATGGTAGGGCCGGCCCTGGCTTCCTGTGAAGTTGGAATAAAAGAGAAAAAAATACTTCTGCGCTACTATGAATGGGGATTGGGATAAGTGGTAGCTGCTTAACACTAAATTAGTGAACCCCCACCCACATGAAAAGAAAAAGGTTGCCTTTTTGTTTTCCTGTTAAGTTGACATACTAGCAGAATCTTCGGCATGGAATGCCACATGTGAGGTTAGATATTCTGTAGCAGTCAGTTCAGTGCAGAGCAGAAGCACACATTCCTTAGTCACAGGACCCGTAGCTGAGGGTTCAGAACAAGGTGCTTTCATTAGTATACCAGTCTCTTTCCAATTTCCCTTCCATAGCCCTGCCCAGCTGGGCACACTCCCAGATGACACACCCAGGCCCGGACTGGCCATAGGGCACACCGAGCGTTTGCCCAGTGGGCCGGGGGCCTCCAGGCTGCATGTCCTAAGAAGAACAGCCTGTTGATGACCAGGCTGCAGGGCAGGAGATAAGCGCCGATCTCGGTCTGGACAGGGCTAACCCAGACTGCGGCCGCCGCTCATCTCCCACTATGCGGCCGTGCCTAAAGCAGGGCTGGTGCCAGCAAACTAGGATGTGGTGAAGACTGTGGGAGAGAAGCAACTGCGGGGGACAGACCCCCCTTCTGGGCCGGCCTCTCCTAACACCGGCCGGGGCACTGTGACAGCAGCACAGGGAGGAAGGTGAGTGCACTGAACTGAATTGATCCAGTGTGTGTTACAGCCAAATTCCCACTATGTAGTGGCGGGGAAAGGGGGTGGACTGGGGCTGTCTCTTTGCTGGACTGGGGCTGCCTCTTTGCTAAACTGGGGCTGCCTCTTTGCTGGACTGGGGCTATCTCTTTGCTGGATTGTGGATGTCTCTTTTCTGGATTGTGGATGTCTCTTTGCTGGAATGGGAATGTCTCTTTGCTGGATTGGGGATGTCTCTTTGCTGGACTGGGGCTGTCTCTTTCCTGGATTGTGGATGTCTCTTTGCTGGATTGTGGATGTCTCTTTGCTGGATTGTGGAAGTCTCTTTGCTGGATTGTGGAAGTCTCTTTGCTGGAATGGGAATGTCTCTTTGCTGGAATGGGAATGTCTCTTTGCTGGAATGGGAATGTCTCTTTGCTGGACTGGGGCTGTCTCTTTCCTGGATTGTGGATGTCTCTTTGCTATATGGTGATGTCTGTTTGCTGGATTGGGATGGCTCTCACGATAAATATCCCATCACAAACCACCTATGCGAAGGCCCTCCCCCCAGGGATCGGGCTGCCCAGTCTAAAGTGCCCAGGCCTATTTTTTGTCCCAGTCCGGGCCTGGACACACCCATTCCAATGTTTCTACCACCACTCCCCACAGGTGGGGTTCCCATAAAAGGGTAGCTAACAGCTCTGCTTATAACTTCACCTTACCATGCCATAATTGTAACAGAGTCATCTAGTGGCAGGCCAGCTGATTGCACCTGCCAACACACCTTTTTCAAAAAAAATTCTAAACTAATGTGCGGCAGATTTAGATGATAATACTTTTCAAGACTGTATAAGTGTGAGTGGCCATCTTTAGGGAGATTTAAGTACAAAAAAAAAAAAAATGAAGGGTGTACTCATGCTAGGCATGGTTGCCTTATACTGTGCCCAAGCACAATTGTTCCCCCCCCCCCCTCCCCAACTACCCTGCTGGCCTGTGCTCACATTGTGCCAGGCCCGTGCTTGCTTTCTGTGTTCCATGGGAAGCTGTCACCTGATGTCACAAATGTCCTTTCCTCTTTGTACATACCTCCCAACTTTTGAAGTTGAGAATGAGGGACACTTTAGAGGGACAGCGACCTGCAGTGCGGTAATATGACATTTGCGGGCCCAGAGCTCTCCCTCTTGAACCCCATCCTCCTGTAACCTGAAGCAGCTGCAGCTGGCAGGAGGGAGAGGAGGAGAGTTGGCAGTGCTGCGAGGAGGGGGCACTCAGGGGGATCTGCGCTGTAAGAGGGGGGGCTTTAAAGTAAACTGGGGGTG
>BLSH010065895.1:72599-94487 GCA_018402905.1 Glandirana rugosa
CCCCCCCCCCCCCCCCCCCCCCCCCCCCCCCCCCCCCCCCCCCCCCCCCCCCCCCCCCCCCCCCCCCCCCCCCCCCCCCCCCCCCCCCCCCCCCCCCCCTCTGATGGGACAGCCACTCTAAGAGGGCTAAGCCATGGAAATTGGACATTCCCTCCTTTTTCTAGACATCAATAAATAGATATAAATAAACAAATACTAGGATCTGAGTCATCGCACAAACATGAGATTCGGAGTCGTCTGGAAGGACATTTTACAGGCGGCCCTCCTTGAATTTGAACCCCCTGATGTGGGCAGTGCTGTGACTGCTATGCTGCACCTCTCTGCTTTGTTTGGAGCTGGGCCGGCGTCCTTGGTTGCCAGGTAACGCTGTGCTGTGTTCTCGCCCTTTGACCTGGAAGTGAAAAGACAGGATTGTCTCCATTCCACTCCCATCTGTTATTCCAGCATTCTCTCCCCGGATTCATCAGTAAGTGGTCAGTGGTTGTGCTTTGTATTTGGGTGATCAATGAGGGGAAATTTATCAAAACTGGATCAGACAGAATGTGGAGCAGCTGCCCGCGGCAACCAATCCGCTCCTAGCTTCAGCTTGTTCGGTTTTGAAAGATAGAAGCTGATTGGTTGCCGTGGACAACTGCTCCTGATCCTAGCTGCTCCAGTAAATTCCCCTCGATGGGTGTATTTGGGCGGCGGTTGCTAGGGGCAACATCTTACATACGTTTATTCCCATCTGTATATGTTTACGGTTCTTTTTCTGCACGGCGGTGATGATGTCATGCAATTGGGGGCGGAGATTTCACATTATGTAATGTATATTTGCGGATGTATTTGAGGGCTCATTCGCACCATAAAATGCATCGAAGCACGCGCTTTTTTTTTTTTTTTTTTTTTTTTGCACCTTCCTGCGCATTTAGGGCAGCCTATTGATTTCAGTGGGCAGCCCTACACCTGTAAAACCCGCAAAAATAGCACCACAAAAATCGCGACGCACCAAACCGCACAGGACTGCTGTACCGTTCATTTTAGATGGCGTGAACGCGCGCGTGTTTGCCAGATGTGTGGGGGTGCCGTTAACCCACTCAGGCGCTGATGTTGGACGAGAAGGCCTGGCTCGCAGTCTCCGCTCTAATTCACCCCAAAGGTGTTCTATCAGGTTAAGGTCAGGACCCTGTGCAGGTAGGGTTGCCACATCATCCCTATAATCCAGGACACACATGAATTACACAGGTTTTGAGGCTAATTTAATTCAGATAAGGTACCAAGTGAGTTTAATTACCACCTTAATCAGCCACAGAACCTGTGAACTTAATATGTGTCGTGGATTAAAGGGATGATGCGGCAACCCTATGTGCAGGCCAGTCAAGTTCCTGCACCCCAAACTCGCTCATCCATGTCTTTATGGACCTTGCTTTGTGCACTGGTGGGCAGTCATGTTGGAACAGGAAGGGGCCATCCCCAAACTGTTCCCACAAAGTTGGGGGCATGGAATTGTCCAAAATGTCTTGGTGTGCTGACGCCTTAAGAGTTCACTTCACTGGAATTAAGGGGCCCAATAGAGTTGCCACCTCATCCCTTTAAACCCGAACACATATGAATTACACAGGTTGTTCTGATGCTGATTTAATGCAGATAAGGCACCAAGTGAGTTTAATTACCACCTTAATCAGCCACAGAGCAACCTGTGTAATTCATATGTGTTCGGGTTTAAAGGGATGAGGTGGCAACCCTAGGGCCCAACCCCTGAAAAACAACCCCATGCCATAATCCCCCCTCCACCAAATGATTTGGACCAGTGCACAAAGCAAGGTCCATAAAGACATGGATGAGCGAGTTTGGAGTGGAGGAACTTGACTGGCCTGCACAGAGTCCTGACCTCAACCTTTGGGATGAATTAGAGCGGAGACTGTGAGCCAGGCCTTCTCATCCAGCATCAGTGCCTGACCTCACAAATGCTCTTCTGGAAGAACGGTCAAACATTCCCATAGACGCTCCTAAACCTTGTGGACGGCCTTCCCAGAAGAG
The DNA here is from genome assembly GCA_018402905.1 of Glandirana rugosa. Classification (NCBI taxonomy): domain Eukaryota; kingdom Metazoa; phylum Chordata; class Amphibia; order Anura; family Ranidae; genus Glandirana; species Glandirana rugosa. Next base: position 74,619 of record BLSH010065895.1, read on the forward strand.
GTGAAGCTGTTATAGCTGCAAAGGGTGGGCCAACTCAATATTGAACCCTATGAGCTAAGACTGGGATGCCATTAAAGTAAATGTGCGTGTAAAGGCAGGCGTCCCAATACTTTCGGTAACATAGTGTATACTGACATCCCATTTTACTGTACACTCAGATTGTTTCTTTTTTTTACTAAATATCAATGTGCCCACCTTTGAGTGATATTGTCCAGAGGGGGTACAGTATATCAGTACCAGGCTCTGTATACAGTAACATGCAGCCATTGGCCTTCCTTATTTTCTTGTTATATTGCGTCTGATCAGTCCTCTCACCTTCTACATTGGCAGATTCCTCACTGTCCTGCAGGTGTGGGTGGGGGGCTCTGATATATGAATGGATGAATAAGCTATTGATGGAGGGGCACAGGCCACAGGGCACATAGTATAATATTGGCACATAAATTGCTGTCTCAGTCTTATTCGGTGCGCCATCTAGTGGTGGCGTGATGCAGAGGGCAACCGGATAGAGGGTGCTGTGTCTGTGCGCATGGTGCTGGGAAAATCAGAGATGCTCCAATGATAAACAAACTTGTGTGCTGTGCGTCTGCTACCCTGAAACGTATATCAGTGACGCCCTTCCACATGAAATATGCTTTAATTTCTATTACTTTCTTTCCCGCAGAATGGCGAACACGGTTCTTGGCGTGGGCACAGGGGTGTTTGTGATCTCGGCGATCTGGGTTGTCACCCTGCTGCTGTGTGTTCTGTTCTCCCGCACGTCTGGGGCGGCCCGGTAAGAGCACGCCATGATATCTGCTTTATTCAACTTAGTGATAGATGTGAGGCGGGGTGCAGGGATGCTCTGTAATCAGCTGAACATCGGCTTTTGGTCACCTTCTGCTTTAAAGGTGCAGTGTGGCCATCTGTGTACTTCTCCCATCATAGGTCTCCTAAAGAGTAGATGGTCAGAGACTGCAGACATGCTAGAGTAGATGGTCAGGGGCTGCAGACATGCTAGAGTAGATGGTCAGAGACTCAGAGACTGCAGGCATACTAGAGTAGATGGTCAGAGACTGCAGGAATACTAGAGTAGATGGTCAGAGACTGCAGGCATACTAGAGTAGATGGTCAGAGACTGCAGACATGCTAGAGTAGATGGCCAGAGACTGCAGGCATGCTAGAGTAGATGGTCAGGGACTGCAGACATACTAGAGTAGATGGTCAGGGACTGCAGACATGCTAGAGTAGATGGTCAGGGACTGCAGGCATGCTAGAGTAGATGGTCAGAGACTGCAGACATACTAGAGTAGATGGTCAGGGGCTGCAGACATGCTAGAGTAGATGGTCAGGGGCTGCAGGCCTACTAGAGTAGATGGTAAGGGACTCAAGACATGCTAGAGTAGATGGTCAGGGACTGCAGACATGCTAGAGTAGATGGTCAGGGACTGCAGGCATGCTAGAGTAGATGGTCAGAGACTGCAGACATACTAGAGTAGATGGTCAGGGACTGCAGACATACTAGAGTAGATGGTCAGGGACTGCAGGCATGCTAGAGTAGATGGTCAGGGACTGCAGACATACTAGAGTAGATGGTCAGGGACTGCAGACATGCTAGAGTAGATGGTCAGAGACTGCAGACATGCTAGAGTAGATGGTCAGAGACTGCAGGCATACTAGAGTAGATGATCAGGGGCTGCAGGCATACTAGAGTAGATGATCAGGGGCTGCAGGCATACTAGAGTAGATGGTCAGGGACTGCAGACATGCTAGAGTAGATGGTCAGGGACTGCAGACATGCTAGAGTAGATGGTCAGGGGCTGCAGGCATACTAGAGAAGATGGTAAGGGACTCCAGACATGCTAGAGTAGATGGTCAGGGGCTGCAGACATACTAGAGTAGATGGTCAGGGGCGGTAAGAGCGCGCCATGATATCTGCTTTATTCAACTTAGTGATAGATGTGAGGCGGGGTGCAGGGATGCTCTGTAATCAGCTGAACATCGGCTTTTGCTCACCTTCTGCTTTAAAGGTGCAGTGTGGCCATCTGTGTACTTCTCCCATCATAGGCCTCCTAAAGAGTATATGGTCAGAGACTGCAGACATGCTAGAGTAGATGGCCAGAGACTGCAGGCATACTGTGTACTTCTCCCATCATAGGCCTCCTAAAGAGTATATGGTCAGAGACTGCAGACATGCTAGAGTAGATGGTCAGGGGCTGCAGGCATACTAGAGAAGATGGTAAGGGACTCCAGACATGCTAGAGTAGATGGTCAGGGGCTGCAGGCATACTAGAGAAGATGGTAAGGGACTCCAGACATGCTAGAGTAGATGGTCAGGGGCTGCAGGCATACTAGAGTAGATGGTCAGAGACTGCAGGCATACTAGAGTAGATGGTCAGAGACTGCAGGCATACTAGAGTAGATGGTCAGGGGCTGCAGGCATACTAGAGTAGATGGTCAGGGGCTGCAGGCATACTAGAGTAGATGGTCAGGGGCTGCAGGCATACTAGAGTAGATGGTCAGAGTCTGCAGGCATACTAGAGTAGATGGTAAGGGACTCCAGACATGCTAGAGTAGATGGTCAGAGACTGCAGGCATACTAGAGTAGATGGTCAGGGGATGCAGACATACTAGAGTAGATGGTCAGGGGCTGCAGGCATACTAGAGTAGATGGTCAGGGGCTGCAGACATGCTAGAGTAGATGGTAAGGGACTGCAGACATACTAGAGTAGATGGTCAGGGGCTGCAGACATACTAGAGTAGATGGTCAGGGACTGCAGGCATACTAGAGTAGATGGTCAGAGTCTGCAGGCATACTAGAGTAGAAGGTCAGAGACTGCAGACATACTAGAGTAGATGGTCAAGGACTGCAGACATACTAGAGTAGATGGTCAGAGTCTGCAGGCATACTAGAGTAGATGGTCAAGGACTGCAGACATACTAGAGTAGATGGTCAAGGACTGCAGGCATACTAGAGTAGATGGTCAGAGTCTGCAGGCATACTAGAGTAGATGGTCAGGGGCTGCAGACATACTAGAGTAGATGGTCAAGGACTGCAGACATACTAGAGTAGATGGTCAGGGACTGCAGACATACTAGCGTAGAAGGTCAGAGACTGCAGACATACTAGAGTAGAAGGTCAGAGACTGCAGGCATACTAGAGTAGATGGTCAAGGACTGCAGGCATACTAGAGTAGATGGTCAGAGTCTGCAGGCATACTAGAGTAGATGGTCAGGGGCTGCAGACATACTAGAGTAGATGGTCAGGGGCTGCAGACATGCTAGAGTAGATGGTCAGGGGCTGCAGGCATACTAGAGTAGATGGTAAGGGGCTGCAGACATACTAGAGTAGATGGTCAGGGGCTGCAGACATACTAGAGTAGATGTTCAAGGACTGCAGACATACTAGAGTAGAAGGTCAGAGACTGCAGACATACTAGAGTAGAAGGTCAGAGACTGCAGACATGCTAGAGTAGATGGTCAGGGACTGCAGACATGCTAGAGTAGATGGTCAGAGACTGCAGACATACTAGAGTAGAAGGTCAGGGACTGCAGACATACTAAAGTAGATGGTCAGAGACTGCAGACACAGAGTAGATGGTCAGAGACTGCAGACATACTAAAGTAGATGGTCAGGGACTGCAGACATGCTAGAGTAGAAGGTCAGAGACTGCAGACATGCTAGAGTAGAAGGTCAGGGGCTGCAGACATGCTAGAGTAGATGGTCAGAGACTGCAGACATACTAGAGTAGATGGTCAGAGACTGCAGACATGCTAGAGTAGATGGTCAGGGACTGCAGACATGCTAGAGTAGATGCAATAAAAAAAAGGAAAAACCATTGTGCAAAGAGTAATGAGCTGCTAACACATCCCCATAAACAATAATATATAACAAGTGTAGTGCTAAAACCAGAAAAAATACCAGTGAATGAGTCATAAATGCACGACGTTCAAATACCAAGCGAGTCTATAAATAGGGTTAGGATATGGAATTATAAAGTTCTGTATACCTGCTCAAAAATACCCAGACAATGAAAAAATGAACTTATATACAATAAATGTCGCAGGCTGCAGTGCAAAGAATACGAAAAAAGTAGCAAATTCAAAAGTCACTGAGGGCGATCTGAGACTCCTTGAACTGTGCGGAGGTCCAGTAATCCGCTTCAGGGAAGCTAATGATACTCCAAATGGCACATGTACAGCACAAATGCGCTTCAAGATAGTAAGGTTATACGCTTACCGACTTTGTTGGACTCACGTATCGTACTGCAGGCTGCATACCTGAGGGCTGCCCGCTGCATACCTGAGGGCTGCCCCTGCATACCTGAGGGCTGCATACCTGAGGGCTGCACGCTGCATACCTGAGGGCTGCATACCTGAGGGCTGCATACCTGAGGGCTGCACACCTGAGGGCTGCACACCTGAGGGCTGCATACCTGAGGGCTGCACGCTGCATACCTGAGGGCTGCATACCTGAGGGCTGCATACCTGAGGGCTGCACGCTGCATACCTGAGGGCTGCATACCTGAGGGCTGCCCCTGCATACCTGAGGGCTGCACGCTGCATACCTGAGGGCTGCATACCTGAGGGCTGCACGCTGCACACCTGAGGGCTGCACACCTGAGGGCTGCATACCTGAGGGCTGCCCCTGCATACCTGAGGGCTGCATACCTGAGGGCTGTCCGCTGCATACCTGAGGGCTGCATACCTGAGGGCTGCACGCTGCATACCTGGGGGCCAGGGCCGGCTCTACCACTAGGCAGAGTACGCGGCCACCTAGGGTGCACTGCCGCCTAGGGCGCCTGGCCACTGTTCATCTGTCACTGGCTGCTCTGCATTGATTCATGTCATCAGAGAGGAGAGCCGCAGCTGGCAGCTGCCTCGATCATGTCATCAGTGCGGCTGAGAATTGGAGAGGAGCAGCCCCCCCGAGGCTGCTCTGCCTCGATCATGTCAGTGAAGTGGAGAAGTGGAGAGGAGAGCCGCGCCTGGCAGCTCCACCCCCCCCCATCCCCCCCCCCCTTGGAAGCTGCTGTGCATCCCAGCATGTTATGCATGTCACTACATTCACTGGCCAGCACCATAGCCGCCCCCCACCCCCACATGGAGGGCGCTGTGCATCCTCCTGGCATGTCAGCCGAGTGGGCTATAGCGTGGCGCCTGGCAGTGGCTCTCCGGGCTTGGTGACAGGTGGTTGGTGTGGTGACCTTTGATTGGCGCTGATCGGGCTGCATTTGATTGGCACTGATCAGGCTGGGCAGAGAAAAGGGGGGGAGTCGGTGGAGCAAGGGGGGGCAGCAAAATGAGGTTTCGCCTAGGGTGTCAAAAATCCTTGCACCAGCCCTGCCGAGGGCTGCAGATCGGCCACAAGGTGCACAGACATATAAAGTAAGAGAATTCCATGGACCTTCAGGAGCTCTCGCATGGGACAATGCGGTACAATGGTGATCTATAGGTTTCCTGTACCTTTGCCTCTACAGATTGCTGAGTGTTGTGTTCTTCCTCCTGGCGCTGATCGTCACTCTGGTTCTGGTCTTCTTCCCCCGAGCGAGTGAGACTTCCACGGCACAGAAGGAGTTCCAGGTAATTTATTGGGTGGGGTGTGGCCAGCTGGGTATTCTTAATACCCAAAGGAAAACTCTACATTAATAATAGAAACCCAAACAAGCTTGTCCGAGGAGCTGACTCTTCACAGACAATCTCATCAAACAAATACGCTTCGCTCCACCCCCTGGCTATTCTTGTGTTGCTCTCCCATCTGGGCTTCTGTCAGCCCCATCCACGTGGTCCTCAAAAAAAGTCAGCACTGGGGTATAATCTCAATTTATTTATTAACCTCTTCAGCCCCAGAGGGATTTCCCAGTTTAGGACCAGAGCACTTTTTGCGATTCGGCACTGCGTTGTTTAGCTAACAATTGTGCGGTCGTGCGGCGTTGTACACAAACTAAATTGGTGCCCCTTTTTTCCCACAAATAGAGCTTCGTTTTGGTGGTATTTGATCCCCTCTGCGTCATTTCTGATCGCCGCTATAAACAAAAAATAGCAAAAAATTTGAAAAAAAAAACAATATTTCTTACTTTTTGCTAAAATCTAAATCCAGAAAAAAAATATAAAAAAAACTAAATTTATTCACCGGTTTTGGCCGATTTATATTCTTCCTCATATTTTTGGTTAAAAAAATCGCAATTGGTGTATATTGATTGGCTTGCGCAAAAGTTGCCACATTTACAAACGATGAGAATTAATTTATGGGGTTTTTTTTTTTTACTAGTAATGGCGGTGATCTGCGATTTTTTTTTTTTTTTTTTTTTTTTTTTTTTTTTTTTTGCGGTACTGAGATATTACGGCGGACGTGTCGGACACTTTTGACACTTTTTTGGGACCATTGGCATTTATACAGCGATCAGTGCTATAAAAATGCACTGGTTACTGTGTAAATGTCACTGGCAGGGAAGGGGGTAACACTAGGGGGCGATCAATGGGTTAACTGTGTTCCCTGGGAGGTGTTACTAACTGTGTGGGGGCTGGGCTGAGTGGGGGAGGAGGGAGATTGCGGCTCCCATATACAGGGAACATACGATCACATTCCTTCTCCCTTGTCAGAACGGAGATCCGTTGTTTACACACACAGATCGCGTTGTTTCACTGCGGGGGATCGATCGCGGGTAGCTGGCGGACATTGAGTCCACCCTACCCGCTCCCTGGCTCCCCCCGATACACAATCTGCGATTTCGCAGCCGCCGTCAGGTGGCAGCGATATCGAACCATGTTGCTGCCGTCAAGTGCTGACGGGCGGTCGCCAACTGGTTAAAATTCAAGTGGTCCAATATAGAGTTGAAAGCTAACGTGTTTCAGCTTATAAAGACTTACCCATAGCTTTAAGCTAACGCGTTTCAGCTTACAAACTCTACACATGGCTATAAGCTAACGCATTTCAGCTTACAAATCTTACGCGTGGCTATTAGCTAACGCATTTCAGCTTACAAACATTATGCATAGCTATAACGCGTTTCGACTTGCAAAGCCTTAGTCATTGATATGAGCTTACACATTTCAGCTTTCAAAGCCTTTATCACGTACCTGGTGAAAACTGGAGTATTGTGGAGGCCTCTCTTGCACCTCCTGCCCAACACTCCTGAAGGTGGAGACAGAGAGTGTAAGGGCAAGGAGTGGCACGAGTGCCATAATAGCAGGCTGGTGATGTCCACTCCGTAGGTGGGTAGAGCTGATAGTCGCAGTCTTTGGAACAGGATGCAGGAGCAGCTTGTCACCAGAGCAGGAGATGGTCGTAGGATCTGAAGACGAGCAACGACCAGGCAGCGAGGAAGAGAATCAGCAGGGAAAGCAAGTCCAGTAGGCAGGTCAAGGTCAGTAACAGCCGGGCAAAGCAGTACAAAGTCAGCAGGCAGGACAAGTCCAGTAAACAGGCCGGGGTCTGAGTATTTGGGTAAATAGAGCTAAAGCAGAAGCAGAAGCAAAGTCCAAAGGCAAGCCGGGTCATACATGGGTAAGCAGGTACAGCGTATTAAGTCTTAGGAACAAGTTGGAGACCATTCAGCAACTGCTCATAGTAACCAGTTTAAATAGGCCAGCAGCGTAAGCTTTGCTTCGCTTTGGAGGTATTGCAGGTATGAGATATCCCAGGATGCACTGGGAAGCCGACTGGCGAACCAGAAAGACATCATCAGCAGTCACTTCCAGTTTATGCATTCTGGAAGTGTCTGGTGCAGACGTCACATCTGGTGTGCAGCGTGGAGCAGCAAGAAGGTGTGTGGGGTGCAGACCGGTGCATATGTAGCAGAGGGCACACGTGGTGTGCAACATGGGGACGTTATAGAGGAAGGTGAGCAGGGACCAGAGAGAAAGGAGTGAGCGGCAGAGGATCAACAGAGCTGGAGGACCAGAGTGGGTGAAGCTAGCAATGTCACATGTGGTGAGCATCATTGGAGCATTGTAGCAGGAGGTGAGCGGGGACCAGAGAGAGAGGAGAATTAGCAAACCAGAGGATCAACAGAGCTGAGGGTTACTACTGGGTGGGTGATTAGCAGAGCTGGGAGTTAACACTGAGTGGGGGATCTGCTGAACAAGGGTACCAATGAGCTAGGGATCTGCTGAGTGGGGGTACTACCGAGCAGGGGATCAGTAGAGATGGAAGTTACTACTGAGCGGGTGATCAGCAGAGCTGAAAGTTACTACTGAGTGAGGGATCAGCAGAGCTGGGGGTATTGCTGATTGGTCTATCTGCTGAACAAGGGTACCAATAAGCTGGGGACCTACTGAGTGGGGGATACTAATGAGCGGAGGATCAGGAAAGCTGAAGGTTACTACTAGGCGGGGGATCAGCAGAGCTGAAGGTTACTACTTAATGAGAGATCAGCAGAGCTGGGGATATTGCTGAGTGGGGAATCTGCTGAACAAGGGTACCAATGAGCTGGGGATCTGCTGATGGGGGTACTACTGAGCTTGGGATCAGTAGAGCTGGAGGTTACTACTGAGCGGGGGATCAGCAGAGCTGGGGGTTACTACTGAGTGGGGAACCAGAAGATCTGGGGGTACTAATGAGTGGGGGATTTGCTGAATGAGGGTATCAATGAGCTTGGGATCTGCTGAGTGAGGGTACTGCTGAGCGGATATTCAGCAGAGCTGGAGGTTATCACTGAGCGGGGGATCAGCAAAGCTGGAGGTTACTACTGAGCGGGGGATCAGCAGAGCTGGGAGTACTACTGAGTGGGGGATCTTTTGAACAAGGGTACCAATAAGCTGGGGATCTGCTGAGTGGGGTTACTACTGAGCAGGGGATCAGCAGAGCTGGTGATTACAACTGAGCGGAGGATCAGCAGAGCTGGAGTTACTACTGACTGGGAGATCTACTGAACGAGGGTACCAATGAGCTGGGGATCTGTTGAGTGGGGGTACTACTGAGCAGGGGATCAGCAGAGCTGGGGGTTACTATTGAGCAGGGGATCAGCAGAGCTGGAGTTACTACTGAGTGGGGGATCTGCTGAACGAGGGAACCATGAGCTGGGGATCAGCAGAGTTGGAAGTACTACTGTGCATCACAAACACATAAAAAATGCATGTTGAAGCGGTAGGCGCATTGATGTGTGTTGAAGTGGAAAGTGTAAATGAGACTTTACTCCTCCAAACTGACATCCAACCATCAAGGCATTTTGATATTTGCATAGCTCCTCCCAAGAGCCAGCCCACTGCTTCCATCAGGACTGAGGGCTCTTGAGAGGAGTACTGAGGCGGGGTGCTGGGATGTTTTCAGGAAGCTTTGTACAGCCCCCTGCTGGCCCCTCCCACCAGCCATTATCTGCCTGTGGTGCATAGAGAAGCACAGGGACCCAGTGATGACATCACAGTATATGAAATAAGCTATGTAGTGACAATAGAAAGGTCTTATTGGCTGTTGATTGATGGAAAAATTTCCAATATGTCGTTTGTTTAATTGACCTCCGTCTAGCAGGGGAGCTCACACACTGATCAAAGTTTGCCCGGGCCGGCAGGAATCGGCTAAAGTTGGATCAGCATATGGCCAGCTTCATAGGGCGTGTCCTGTGCTTTATTCCTGTAGTTCTCGTTATTCCACCCCGCCCACGCGGAACGCACACAGCCTTGGATTACTAAGATACCCCCCCCCATATACCAGATCATTGTATAAGGAGCAGTAGTGATAAAGACGTTGGTACTCCATGTGATTTACCCATCTGCTGCCGCAGTTCTTCTCCGAGAACTAATTATAAGATTTGTGTCCGCGTCTCCCTCCCCATCCTCCTCTCAGAGCAGCTCAATAGTCCATCCATAATACATGACTCCGGCTTTACCCGCCGAAAGCCCACTAATTGGCTAATTAGGAAAGCGAAGCGTCTTGTGCGGACAAACACGCCGACCACCAGGGACTCGTTCAGCGAGGAAGCCAAGGTCGGCCTTTCATGCGGGCGCATCGTCCTGACCTTTCTTGTTGTAGCAGCATGTTTGGCAGTTCCCCGGGGGCCCGGCCATGGCGGAGGATTGGTCTGGCCATCCCCTTTCATGTTCTCACACCGTTTCATGTCCACCATCTGAAAAAAAAAGGAACTTTTATTTGGCCGCTGTTCAAAAAATGTACTTTTCATCATTATGAGCCTGAAGGAGAGTTGTCCAGTGTTTTCAACCATCGTAGCGGCATGAGGAGTTGTAGTTCGCTGTGTATGAGGAGCCGACCGAGAGGCTTCTGTCACTTCTGAGTCCGCATCTCCCACAGGGGCCCAGTGTGTGATGTGGAGATACACTGAGTTCTAGCAGTCTCATATCATTTCTCTCCTGTTCACGACTGGTTCCGGTATCATGTCTGCAGTCCCCAACATCTCCTGTATCATGTCCGCAGTCCCCAACATCTCCTGTATCATGTCTGCAGTCCCCAACATCTCCTGTATCATGTCTGCAGTCCCCAACATCTCCTGTATCATGTCTGCAGTCCCCAACATCTCCTGTATCATGTCTCCAGTCCCCAACATCTCCTGTATCATGTCTGCAGTCCCCAACATCTCCTGTATCATGTCCGCAGTCCCCAACATCTCCTGTATCATGTCCGCAGTCCCCAACATCTCCTGTATCATGTCTCCAGTCCCCAACATCTCCTGTATCATGTCCCCAGTCCCCAACATCTCCTGTATCATGTCTGCAGTCCCCAACATCTCCTGTATCATGTCCCCAGTCCCCAACATCTCCTGTATCATGTCCGCAGTCCCCAACATCTCCTGTATCATGTCCGCAGTCCCCAACATCTCCTGTATCATGTCCCCAGTCCCCAAGAACTCCTGTATCATGTCTGCAGTCTCCAACATCTCCTGTATCATGTCTGCAGTCCCCAACATCTCCTGTGTCATGTCTCCAGTCTCCAACATCTCCTGTATCGTGTCCGCAGTCTCCAACATCTCCTGTATCATGTCTCCAGTCTCCAACATCTCCTGTATCATGTCTCCAGTCTCCAACATCTCCTGTATCATGTCTGCAGTCTCCAACATCTCCTGTATCATGTCTCCAGTCTCCAACATCTCCTGTATCGTGTCCGCAGTCTCCAACATCTCCTGTATCATGTCTCCAGTCCCCAACATCTCCTGTATCATGTCTGCAGTCCTCAACATCACCTGTATCATGTCTGCAGTCCCCAACATCTCCTGTATCATGTCCGCAGTCCTCAACATCACCTGTATCGTGTCCGCAGTCCCCAACATCTCCTGTATCATGTCTGCAGTCCCCAACATCTCCTGTATCATGTCCGCAGTCCTCAACATCACCTGTATCGTGTCCGCAGTCCCCAACATCTCCTGTATCATGTCCCCAGTCCCCAACATCTCCTGTATCATGTCCGCAGTCCCCAACATCTCCTGTATCATGTCTGCAGTCCCCAACATCTCCTGTATCATGTCTGCAGTCTCCAACATCTCCTGTATCATGTCCCCAGTCTCCAATATCTCCTGTATCATGTCCCCAGTCTCCAACATCTCCTGTATCATGTCCGCAGTCTCCAACATCTCCTGTATCATGTCTGCAGTCTCCAACATCTCCTGTATCATGTCCAACATCTCCTGTATCATGTCTGCAGTCCCCAACATCTCCTGTATCATGTCTGCAGTCTCCAACATCTCCTGTATCATGTCTGCAGTCCCCAACATCTCCTGTATCATGTCCGCAGTCCCCAACATCTCCTGTATCATGTCCGCAGTCCCCAACATCTCCTGTATCATGTCCGCAGTCCCCAACATCTCCTGTATCATGTCCCCAGTCCCCAAGAACTCCTGTATCATGTCTGCAGTCTCCAACATCTCCTGTATCATGTCTGCAGTCCCCAACATCTCCTGTATCATGTCTCCAGTCCCCAACATCTCCTGTATCATGTCTGCAGTCCCCAACATCTCCTGTATCATGTCTCCAGTCCCCAACATCTCCTGTATCATGTCCCCAGTCTCCAACATCTCCTGTATCATGTCTCCAGTCCCCAACATCTCCTGTATCATGTCCCCAGTCTCCAACATCTCCTGTATCATGTCTGCAGTCTCCAACATCTCCTGTATCATGTCTGCAGTCCCCAACATCTCCTGTATCATGTCTGCAGTCCCCAACATCTCCTGTATCATGTTCCCAGTCCCCAACATCTCCTGTATTATGTCTCCAGTCCCCAACATCTCCTGTATCATGTCTGCAGTCTCCAACATCTCTTGTATCATGTCTGCAGTCCCCAACATCTCCTGTATCATGTCTGCAGTCCCCAACATCTCCTGTATCATGTCTGCAGTCCCCAACATCTCCTGTATCATGTCCGCAGTCCCCAACATCTCCTGTATCATGTCTCCAGTCCCCAACATCTCCTGTATCATGTCCGCAGTCCCCAACATCTCCTGTATCATGTCTGCAGTCTCCAACATCTCCTGTATCATGTCTCCAGTCCCCAACATCTCCTGTATCATGTCCGCAGTCCCCAACATCTCCTGTATCATGTCCCCAGTCTCCAACATCTCCTGTATCATGTCTCCAGTCCCCAACATCTCCTGTATCATGTCCCCAGTCTCCAACATCTCCTGTATCATGTCTGCAGTCCCCAACATCTCCTGTATCATGTCCGCAGTCCCCAACATCTCCTGTATCGTGTCCCCAGTCCCCAACAACTCCTGTATCATGTCCGCAGTCCCCAACATCTCCTGTATCATGTCCCCAGTCCCCAACAACTCCTGTATCATGTCTGCAGTCTCCAACATCTCCTGTATCATGTCTCCAGTCTCCAACATCTCCTGTATCATGTCTGCAGTCCCCAACATCTCCTGTATCATGTCTGCAGTCCCCAACATCTCCTGTATCATGTCTCCAGTCTCCAATATCTCCTGTATCATGTCCCCAGTCCCCAACATCTCCTGTATCATGTCTCCAGTCCCCAACATCTCCTGTATCATGTCCGCAGTCCCCAACATCTCCTGTATCATGTCCGCAGTCCCCAACATCTCCTGTATCATGTCTGCAGTCTCCAACATCTCTACTGAGACACTCCTTGAAAATGTCTAATAATCAACAAATATTGTGAATAATCAAATATCTACTGCTTATGCATCAGATATAAACAGGGCTGGCCCAAGACATTGTGCTGCCTGGGTCCAAGAATGACATGCTGCCCCCCCCCAACCCCCCAAAAAAATCATGCCCACCAAAAGACCCCCGCATCCATTATTTTATATCATAATTAAAACTAAAATTAAGTTTATGAGGTAGTCAGATTTACATGCAATTGCACCTTTGTTAGACAGGCTAGGGTAGTATATAGACAGGCAAGGGTAGTATATAGACAAGCTAGGGTAGTATATGGACAGGCTAGGGTAGTATATGGACAGGCTGGGGTAGTATATGGACAGGCTGGGGTAGTATATGGACAGGCTAGGGTAGTATATAAACAGGCTAGGGTAGTATATAAACAGGCTAGGGTAGTATATAAACAGGCTAGGGTAGTATAGGGGCAGGCTAGGGTAGTATATATACAGACTAGGGTAGTATAGGGGCAAGCTAGGGCAGTATATAGACTGGCTAGGGCAGTATATAGACAGGCTATGGCAGTATAGGGGCAGGCTGGAAGACACCGATTACAGGGGTCGATTTACTAAAGCTGGATAGTGCAAAAACTGGTGCAGCTGTGCATGTTAGCCAATCAGCTTCTAACCTCAGCTTGTTCAATCGAGCTTTGACAATAAAACCTGGAAGCTGATTGGTTTCTGTGTGGAGCTGCACCAAATTTTGCACTTTCAAGCTTTAGTAAATCAACCCCAAAGTGTCTAGTGCTCAAAAAGATAAATACAAATATTTAAAGTGTCCAAGTGCTTAGATCTGGGTTTCTCAACCAGGGTTCCTCCAGAGGTTGCTGGGGGTTCCTTGAGCGATGGTCAATTTCTACCTCTCAGATAAATTCCCAATGACACCATTGATCTTTTTAGGTATCTGTAAGGGGGTCATTCTTCCCAATGACCACAAGTGTAAGGAGCATTCTTCCCAATGACCACAAGTGTAAGGAGCATTCTTCCCAATGACCACAAGTGTAAGGAGCATTCTTCCCAATGACCATCACACTAATGTATCATGAGTTGTAGATGTTTAATTTTTAGCAGGGGTTCCCCGAGACCGGAGAATTATTTCAAGGGTTCCTCAGTGTTGAAAAGGTTGAGAAAGGCTGGCCTAGAATCTTGACTGTATAAAGCAGGGATATGCAATTAGCGGACCTCCAGCCGTTGCAAAACTACAAGTCCCATCATGCCTCTGCCTCTGGGTGTCATGCTTGTGGCTGTCAGAGTCTTGCTATGCCTCATGGGACTTGTAGTTCTGCAACATCTGGAGGTCCGCTAATTGCAGATCCCTGGTATAAAGAGACTCATGCTGTTAACTGTCAACCAGGAATGTATAAAAGCGTCTCCACCAACACCAGTAAGTGAAAATCCTCCACCAGAAATAATATGTGCTTGGCAGAGACTGGTAATAAGCCAGCAAGTATCACAGATAACATCAATTAGGACAATCTGGGGTCATCAATCTGGGGGTCTCTGCCCATGTTCACGTATTGAATGGTATTCCTTAAATGTTAGTACGTATCCCTTTCTCCAATATCCCTCCACGGGGGTTTTCAACAGGTCATGTAGAAAAACAGAATCCCACCATAGTGTAAAACCATAAACACAGATTTATTAAAACTGGTTAAAAACACTTATATCATCGTGGTAAACAATAATCCCATCAAATATATCGCAGTGGCCTGGGGGGATAGGAATCCAACGTGTTTCGTCTCCTATAGACGTCCTCTGGGGTGTGACATTTTGCAAATGGTCAGTAGCAGCTTCTATACCACGGATATGCAATTAGCGGACCTCCAGCTGTTGCAAAACTACAAGTCCCATCATGCCTCTGCCTCTGCTTGTGGCTGTCAGTCTTGCTATGCCTCATGGGACTTGTAGTTCTGCAACATCTGGAGGTCCGCTAATTGCATATCCCTGTTCTATACCATTACAGGTTCCATGGGAATTGAATAATGGGCCGCAGGGGGTTCTGTAACTTTTAAAGTTATCATTTCCTTACATCACTCTGATATTCAACACTCAGAAAATGATTTTTTGGCACCTTTATTATGGATATCATTATTATTCATTGTTAATTTATATAGCGGTATCATCTCCTGTTTATTAGGTAAGTGTTACCAATAGGCATGAGTCATACAGATAATACAAATCCTGAAATATAGGCAGTGGAAGGAGCAGAGAAGAGGCTGGTGAATGTAATAGGAGGACTTTTACATTTAAAGCGGAACTCCAGGAAAAAGTTTTATTTTTTTAACTGCTTAGGAGCACACAGAAGGCCTATACTCACCCGATCCTCCGCAAAACAGGGCTCCCCCCTTGTCCAGCAGTGGACTGTTCCTGCTGTCCTTGCGTCCAGAGCCGGTCTATAGGCGTGATGACATCAGGAACAGTCCATTGCAGAAGACTGCTGGTCTGCAGGGGGGTGAGCAGCAGGGACGGGTTTTGCGCTGGTAGGATCAGCAGATTAGGAAAGTATATCTCTGCTTTCCTCACCCCTAGACAATACATGAGCAGCTAACCCATGCAGGGCGGATGAATGAAAGGTCCTCCTCCATGAGCTTTTCATTGATAGAAGCTGTAGTGCGACTTCTATGAATGAGGGAAAAGGGCGGGCATAGTCACCACCCTTGACGAGGGCCTGTGATAGGTCCAGAGCTTGCATTAACCCCCTCGGCACTGGAAGATTATGGTTTTTAACCTCAATGCAGCCCCCTCAAAAGACCCCGCCCCTTTTTCTTACCTGAGCCCGATCCAGCCATGTGCACGAGAGCAACGGCTCCAGCTGCTATTTTTCTGCTCATTGGGCAGACTGATAGCAATTGGCTGTTAATCAAATGCTGTGACATGGGGGGGCTGTCTGTATCAATGGACACAGCAGCAGGGCTCGGGAGTGTGCCCGCACGGGTGCCCCCATGGAGAGCCGCTTTCCATGGGGGCACCCGCCGAAGAAGAGGGGTCTGAAGTGCCGACGGGGGGCCCCAGAAAAGGAGGATCAGGGCTGCTCTGTGCAAAACTATTGCAGAGAGCAGGTAGGTACTCTGTGCAAAACCATTACACAGAGCAGGTAAGTATTATATGTTTGTTATTTTAACCACTTCAGCCCCGGAAGGATTTGCCCCCTTCCTGACCAGAGCCCTTTTTGCGATTCGGCACTGCGTCGCTTTAACTGAAAATTGCGCGGTCGTGCGACGTTGTACCCAAACAAAATTTGTGTCCTTTTTTTCCCACAAATAGAGCTTTCTTTTGGTGGTATTTGATCACCGCTGCGTCATTTCTGATCGCCGCTATAAACAAAAGAAGAGCGACAATTTTGCAAAAAAAAACAAATTTCTTACTTTTTGCTAAAATACAAATCCCCCCCCCCCCAAAAAAAATAAAAAAAAACATTTTTTTCACCGGTTTTGGCCGATTTATATTCTTCCTCATATTTGTGATAAAAAAAATCGCAATCGGCGTTTATTGATTGGTTTGCGCAAAAGTGGCCGCGTTTACGGATGGTGAGAATTCATTTTTTTTTTTTTTTTACTAGTAATGGCGGCGATCTGCGATTTTTAGCGGTACTGCGATATTGCGGCGGACATGTCGGAACATTTTGACACTTTTTGGGACCATTGGCATTTATACAGCGATCAGTGCTATAAAAATGCACTGATTACTGTGTAAATGTCATTGGCAGTGAAGGGGTTAACCTGCAGGGGGCGCTCTAAGAGTTAACTGTATTCCCTCACTGTGTTCTAACTGTACGGGGGCTGCCCTGGCTGGGGGAGAGGAGTGATCACAGCCCTTCCCCCCTCACAGAATGGAGGTCTGTGTTTACTTACACGGACCTCTGTTCTTTAACTCCGGGGGGGGCATCGCGGGTAGCTGGCGGAGATCGAGTCCACCGCACCCGCTCCCTGGCCCTCCCCGGACACAGTGAGCACGTGAGCGCGCCTCCGGCGGCACGCACGCGCGCTCACGGTGCGCGATCTGGCAGCTGCCGTCAGATGACGGCAGTTTGCCCAGGAGAGCCACCTTGTCGCCGTGCGGTTGACGGTCGGCAAGTGGTTAATTAAAAAAGAAACAGGGCTTAATGTCACCAAGGCTGCGGGGGTTTTGGGGGGAGTGGATGGGGTAGAAGACCTGGGACTTCAACTACGACAGCGAGCACAAAGGAAACGTCTCACTGAATGTAAGCGCTGTCCCTTGTGCTGATTTTTTTTGTAAACACGACGGTTCCCCGCTCTGACAGGCGGCATGTAAGAGATCTACTGACCCCTGTCACTGGCATCAGTTAGATCTCTGGTGCCCCTGGCAGCCCAGCCCCCTCACAGTTAGAACACGCCTAGGGAACACAGTTACCCCCTACATCCCCCCCCTGCAGGTTAACCCCTTCACTGCCAATGAGATTTATACAGTAATCAGTGGATATTTAAACTTCTGATCGCTGTATAAATGTCATTGGTCCCAAAAAAGTGTAAAAAACGTCCGACATGTCCGCTGCAATATCACAGTCCCGATAAAAATCGCAGATCGCCGCCATTACTAGTAAAAAATATAAATCTTTTTTTATATTTTTTTTTGGATTTTTATTTTAGCAAAAAGTAAAAAAAAAACAGTATTTTTTTGCAAAATTGTTGCTCTTCTTTTGTTTATAGCGGCGATCAGAAATGACGCAGGGGTGATCAAATACCACCAAAAGAAAGCTCTATTTGTGGGGAAAAAAGGACACAAATTTTGTTTGGGTACAACGTTGCACGACCGCGCAATTGTCAGTTAAAGTGACGCAGTGCCGAATCGCAAAAAGTGCTCCGGTCCAAACAGAGCTTTCTTTTGGTGGTATTTGATCACCGCTGCGTCATTTCTGGTCGCCGCTATAAACAAAAGAAGAGCGACAATTCTGCAAAAAAAAACAATTTTTCTTACTTTTTGCTAAAATACAAATCCAAAAAAAAATATATAAAAAAACATTTTTTTTTCATCAGTTTTGGCCGATTTATATTCTTCCTCATATTTTTGGTAAAAAAAAAAAATCGCAATCGGCGTTTGCGCAAAAGTTGCCGCGTTTACGAATGATGAGAATCCATTTCTGGGGTTTTTATTTTTTTTTATATTTTACTAGTAATGGCGGCGATCTGCGATTTTTAGCGATATTGCGGCGGACATGTCGGACCATTTTGATACTTTTTTGGGACCATTGGCATTTATACAGCGATCAGTGCTATGAAAATGCCCTGATTACTGGGTAAATGCCATTGGCAGTGAAGGGGTTAACCTGGAGGAGGCGCTCTAAGGGTTAACTGTGTTCCCTCAGTGTGTTCTAACTGTATGGGGACTGAGCTGGCAGGGGGAGGGGAGTGATCATGGCTTCCATATACAGGAAGCCTGTGATCACAGCCCTTACCCCTCTATGAGAATGGAGATCAGTGTTTACTTACACCGACCTCCACTCTTTCACTGCATGATCACGTGTGGCCGGCAGAGATCGAGTCCGCCCTACCCGCTCCCTGGCCCCCCCAGACCACAGTGAGCGCACGAGCGCGCCTCCGGCGGCGCGCTTGCTCACAATCCTAGTTATCGCAGCCTCTATCGTGATGTGGGCTAAATGGATAAGAAAAACTAGGAAATATAGAGCTTAGAAGGGAACTGAAATGGGAGCATGCTCAGTAGAGGACACCAGCTGGTCTACACAATCTCAGCCTGCAATGGGGACACAGAAAAGATGAGAGGGACAGCTGAAGGCAGGATAAATCAGGTATGTTTCACTCTACGCAAAACAAATGCTTTAGTGCAGGGGTGTCAAACTCAATTTAATCGCAGGCCGCATCACTATTATGGTTGTCCTCAAAGGGCTGGTTGTATCCCTAAGGCCCCTTTCACACTTCTGCGACCCGATTTTACCGCAATTTGTTGCCGTGATTTGGAATCAGTACGACTTTGGTCCGACTTTGTTGCAACTTTGGCTCAATGAAAACAGATTAGAAGGTTGAGGCTGCACAGATATGAACGGTTCTCATTGGAAATAATGGGGGAACGACTTGTCATGCGACTTTGCAGTCCAAATCGCAGGACAAGTCGCACAAATGTGGAAGGGGCCTCAGACTAGATGTGCAAAGCACTGCACCTCCCCTTACATCAGAAGTTAAGACCCCCCCCCCCCCACTACCACCATCACCCTCCCAAACCTCACAATGCACCTCCTCCTACCTTGTGCTGCTTCTGGGAAGAAGCTGGGGGGCGCGGACCTGGAAAGCAGCAAATGCAGGGTCTGGAGGAGGACCAGTGGTGAGCTGGAGTCAGCTACCGGAGTCTGCTGAATGCTGAAACCAGGGGAAGCAGAGAAGAGGGGGTGCTGTTGCTGCACAGAGAGGTGCAGGATCTGACAGAGGAGTTCTGTCCTCCTCTCTGCTGCCGACTGCTGAGACGAGGGGGGGGGGGCGGGTGTTGCAGCTGCAGAAGAGGTGCGAGGGCTGCGTGAAATGGCCTGGTGGGCTGGATTCGGCCAGAGGGCCTTGTGTTGAACGCATGTGCTTTAGTGGATTTTTGAGTATGCACACTCTTGTTATATAGCAAACCTGGATTTCATGATGTTTTAACAGTACAGTGGAACCTCGGATTGCGAGTAACGTGGTTTACGAGCATTTCGCAATACGAGCTGTTTTTTTTTTTTTAAATCCTGACTCGGTTTGCAAGCGCTATTTCGCAAGACGAGCAGAGATTCAAGCCTCTGTGTGTGCAATACCATATGTGGCCAGAGGTGCGGGGGCGCTGGTGAGGCTCGGAGACGCTTGGAGCACCCGAAAGTGTCAACAGTTTCCGAGCG
>BLSH010065895.1:117307-133583 GCA_018402905.1 Glandirana rugosa
CCCACTACGAACGTCTCCTAAGTCGTCCAATCGACTTCTTGGTTCGGTCCCTAGGTCGCCCAATTTCACCCACTGCGAACGTCTCCTAATTCGTCCAATCGACTTCTAGGTTGGGTCCCTAGGTCACCCTGTCGCGGATCTTCAGCTAACCTGCTTAATCCTCTGCAAGCGTCACCCACTTTAACCCGCTGGATCCCTGGCTTGGTTCTTCAGCTAACCTGCTGAATCCTCTGCAAGCATCACCCACACTGTCCCGCTGGATCCCTGGCTTGGCTCTTCAGCTAACCTGCTGAATCCTCTGCAAGCATCACCCACACTGTCCCGCTGGATCTCTGGCTTGGCTCTTCAGCTAATCTGCTGAATCCTCTGCAAGCGTCACCCATGCTAACCCGCTGGATCCCTGGCTTGACTCTGCTGAAGCTTTCCCAAGCTCTTCACCGTCCCCGGCTAGTGAAAAAGGCTGCTCTGGTACTTCTTCAGTCTCCACAAAACCTGGCCTCTGATAACAGGAGAGATTGTCCCTTGCTGGCGACTGTGTCCCCTTTACCCCTGACTCTGGTTCTCACTTGCCTCTGGTAATAGGAGTGGTCGCCTCTGATAGCAACTGCTTTCCTTCACCTGTGGCAAAAACTTGGTTCTCCGGCTGGCAGAAACCCTGCAACTTGGTTGGGTTCCAAGCCTGAAGCCCCAACTCCACGCTGCCTGCTTCCAACTTGGATAGGCCTCAGACCGCCTAGCAGCCAGGTACTCCTGGATAGGTCTCAGGCTTCTGCCCTAGCAGCTGGGAGCTTTTCTACACACGTCCACCCAGACAGCTGTCCAGGTGGAACAGAATCCCAATCACCTGACCCTTCCCGAATAAATAGACTCTCCCAGCAGGCCAAGGGGCAAAAGACCCCTGCCAATTGGCTGAGACAACCTATCCACCCCTAGTCTGGATTCACTATGCCCTTGTCAATTTAATGCCACAGGCAACAATGCCACCTAGTGACAGAAGAGAGAAGTGCATCAAACCCAGATTGAGGAAAGGGTCAGTGGAGCTCCCTAACAATCATCCAGGCTGGTTACCACCTAGCAAACTAAATTTGTTAGCAACCCTGCCTAACACCAGGGTGCTACAGTTATACAGCAGCCATGCTGGTTTAATGAGCGTTGTGCACGGCGCTGTGTTCTGCTCTGTACTGAAAGATTACATGCAAGGAATGAGTTTCCGAGATCCTTAGGCCCCTTTCACATGGGCGGACTGATCGGGTCCACCTGTCCGCTTTTCAGGCAGACCCGATCTGACCACCCATTGTTCTCTATGGGTCGGCGGATGTCAGCGGACACATGTATCGGGCATCCTATCTAATGAAATCCACTAAAAACAGACGTATGGCGACATGTTCACCATCCATCCGGCGGATCGGATCACAGTTGGATGGAAATAGACAGGCAGTCCGTTTCCATCTGATCGCTTGATAGAGGACAGCAGGCTGTGACGGATCGGTCATCCACCTGCTCAGTGGGGGGGGATCAGTGTAGCGATCATCCCCCGCTGAGCAGGTGGATCAGCTCGGATGGATCCACTTTCAGACGAGGCGGACTCCAGCGGATCAGTGTAGGGACCCGCGGCTCTCTACACTGATGCCCGCCACTGAGCAGGTGGATGACAGGTCCGTCAAAGCCAGCAGTCCTCTATCAGGCGATCAGATTAAATTGGACTGCCTGTCCATTTCCAACCAACTGTCATCCAATCCGATCTCTATCCTTCTCTTTTTAGCGGATCGGATTGGGTGCCGGCAGGTATCAGCAGACACATATCTGCTGACACCCCCCTCTCCATAGAGAGCAATGGGTGGCCCGATCGGGTCCGCTGGTGTGAAAGGGGCCTTACAGAGAAACTTTAACCCCTTCAATCCCGGACACTTTCACCCCCTTCCTGCCCAGCCCAATTTTCAGCTTTCAGCACTCTCACACTTTGAATGACAATTACGCGGTCATGCAACACGGTATCCAAATTAATCTTTTATCATTTTCTTCACACAAATAGAGCTTTCTTTTGGGGGTAATAAACCACCTCTGGGTTTCTTATTTTTTGCTACATAACCACTTGCCTAGCGCATACATTTACTGCTGCAATGTGGCAGCGTCACGTGAATAGCCGTCTATAAGCTTGTGCGTGGCTAGTTGGCGGGAGCGTGGCGGCACGCACTCGTGCCCGCCGCACTCTGCAGGAGTGTGGCCGCGGCTTGGGTGAACTCGATCTCTGCCGGCGAGCCGCTATTGCTTAGCGGGGAATCTAAATACGGCGGTTCCCCGCGCTGTCAGGCGGCATGTAAGAAATCTACTGATTCCTGTCACTGGGATCAGTTAGATCTCTGGTGTCCCTGGCAGCCCAGCCCCCTCACAGTTAGAACACCGCCTAGGGAACACCATTACCCCCTAGAGGGCCCCCTGCAGGTTAACCCCTTCTCTGCCAATGACATTTATACAGTAATCAGTGGATATTTAAACTTCTGATCGCTGTATAAATGTCATTGGTCCCAAAAAAGTGTAAAAAACGTCCGACATGTCCGCTGCAATATCGCAGTCCCGATAAAAATCGCAGATCGCAGCCAAACGTACCCAAACTAAATTGTCATCCATTTTTTCCCACAAAAAGAGCTTTCTTTTGGCGATATTTCATCACCTCTGCGTCATTTCTGATCACCGCTATAAACAAAAAAAAAAAAAGAGCGAGAATTTTGCAAAAAAAAAAACAAACACTATTTCTTACTTTTTGCTAAAATACTAAAATACAAATCCAAAAAAAAAAAATGTATTCATCGGGTTTGGCCGATTTATATTCTTCCTCATTTTTTAGTAAAAAAAAAAAATCGCAATCGGCGTTTACTGAAAAGTGGCTGCGTTTACAAACCATGAGACTTGATTTATGGCGTTTTTACTATTTTTTTTTTTTATACTAGTAATGTCGGCGATCTGCGATTTTGCAGCGGACATGTCGGACATTTTTGACATTTTTTTGGGACCAATGACATTTATACAGCGATCGGAAATTTAAATATCCACTGATTACTGTATAAATGTCATTGGCAGTGAAGGGATTAACCTGCAGGGGGCAGTGAAGGGGTTAACTGTGTTCCCTAGGCGTGTTCTAACTGTGAGGGGACTGGGCTGCCATGGGCATAAGAGATCTAACTGATCCCAGTGACAGGGATCAGTAGATCTCTTACATGCCGCCTGACAGAGCGGGGAATCGGTGAGTTTACATCGGCGGTTCCCCGTTTTTCAGCCGTGCCCAGCAATCGCGTCTCGCCGGTGGACATCGGGTCCACTCAAGCCGCGGGCACTAGGGTTGCCACATCATCCCTTTAATCCAGGACACATTAATTACACAGGTTGTTGTTCTGTGGCTGATTAAGGTGATAATTAAACTCATCTGGTGCCTTACCTGAATTTAATTAGCCTCAGAACAACCTGTGTAATCCATATGTGTCCTGAATTAAAGGGATGGCATGGCAACCCTAGCGGGCACACTCCTGCAGAGAGAGCATGTGCTAGGGTTGCCACATCATCCCTTTAAACCAGGACACCTATGAATTACACAGGTTGTTGTTCTGAGGCCAATTTAATGCAGATAAGGCACCAAGTGAGTTTAATTACCACCTTAATCAGCCACAGAACAACCTGTGTAATTCATAGGTGTCCTGGATTAAAGGGATGATGTGGCAACCCTAGCATGCGCGAGCTGCCATTTATAGACGGCGATTTGCGAAACAGCACCACTCTGCAGCAGTCCGCGAGCCGGTCAGTAACCGCTTAAAGTACAGCGTCTATAGCTGCATAAATCCCAGTATACATCCCATGGTTTGCAGGCGCTATAACTTTCACACAAACAAAATATACGCTTATTTTATTATTTTTCTTTCCAAAAGATAAGTAGCAGAATACATTTTGCCCAAAATGTATGAAAAATTTTGATTATTATATATTTGTTATATATTTTATAACAGAAAGTAGAAAATATATATATTTTTTTATTTTTGGTCTTTTTTCATTTTCAAGTTGTAAAGCGCTGCGCAAACTTTTGGCGCTATATAAATCCTGTATAATAATAATAATTTATATAATAAAAAAAAATTAAAAACCCCGGTAGTAATTAAATACCACCAAAAGTAAGCTCCATTTGTGTGAAAGAAAAATGATATAAATTTCATTTGTTTACACTTTTCCATGACGGGCAGTTAAATTAGCGCAGTGCTAAACAGCAAAAAAACGCCCTGGTCATAAAGGGGGAAAAACCTTCCGGAGGTGAAATGGTTAATATAGAAATAATTTTATACGTTTACTGACTGCAGAGCCTCATTTACAGTAACCAGTAGATGGCACATTAACACAGGCTATGCCCCCTTCAGCCTATCATGCCAGACTTATACACCTTACCAACCGATCCGCAACTGCTGCCCCTCTCTGCCAATCGCTTCACTGGCTTCCACTACCCCACCGTATAAAATTCAAACTACTAACCACAACATACAAGGCCATCCACCACACTGCCCCCAGCTACATCACCAATCTCATCCGCAGATATCGCCCCAATCGTCCTCTCTGCTCCTCCCGGGACCTCCTGCTCTCTAGCTCCCTTGTTACCTCCTCCCAGGTCTTCTCCAGAGCCTCTCCCATCCTCTGGAACTCCCTGCCCCAGAATGTCTGGTCAGCCCCCACCCTGATCCTTGAAAACTCACTTATTCAGGGAAGCCTCCCCCACCTCCAACTAAGAACTGTGCTTGAGCCACCTCTATCAGATCATCCCCTGCAGCCATTACCTTTTGTACCACCTCCCCCTCCCTTTAGATTGTAAGCTCCACGGGCAGGGCTCTCCTATTCCTTCTGTATTTATTCTAGGTACTTATATAGCGTTGTCAATTTACGCAGCGCTTTACATATACATTGTACATTCACATCAGTCCCTGTCCTCAAGGAGCTTACAATCTAAGGTCCCTCACTAGGGTTGCCAACTGTCCGGGATTCACCTGGACAGTTCGGGTTTGGAATCATGCGTTCGGGTTCCAGACTGCCTGAAACCCGGACACATCATTCAGACTGGACTATGGCTTCTCAGCAGGGTTGCTGGCTGCAGTTGTCTAAGCTGAGAGTGTCTGTTACACCCTCTTTCACATTGCCCAAAGCCAGCACTAAAAATCCCCCCCCCCCCCAACACACACACAGACAGGAGAGGAGAGAGGGCTCGATCTGCACCTCTTCCTCCCATCCCTACCCCTCTGTGTCTGCCCCACACTCCAATCCCTGGTGCTGTGCCTCAGAAAAGGAGAAGGGGCCGGAAATTTGAAGCCCAGAAGCCTCAGATACAGTGGATGAGAGGTGCTGACTGCCAAGGGGTAAGTAAGCTCTCCATCCATCCCTGTCTGTGACTGAAGTCTCCCTCTCCCCCCTTCTCTCTCCTGCCTCTGAGTACACTAAGGTAAATCAGGGTTCTCAGAGCACCCCTTACATCAGAGTTCCCCTTTACACCAGAGGCCACAGTGTTCCCCCTTACATCAGAGTTCTCAGTGTTCCCCCTTAAATCAGGGTTCCAAGAGCACCCCTTATGTTAGAGTCCCCAGAGTTCTCCCTTACATCAGAGTCTGCAGTGTCCCCCCTTACAATAAAAGGGAACCCTGCGAGTTCAGATGTAAAAGGGGAGCTCTGTGGATTCAAATGTAAAAGGGAAACTCTGTTATTATTATTATACATTATGCAGGATTTATATAGCGCCAACAGTTTACGCAGCGCTTTTGACTCTGATGTAAAGGGGGATGCTTGTTATTAACTTCATATGATTAGAAATGTTCTTCAATAGCAAAATATGTGTATCGTTTATACTAAAAAAAAAAAAAAAATTGCTGTGCGTTGCTAAGGTGTTCGGGTTTGACTTGAAGAAAAGGTGGCAACCCTATCCCTAACTCCCATGCATACATACTAGGGGCAATTTTAAACAGGATCTAATTAACAATACCAGCATGGCCTTGGAGTGTGGGAGGAAACCGGAGTACCCGGAGGAAACCCACGCAGACACAGGGAGAACATGCAAACTCCAGGCAGGTAGTGTCGTGGATGGGATTCAAACCTGCAACCCTTTTTGCTGCCATGCGAAAGTGCTATCCGCTACACCACTGTGCCGCCCATATTGCATTGAACTGTACTGTGTCCCTTCTTTATTGTAAAGCGCTGCGCAAACTGTTGTCGCCTTATAAATCCTGTATAATAATAATAATAATAATAATAATAATGCATACGGGGAATTTTGTTGCTCAGCATTGCATGGTGTGCACATTGCAGTGTGAAAAACAAAGCAAATGGTGCCATCTAGTGTTCATTTTATAGAAAGCAAGGAATCTGAACTTTAATAGAAGGACAGAATAGGAGCTCCTTTCTGCCAAGCTATTGGATTAAAACCGCACCAGGAAACTTTCCCCCCCAGGCACACAGCTTGGCTGCCCCGATCACCAGGGCTTATAGATCTGCTGTCATACAGCTAGTGATTGGTTCATTGTTTTCACACCTTTTTTTTTTTTTTTTTTTTGCTTTTTTTCTTTATTATTTTTAGTTTTGGATTTAGCAAGGAAGGATTAGGACAGTGGTGTTCCAACTTCCTCAACATGGGAGGCCTGAAGTGCGGTCCTCTACATCACCAAAGGGCCACACATTAAATTCAATGGATATTATTCAGTATCAAGTCCAAGAGGCACAACACAGGATATAAGTCACAGACTATGGATATAGGAGATGGTCAGAGACTGAGGCTATACACCGATCAGCCTTAACTTTATGACCACTGACAGGTAAAGGGAATAACATTGATTATCTTGTTACAAAGTGGGTGGGATATATTAGGCAGCAAGTGAACATGTTGTCCCTGAAGTTGATGTGTTGAAAGCAGAAAAAAAAAGCGGCCATAGCAGTTTGTTGTGTATGGGGCTGTGTAGTTGCAGACCGGTCAGGGTGCCCATGCTGAACCGAGCGCCAAACTAAAATTTTGTTGCCGATTCCTAAAATTCAGGATGCACTTGGCCAAAACTGAAAATTACAGTTTTTTTTAAAAAAATATATATTTTTATATACACTATATTACCAAAAGTATTGGGACACCTGCCTTTACACGCACATGGACTTTAATGGCATCCCAGTCTTAGTCCATAGGGTTCAATATTGAGTTGGCCCTCCCTTTGCAGCTATAACAGCTTCAACTCTTCTGGGAAGGCCGTCCACAAGGTTTAGGAGTGTCTATGGGAATGTTTGACCATTCATCCAGAAGAGCATTTGTGAGGTCAGGTGCTAATGTTGGACGAGGAGGCCTGGCTCACAGTCTTCATCCCAAAGGTGTTCTATCGGGTTGAGGTCAGGACTCTGTGCAGTTCCAGTTCACTGTGCCAGTGAAGTTCCTCCACCCCAAACTCGCTCCTCGATGTCTTTATGGACCTTGCTTTGTGCAGTGGTGCGCAGTCATGTTGGAACAGGAAGGGGCCATCCCCAAACTCTTCCCACAAAGTTGGGAGCATGAAATTGTCCAAAATGTCTTGGTATGCTGATGCCTTAAGAGTTCCCTTCACTGGAACTAAGGGGCCAAGCTCAACCCCTGAAAATCAACCCCCCACACCATAATCCCCCCCTCCACTAAATGATTTGGACCACTGCACAAAGCAAGGTCCATGAAGACATGGATGAGCGAGTTTGGGGTGGAGAAACTTGACTGGCCTGCACAGAGTCCTGACCCCAACCAGATAGAACACCTTTGGGATGAATTAGAGTGGAGACTGTGAGCCAGGCCTTCTCATCCAACATCAGTGCCTGACCTCACAAATGCGCTTCTGGAAGAACGGTCAAACATTCCCATAGACACTCCTAAACCTTGTGGACAGCCTTCCCAGAAGAGGTGAAGCTGTTATAGCTGCAAAGGGTGGGCCAACTCAATTTTGAACCCTACAGACTAAGACTGGGATGTCATTAAAACTCATGTGCGTGTAAAGGCAGGCGTCCCAATACTTTTGGTATTATAGTATATATTGTATTATATTCAACTTTTTAATTAATCATGAATTTAAATGAATATGAATTTATTGCCGGCCATTATCGGCACCTTTAGCGCAAGAAAAGCTCAAGAAATTTTATTGTGGTGTTAAAAATCTTGCTTGCTGCATTTTTGGTCAATTTAAAAAAACGCACCTCCCCATTGAAATGCATTGAAAATGCAGCCGTGTTACGTTTTTGATGCGTTTTTGAGTCACATGACCTATGAAAAACGCACCATAAGCACAATAAATTAGTGGTACAATCAGGGCAAAATCGCGTGCGTTTTTGGTGCCATTATCGGCACCCTTCTCTCTATCGGCAAAATGCTGAAAACACCATTTCTGAGCGATATGTTACGGCCGCCGAAATTTCGGTACATCTCTACCTACAATGGGCACGTGAGCACCAGAACTGGACCACGAAGCAATGGAAGGAGGTGACCTGCTCTGATGAATCCCATTTTCTTTGATATCATAAGGATGGTTGGGTGCGTCGCTTTCCTGGGGAAGAAATGGCACCGGGATGCAGTATGAGAAGAAGACAAGCAGTGCGATGCTTTGGCCAATGTTCTACTGGGAAACTTTGGCTCCTCCCATTTATGTGGGTGTCACTATGACACGTACCACCTACCTAAACATTGTTGCTGACCAAGTGCACCAAGTGGCATTCCCTGATGGCGGTGGCCTCTTTCAGCGCCCCGCCACCCTGCAAAAATGGTTCATGAATGGTTTGAGGAGCACAACAATGAGTTTGAGGCTTCTGAATTCTCCAGATCTCATCTGTGGGATGTGCTGGAAAAACGCATTCCGACCCATGGAGGCCCCTTCTTGCAACTTACGGCTTGGTGCCAGATACCACAGCGCACCTTCAGAGGTCTAGTGGACCTAGATGGGTTGGGGTTGGTTTAGCAGCAAAAGGGGGACCTACTCAATATTAGGAGGATGGGGGTGAAATGGATCCTTGCAATGCATCATCTCTGGGGAAATGCTGGAAAAGTTTACAAATATTTTTTTATCATGGGGAAATATGAAAGTTGCCCCTGCTGGCCTCTTCTACACACAATACTACACTGAGCAAAATTATAAACGCAACGCTTTTGTGTTTGCCCCCATTTATCATGAGCTGAACACAAAGACCTACGATTTTTTCTATGCACACAAAAGGCCGATTTCTCTCAAATATTGTTCACAAATCTGTGTTAGTGAGCGCTTCTCCTTTGCCGAGATAATCCGTCCACCTCACAGGTGTGGCATATCAAGATGCTGATTAGACAGCATGATTATTGCAGAGGTGTGCCTTAGGCTGGCCACAATAAAAGGCCACTCTAAAATGTTCAGTTTTACCGTATTGGGGGGGTCCGAAAACCAGTCAGTGTCTGGTGTGACCACCATTTGCCTCCCACAGTGCAGCACATCTGCTTAGCATAGAGTTGATCAGGTTGTTGATTGTGGTCTCGGAAAGTTTGGCCATTCCTCTTCAATGGCTGTGCGAAGTTGCTGGATATTGGCAGGAATTGGAACACGCTGTGGTATCCGCCGATCCAGAGCATCCCAAGCATGCTCAATGGGTGACATGTCCCGTGAGTATGCTGACCATGCAAGAACTGGGATGTTTTCAGCTTCCATTAATTGTGTACAGATCCTTGCAATATGGGGCCATGCGTTATCATGCTGCGACATGAGGCCACGCATTATCATGCTGTGACATGAGGCCACGCATTATCATGCTGTGACATGAGGCCACGCATTACCATGCTGCGACATGAGGCCACGCATTATCATGCTGCGACATGAGGCCACGCATTATCATGCTGCAACATGGGACCGTGCATTATCATGCTGCGACACGAGGCCACACATTATCATGCTGCAACATGGGGCCGTGCATTATGCTGCGACACGAGGCCACGCATTATCATGCTGCAACATGGGGCCGTCCATTATGCTGCGACATGAGGCCGTGCATTATCATGCTGCGACATGAGGCCACGCATTATCATGCTGCAACATGGGGCCGTGCATTATCGAGCTGCAACATGAGGCCATGCATTATCATGCTGCAACATGGGACCGTGCATTATGCTGCGACATGAGGCCATGCATTATCATGCTGCGACATGAGGCCACGCATTATGCTGCGACATGAGGCCACGCATTATCATGCTGCGACATGGGACCGTGCATTATGCTGCGACATGAGGCCATGCATTATCATGCTGCGACGGGAGGCCACGCATTATCATGCTGCAACATGGGGCCGTGCATTATGCTGCGACATGAGGCTGTGCATTATCATGCTGCGACATGAGGCCATGCATTATCATGCTGCGACATGAAGCCACGCATTATCGAGCTGCAACATGGGGCCGTGCATTATGCTGCGACATGAGGCCGTGCATTATCATGCTGCAACATGAGGCCGTGCATTATCACGCTGCAACGTGGGGCCGTGCATTATCACACTGCAACGTGGGGCCGTGCATTATCACACTGCAACGTGGGGCCGTGCATTATCACACTGCAACGTGGGGCCGTGCATTATCACACTGCAACATGGGGCCGTGCATTATTATGCTGCAACATGGGGCGGGGGCCGTGCATTATCATGCTGCAACATGGGGCCGTGCATTATCATGCTGTATCATGGCACCGTGCATTATCATCCCGCAACATGGGGCCGTGCATTATCATGCTGCAACATGGGGCCGTGCATTATCATGCTGCAACATGGGGCCGTGCATTATCATGCTGCAACATGGGGCCAAGCATTATCATGCTGCATCATGAGGTGATGGTCGTGGATGAATGGCACAACAATGGGCCTCAGGATCTCTGTGCATTCAAAATGCCATCAATAAAATGCACCTGTGTTCATTCAATATCCAGCAACTTCGCAAAAGTGTTGCATTTATAATTTTGCTCATTGTAGTTGCGTGGCTGCCTTTCCGAGACAATGGGGTTGATTTACTAAAACAGAAGAGTGCAAAATCTGGTGCAGCTGTGCATGGGAGCCAATTAGCTTCCAGGTTTTAGGCACCATTCACACAGGGGCGACTGTCGCTCCGACTTGGGTAGCCTCAAGTCGCCCCAGGTCGCTTGACATCTGAAATCCCATTGAAATGAATGGGAGCCGTCTTAATGTACACGACTGAAGTCGGAACGACTTCAGAAAAGGTTCCTGTACTACTTCTAGGCGACTTCTATCCGACTTGTGCCCATAGAATTGAATAGAAGTCGCCTCCAAGTCGGATCCCCCATCTAAATAAAAGCGACTTTTTAGTGAAAAGAATAGAATTTATTTTTAGGCAACCCCCTCCCTCCCTTTTCTGATTGGTCAAGGCAAAGTCGCCTGGAAAAAGTCGTGTTGTAAAGTCGCCTCAAGTCCCTGGAAGTCGCGCTGGAAGTCGCGCTGAAATTGCCTAGCAAAGTCGCGTCAAAGTCGGGTCGCCCCTGTGTGAATGCAGCCAAACTGTCAAAGCTTAATTGGACAAGCAGAAGTTAGAAGCTGATTGGCTGCCATGCACAGCTGCACCAGATTTTGCACTCTCCCGTTTTAGTAAATCAACCCCAAAGGTTTTAGTGCTTTCTGAATCACAGACCAGGAAGTACAGAGATGAGGAATTCTTATTTTCAGTTGCTGCATATTTGTCCTGGGTCTGGGACTCCGAGTACCGAGGCCAGGCACCTTATATTTTCAGGAGCTCAGCAGTGCAGCCCCCCCATATATTCCTCCCCTGTAGGCACTTTAAATAAAAAGAATAGGGAATCACATAAACAGTATGGTGATCATGCAATGAAGCACTCACTTCTACCATTGCTTCCTCCAGCTGCATGAGCTCCTCGTAGTGATCCCTGGCTTCCTGCAGAGGGCGCACCATCACCTCCTCTATCTGTGGGAAGAGCTGGGAAAAAAGCGACATATGGTTGTGTGTGCATAGACCGAGCAGGGATGCTTAATGAGTCAAATACAGTGCTCCCTCTGGTGGTTAATCTATATATCTATATATTTAGTATCATAATAAAAACATGGAACAGCAAACATCTATATATGTGTCGCATTACTTGAGGGTAAACATTGCAGCAATAATTCAACTCATGAAATATACTTTATTTGTTCTCTTTAATGTGGTTGTAAACCCTTCATTTGGTGGTAAATGGTAATGGCTGATTTTTTTTTTTTAACCACTTGCCGACCGCCCGCCGTGGCTTGACGGTGGCAAAGTGGTTCGTTATCGCAAACCGCCGTCACTGTTTGTGATAACACTGTGTTCCAGGGGGCCAGGGAGCGGGTAGGGGGACTCGATCTCTGACAGCTACCCGCGATGGCTCCTCCCGCAGTGAGAAAACGGAGGGCGGTGTATGTAAATACGGATCTCCGTTCTGACAGAGGGGGAAGGGCTATGATCACAGGCTTCCTGTATATGGAAGCCGTGATCACTCCCCTCCCCCTGCCAGCCCAGCCCCCATACAGTTAGAACACACTGAGGGAACACAGTTAGTCCATAGAGCGCTCCCTCCAGGTTAACCCCTTCACTGCCAATGGCATTTACACAGTAATCAGTGCATTTTCGTAGCAATATAAATGCCAATGGTCCCAAAAAAGTGTCAAAATGGTCCAACATGTCCGCCGCAATATCGCAGTACCACTAAAAATCGCAGATCACCGCCATTACTAGTAAAATATAAAAAAAAACCATAAATTAATTCTCCTCATTCGTAAACGCTGCAACTTTTGCACAAACCAATCCGTAAACGCCGATAGCGATTTTTTTTTTTTACCAAAAATATGAAAAAGAATATAAATCGGCAAAAACCAATGAAAAAAATGTTTTTTATATTTTTTTTTTGGATTTGTATTTTAGCAAAAAGTAAGAAAAATTTTTTTTTTTTTGCAAATGTTTTTTTTTATTTATAGCAACGATCATAAATGACACGGAGGGGATCAAATACCACCAAAAGAAGGCTCTATTTGTGGGAAAAAAAAGGACGCAAATTTTGTTTGGGTACAACGTCGCACGACCTCGCAATTGTCAGTTAAAGTGACGCAGCGCCGAATCGCAAAAAGTGCTCTGGTCCTAAATGGGGAAATCCTTCCGGGGCTGAAGTGGTTAATTATCAACGGAAAGATGGCCTAAAATAGTAAAACTATTTTTTTTTTTTAATCTTGCTGTATAAATCTTCTTACTACAATAACCTTTCACAAAAGAGCAGCCCAAAATAAATTCTCCCGCTCCGATCGCATCAATATCACATATGTGTGTGTTAGTTGTACCCGTAGTACCGGCCCAGAAACAATAGTGCCCATTTTGCTTTTTTTTATGCTACCTAAAACACACCGACACTAACCGACAGTGATACTAATTTAAAAATGTTTGAAAAAAAAATCCTGTCCCCATCACATCAGAGTCTCCCAATGACACAGCCCCCCATCATATAGTCTTCTCATCTCATCAGAGCCCCCCAATCACACAATGCCCCTGTAGCAGGTGCAGTCTACTGTCTCTACTGCAGGTGGTGCTCAACCACAGTGGCAATGCAGATGGGGAGGAAGTTATGGGGAATATGGTTCTTTCATGGTTTCCTGAGGAAGTGGTCTGATTGGATGCCCATGTGACTCTGGTGGCCATCTTGAAGTTGGCAGAGTCTATTTAAGACCCTGGCCCCTGGGTAGGGTGCACATTCACGTGCGGGTAGTGTAGTGACACCTCAGGGACAGTATTAGTGGCAAGGAGAGGTTCCAGACAAGAAGTCAAAGCTTAGGGCCTGCAATCTCCTTGGACATCTTCCGATTTGGGCACGAGACGGCCAGGCCACGTTATGCCCCTCCAGACAGACGCTGGCAGTTCGGCTGAGACGGGCTCCGCTACATACTGTTGGTGTCACGTATCTGGTGGATGAGTCTGACTTATGCAGGGGTTACCTCTCTTGCGGCCCTGGTTCAAGAATCCCTAATGGTGTAGACAGGGAGTTCAGGAGCACAGGGGGCACGAGGGCTGGACTGGATCACTTGATGGTGCGTAAAGGTCCGCTAGAGCTCGTGCTGAGCAGAAGAGTAGTTGTGCGGTCCGGGTCGGCAACTGGCTGGCTAGGAGGTGCAAATGGAGCAGGCAGGTGGGTGGTTAGGTGCATGCAGGGTCGGCAACTTGTGGGCAGCGAGGTACAGGTGGATCAGGCAAGAGAATAGTCGTAGACAGGCCGGGAGTCAGGGCAGGCAGAAATCAGCAAGGTCCAAGGAAAACCGGGGTCACAGGTACAGGGAAAGTCTCTCAAAGCAAGGCACGGGGTCACAGGAACGCTGTAGAAGGGCTTGCTGGGCTTAAATGGAGACGTTTGGCGCCGTTTCCGGTGCGGGCGCGCTCAAAAGTGACCTTTTTGCAGGATATTCCTAACAGTTGGCATTTATGAGTGTTTCCAATTGGGTCCTCTCCCATCGGGTTTGTTGTGAACTGATTTGCCTTTACTACAAATTCTACTAATTGCACCTGGACTATGTGTGTTTTATTGCCACGCTGTACCCACTTAAAGCCCCATCACACAGCCCCCCTCTTTTAACACCAGAGCCCCACCTTATGGCTCCAGCAGAGGTGGCGAATGGAGCAGATCTGGAGGAGGTGATGTTACAACACTGGCTTAGCGCCACGAGTTGCCAGGGTGCGGGTGGGCCGTCCTCCAGCTCCATAACAACCAATGATGCACTAGGGCTATGAAGCTTGGCATCATTCCTTGCTATGGTATTGGCAGCTGGCCTGCCCACACGATGGTAACCCATGATGCCAATATAGGGTTGTAAGTTCACCTCCTCCAGACCTGCTCCATCTGCCGCCCTCTACTGCAAAAGGTAGCTATGTGATGGGGGCACTCTGATTGGGGGGCTCTGATGTGATGTGAGGACTGTGTCATGACTCTGATGTGATGGGGGGGCGGGGGGCTAATGAATAGGGAAGTCTTTAACCCCTTCCCACCAAAAGTACCCATATATGTGGCCTCACTGGACTGGCCTTTTTTCCGTGCAGCCGCATATATGCATATGTGTCTTTGTGCTGGGAGCGCACCACACTGCGCGCTCCCAGCACGGAGACTGGGGTCTCAACGGGAGCCCTGAGTCCTATACTAACGATTGGTTCCGGGTCACCTGATTGCTGTGATAGCTTCTGATTGGCTATCACAGTGATCAGTCACTGTGAAGCCCGCCCCCCTGTTTCTCTTTCTGTGAATGGAGAGGAAAGATACATTGTATCTCTCTCTAAATAAATAAACAACTGTGTTTAAAAAAAAAAAATTATGAAAATAATAAAAAAATTAAATATTAAAGAAAAAAAATAGCTAGATCAAGGTTTGATCTGGGCCAGGGTTAGTGTTTGGGTCAAGTAGGGATCACGGTCAGGGTCAAAGGTCAATGATCATTATATTCTTGGCAGGATTTTTTCATTACCATTTAGCACCAAATGAAAGTTCAATTTGTCCTGAAAAAAACACAATATAATCCACCTGGATACACAAAGTAGTTGTGACGATGTGTGCGGTTTTACCAACACAGGTCAAAGCATTAACATTTGTTTGACCCTTTGTAAACGATCACCTTGTAAAACAAGACATTCAGTTTAAAAATTAACCACTTGCCGACCGCGTCATCCAGAAACACGGCCGCAAGGTGGATCAATTGTTCTGGGAGGGCGTACTATAACGTCCTCCCAGAATCCCCCTGGGGCGCGCATCCGGGAGCATCTGTGACCGCCGGGTCTGTGAGATCCATCGCATCAGGGATCGCGGTAAATAGCCGCTCCCAGATGTAAACAAGCCGGCGGATATCCGGCTTGTCTCTCCCGATCGGTGCAGTGTGAGAGGAGAGGGGGGAGAGATGAGAAGCAGCGGTGCTGTGGGAAGGATCTGTAGTGCCCACAGCACTGCTATGTGCCAGTCTGGACCCCCCATCCATCAATCCATGCTCACCCATCCAGCCTCATCCATGCTCACCCATCCAGCCTCATCCGTCACCCATCCAGCCTCATCCGTCACCCATGCATCTGTGCTCACCCATCCATGCTCACCCATGCATCCGTGTTCACCCATCCAGCCGTGCTCACCCATGCATCCATGCTCACCCATCCAGCCATGCTCACCCATCCAGCCATGCTCACCCATGCATCCATGCTCACCCATCCAGCCATGCTCACCCATCCAGCCATGCTCACCCATTCAGCTGTGCTCACCCATGCATCCGTGCT
>BLSH010065895.1:172373-189365 GCA_018402905.1 Glandirana rugosa
GGATCTCACTACTCATGGGTATTGGTAATGGGATCTCACTACTCATGGGTATTGGTAATGGGATCTCACTATTCATGAGTATTGATCTCAACTCGCTTGTGGACCTTCAAGCCCAAGACGACCAGGCAGGCTTGGAGCCCTGTTTCAGGCCCAGGCCCAGGCCTGCCTTGGGCTTGCTAGCGTGCCTGTTGCTTGGGGTAACTTTAGTTACCCCTGGGCTTGAAAATCCGTGTTTTTACCGACATCCTTTCAGGACCTTTCGGGGTCTCCCGACGTTTTCCTTCATTTTACCCCCATTCCCATCCCGTTCGTGGGATGTTTTTTCGTGCGATCGTTCGGGTTCCGTCCGGACCCGGACCCGGACTTTGTCCCGAGGTTCGGACGGACCAGCAGAACCCGAACTTCCAGGTGTTCGCTCAACTCTAGTTATGAGTACTTATCACTCTAGGGTAATGGTTATGGGTACTCATCACTCTAGGGTAATGGTTATGGGTACTCATCACTCTAGGGTAATGGTTATGGGTACTCATCACTCTAGGGTAATGGTTATGGGTACTCATCACTCTAGTGTAATCGTTATGGGTACTCATCACTCTAGTGTAATCGTTATGGGTACTCATCACTCTAGGGTAATGGTTATGGGTACTCATCACTCCAGGGTAATGGTTATGGGTACTCATCACTCTAGGGAGATGATCTAGGACAGGGATCACCAAACTACGGCCCTCCAGCTGTTGCAGAACTACACCTCCCATGAGGCATTGTAAAACTCTGACATTCACAGACATGACTAGGCATGATGGGAATTGTAGTTATTGAACAACTGGAGGGCCATAGTTTGGAGACTCCTGATCTAGGGTCACCAGGAAATTGCAAGCAAGTCGCAAGGAAGTCAAGGAAATCTAAAGCAAGTCACACAACTTTAGGGTCCTGAAACGAGAATTAGGGCCCAAAGCAGTCCCCTCTACAGAGGTGAAATGCCAGGGCCCAATCACAAGGGTGACCTTTGTGACCCTGGTAGTTCCACCACTGTAAAAAATGTAATTAATTACACACTTCATCCCGTGTTCAATACTACAGCTCTATCCACATAGGCTTTTATCTGACCTCTCATCTCCCGCACACTTCATAATGTCAAATGAACGATCTATGCAAGATGAAAGTTAAGGTAGGAAAAAAAAAATCAATGTCTGCGTATTTAGTAGAGAATGGTAATCAATGATTGATTGCATTTCATTTAAAAAACTTGCACTTGGAAATGGGTGGTAGGTAGGAGGGTGGATGATGCAGGGTGTGTGCTAATGAACAGATCAACTCCTTCTTCTGTCATGAACCCAAAGGTCTGTCCCGGAAGTAAGACAGAAGCAATGGAGGAGTGTTTTTAAAGATCCATGAGGATAGTGAGGTAAGTGTGTGTAGAATAAATGGAAAAATATTTTATTTTTACAAAATAAGTAAATGAATGCTATATTGATACATAGGGGAGCTGGAATTTAGAAAAAAAAAGTGAATAAAGGTGAACTTATTCGTTAATTCTCAGAAGAAGCATTTTCCGAAAATGCTTTGTCTTAAGATAAAGCTGCTTAATATTTACCATAATCAGCACAGCCGAAGAATGGAAGAAGGATACAGAATTGTTATTTCCTGACCACCACCAATATATCCCAACTTTCAAATCCATTATCAACATTTTTCTTGTTTCATATCGGATCAAATTAAATTTAAACATAACCACAAAATACTTAGTTTGTATAGTCACTGGTTGCATCGAATGAATTAATAAGGTGATAAGCGAAACCATTCAATGGACTAATAAAGTAAGGCAGGCGTGTTTAACCAGTTGCGACTGCCCACCGTGGATTGACGGCGGCAACTTGGCTCGATATTGCAAACCGCTGTCACCTAACGGCGGTTGCGAGATTGCGGATTGTGAGCGCGCGCCGCTGGAGGCGCGTTCACTGTGTTACAGGGGAGCCATGGAGCGGGTGGGGCGGATTCGGTGTCCGCCTGCTACCTGCGATCGTTCCCCCGCAGTGACAGAACGGAGGTATGTGTATGCATAGGTGTGCGCAGCCTATTGCATTAGGGGTGTTGCACCCCAAAGCTTACACACCTTTCTCTGCAGCCTCAGCTGCACTGGACAGTGAATGAATAGGAAGTGCTCTGTGCTGAGCGGCTTCCTATTCATTCACAAACTGAAGCACAGTAAACACAGTTTACTATGCTTCAGCAATGAATGAACACTGTGAGTGTGTTCACTGTGTTCATTTAGAAAAGGAAGGGACCAGTAAATTACATATTTACTAGCACCTTTCCCTGCCTTCCATCCTGAACCATCCCTCGCAGTAGTCGGGGGAAAGGGGGAAAGGAGAAAAGGGAAGCCAGCAGCACTAGGCAGGGGAGGTCAACATTGAGGGGAAGCCCAGGCAGTAGGGGAAATCGGCACCGCATGTAATGATTAGGGTGTGCCCAGGCACACCTGGCACCCGCTGCACACGCCTATGCGTGTATGTAAATAACGGATCTCCGTTCTGACAGGGGAGAAGGAGAGTGATCGTATGTTCCCTGTGTATGAGAGCAGCGATCTCTCCGCTCCCCCACTCAGCCCAGCCCCCACAGAGTTAGTAACACATCCCAGGGGGCACAGTTAACACCTAGAGCGCCCCCTAGTGTTAACCCCTTCCCTGCCAGTGACATTTATACAGTAATCAGTGCATTTTCATAGCACTGATCTCTGTATAAATGCACAGGGCTTTTTTTCAGCGGGAACGCGGGGGAACGCAGTTCCGGCACCTCTAGAACTGAATGTATGTAATGGCAAAAGCTGCTGGGGTGTGCTGGAGGGTCTGTTGATGCTGGCTGCTGAAGGGATCTATTTCAACTGAAAGGGATCCATTTTTCTGAGGAGGGGTCTATTGCTGCTGGGGGGTCAATTGTTACAGGGAGGGATCTAATGATGCTGGCTGCTGTAGGGTCTACTGATGCTGATTGCTGGAGGGTCTGTTGATGTTGGCTGCTGGGGGGTCTGTTGTTGCTGCTGGGGTCTAGTGTTGCTGGCATGGTATTTTGTTGCAGGGGGTGCATTGTTGCTGGGGGGGTCTATTGTTGTGAGGAGGATCTGCTGTTGGAGGGGAGAGGGGTGCCTATTGCTGCTGGAGGGGGCTATTGTTGCTGGTGGCAATGGATCTAATCTACTGCTTTTATCGTTATCAATAA
Source organism: Glandirana rugosa (assembly GCA_018402905.1). Classification (NCBI taxonomy): domain Eukaryota; kingdom Metazoa; phylum Chordata; class Amphibia; order Anura; family Ranidae; genus Glandirana; species Glandirana rugosa. Next base: position 175,590 of record BLSH010065895.1, read on the forward strand.
CAAATTCCATAAAAATTTCTTAGCACCCCAAAATGAACCGTATGCTGTAAAAAGGGTGACACTGGTAGGTGGGTAGGGGGTGGAACCAAGGGACGATGCTCAGAGGTGGGTAGGGGACGGAGACAAGGGTTGAGCCAGAAGTGGGGAGTACCTGCACCTTTTCCCTGAGAAAAAAAACCCTGTAAATGCCATTGGTCCCAAAAAAGTGTCAAACGTGTCCGACATGTCCGCTACAATGTCGCAGTCCCGCTAAAAATCGCAGATCGCCGCCATTACTAGTAAAAAATGTTAAAAAATTTTTTAAAATAAATTAATTCTCATTGTTCATAAACGCGGCCACTTTTGAGCAAACCAATCAATAAACGCCGATTGCGATTTTTTTTTGCCAAAAATATGAGGAAGAATATAAATCGGCCAAAACCGATGAATGCATTTATATATATTTTTTTTGGATATGTGTTTTAGCAAAAAGTAAGAAATATTTTTGCAAAATTGTTGCATATGTATATAAAACACACCTCGTTGTATTCCCAGTGCCAGACATCGAAGGTGGGCTTCTTCAGGGCATCGATGGTCTGCGATGATAGCGTGTACTGTGGAAAGAAGTCAGAAGTAGGACATTGCATATTAAAGAAAAATCACAAATTTAAGGGGAGGGCGATTGCGATCTCCATAGTGAACAGAAGACGCTCTATTACAGGTTATACTGGCACAGCGATAATTATGTTTTCAGACAAAATGAGGAAAAGGAGAACTAACATTCTACAGCAGGGTTTCCCAACCAGGCTTCCTCCAGAGGTTGCTAGGGGTTCCTTGAGCAGTGGTCAATTTCTACCTCTCAGATAAATTCCCAATGACATCATTGATCTTTTTATCTATCTGTAAGGGGGGTAATTCTTCCCAATGACCACAAGTGTAAGGAGCATTCTTCCCAATGACCATCACACTAATGTATCATGAGTTGTAGATTTTTAATTTTTAGCAGGGGTTCCCCGAGACCGGAGAATTATTTCAAGGGTTCCTCTGTGTTGAAAAGGTTGGGAAAGGCTGCTCTACACCCTCCATCGCACCCCCCAACTTTGAGATAATGCCAAGTGTTCTCTAAATGGTGCCCACGCCCGGCGACCCGGGGAGAGGAAACCTGGGGCAGTGCTGATTTTAGCTGCGGTAATTTCTATTTATAGTTTAGGGCTAAACTGCGGGCCGAGGGCCGGATGTGGCCCTTTGCTTGCCTTTATCCAGCCCTTAAAGAGGAAGTAAACTGGCCATTTAGGAGATATTTATAGTACTTAAAGGCAAGCCTCTTGATTGATTAATAAACTAATCAGATACCAGCTTTTATGTAACATATTTTCTATGCATGCACTAAGAATTTAGACTATGAGTAAGTGCCCATAGCAGGGAAACGCGTCAGTTGGCACTGTTTGGACCATGTTGCAATAAAGGATTGAATTGGAGTGCGGCCATCCGGGTCTCTTATTCCCTGTGTATCTTACACTTCCTTTCACTGACACCAACAATGGAGCACTATTCCTTTCACTGACACCAACAATAGGGCACTATCTCTTTCACTGACACCAACAATAGGGCCCTATCTCTTTCACTGACACCAACAACGGGGCACTATTCATTTTACTGACACCAACAATGGGGCACTATTCCTTCCACTGACACCAACAAAGGGGCACTCTGCCTTTCACTGACAGCAACAATAGGGCACTATCTCTTTCACTGACACTAACAATGGGGCACTATTCCTTTTCACTGACACCAACAATGAGGCACTATATCTTTCACTGACACCATTTATTACTCCCTCTAATACCAAAGATGAGGTATTGTTTACTCCCACTGGGAGTTTGCCCCCCCAAAAAACAAAAACCACCAGCCGACACTGCCAAAGACGTAACATTTGTCAGATTGGCACATCCTCCAGGCCTAAAGGTATTTATACCCACCAGACATGAGGTCATTAACTTACCTTAGGGTAGCTTGGGACATCTTTACTGTGGTTCATTCGGATGACTTCCTCAGATTGGTAACATCTACATGGGCAGTTCAGTCTGTTGGGATGAAATCCATGGAGGAAAAAACTATCATTCAGTTAATCAGACCAGATCAAAGGTTCAGATAACATTCTTACAAAATATACACTATTTTACCAAAAGTATTGGGACGCCTGCCTTTACACGCACATGAACTTTAATGGCATCCCAGTCTTAGTCCTTAGGGTTCAATATTGAATTGGCCCACCCTTTGCAGCTATAACAGCTTCACCTCTTCTGGGAAGGCCGTCCACAAGGTTTAGGAGTGTCTATGGGAATGTTTGACCGTTCTTCCAGAAGAGCATTTGTGAGGTCAGGCACTGATGTTGGATGAGAGGGCCTGGCTCACAGTCTCCGCTCTAATTCATCCCAAAGGTGTTCTATCGGGTTGAGGTCAGGACTCTGTGCAGGCCAGTCAAGTTCCTTCACCCCAAACTCACTCATCCATGGTAGGACAGCAGAGCCTGGTGAATATAGTGGGGAGGGGGTTGCAGGGGGGGAACACTTTGGCAGTGGTAGACATGATAAGCGGCTTCACAGCCACTTGTATCACTTCCACATGAAGAAGATGAAGCTGACAGTTGGCTTTACTAAAATGCACAGACTCCCGGCCGCTATAGCAGCTCGGGGGGTAAAAAACACATATGCAGCACTGTAAAAATCCCAATCCCCAGCGAGTGGCTGAGGATTCAGATTTTACGCTCCCTACCCTGATGCCCTAAGGTCGCTGTTTAAGCTGCCTTATGGTAGCGCTGGCCCTGATGTGGATAAGCCCCCAGCCCTCTTTGCTCTGTTTGAAACATAGATGATGGTGCATCTTTATCTTCTAATTGATGTGTCCATCTAATTGGATCATGGATGATCATTGAGGGCTTTCTAACGCCTTATGTATATAACTTACCACACGAGAACCTCATCCCCTCCTACACCGGTAGGATTCCAGTGAGTCTATGGTCTTAATCAGGGGCGTAACGATAGGGGTTGCAGGGGTTGCAATTGCAACCGGGCCCCATGCTCCAGGGGTCCCGTGTGCCTCCCTTGTACCTGAGTAGGAGTGATGGTGGGGGCGGCATTTAGAGGACCCAATCTCTTCCATTTTCCTCCTAATGCAGGAGATTGGTTCCTCTATATGCTGCCCCCACCCCCCTCCTATCCAGTTTACTTGTCTTCTGCTGTTCCCAGGGTCCCTGTGTGCTTCCCTGGTCCCCCCCACAGAGCTGCTGTCTTCCCCCCTCCTGTAGAAGATGAGTCATGATGGAGAGATGGGAACGGGCCGGTAAATTTGTCATTTACCGGCTCCTTCCTTTTCTGAATGGACAGAGTCAGTGATTGGTACCAATTGGTTCATTCATAACTGAAGCATAGTAAACTGTTTTTACTATACTTCCATTTCTGAATGAATGGGAGGCTCGGTGCACAGCTATTCCTGTCCATTCATTCTGTGCAGCTGAGGTTACACAGATGGAGATTGAGGGCTGAGGTTTGTTTAGAACCCCTGATATCTCATCAAAGCCCCCCAACAGAGCTCCTAAAAAAAAAATGTAAAAATTAAATTGTAAAAGAAATAAAATAAAATGGTAAAAAATAATAAAATTAAAATAAAAATGAAAAACTACTGACACAAGTGAACTATCAGAATTGCAAAGGTTGTAATTGTGACCGGTCCTGGCATTTCACCACCATGGGGAGGCCCGAAGATGGCAGAAAGGGGGGCGCTGCAGAACTTGTGACAGGGCCCCGCTGCGGTACCGTAATAAAGGGACCCGCGATGGGAGTAAAGGGCCCCAGGATCAGCGGGAAGAGGGAAGGGCCCTGGCCAGGGGTCCCTTCATAATTTCTTACACTGGGACCCTGAAGGTTCTCGTTATGCCTCTGGTTTTAATAAAGTGAGAATTATGGGTTTCATCATGCTAATCATCACATGTACTCATGGGCGTCCGCAGGTAGGGGCAAGGGGGGGCAATTGCCCCCCCCCCTGGAATCAGGGATCAGATCAGGGGTTCCCCACTAGGTCCTTATCCTCTTGAGCCATGTATGCAGTTTCTGACAGTCGCTTGGGCCATGTATGCAGTCTCTGACCGTTTCCTGTACCTTGTCCGCAGTCTCTGACCGTTTCCTGTACCATGTCCGCAGTCTCTGACTGTCTCCTGTGCTATGTCTGCAGTCTCTGACTGTCTCCTGTGCTATGTCTGCAGTCTCTGACTGTCTCCTGTGCTATGTATGCAGTCTCTGACCGTATCCTGTACTATGTCTACAGTCTCTGACCATCTCCTGTACTATGTCCGCAGTCTCTGACCGTATCCTGTACTATGTCCGCAGTCTCTGACCGTCTCCTGTACCATGTCTGCAGTCTCTGACTGTCTCCTGTACCATGTCTGCAGTTTCTGACCATCTCCTGTATCATGTCCGCAGTCTCTGACCGTCTCCTGTATCACGTCTGCAGTCTCTGACCATCTCCTGGATCATGTCTGCCGTCTCTGACCATCTCCTGTATCACGTCTGCAGTCTCTGACCATCTTCTGGATCATGTCTGCAGTCTCTGACCATCTCCTGTATCACGTCTGCAGTCTCTGACCATCTCCTGGATCATGTCTGCAGTCTCTGACCATCTCCTGTACTACGTCTGCAGTCTCTGACCGTGATAATGTAATTATGACATTGTCAAAAAGGGGCAGAGCATGGATGACCTTGAAATTATGCCCCCCCCCCCCTGGAAAAAGTTCTGCGGACGCCCATGCATGTACTCCTGAAGAAGATCTATCAAAAAGCGATTAATAAGGCATGCCCTGAAATATTATGCATATCTCAGCTTTTCCTGAAAGTCCCTCCCCTAACCTCACAGGCCAATGAGGAGTTTAGGGGTGTCTGGGAGAAGCTTCAGGTAAACAAAGTGAAAATTTGCAGATCATTACCTTTGCCCAGGGGCGTAACGATAGGGGTTGCAATTGCAACCGGGCCCCATGGTCCAGGGGGCCCATGTGCCTCCCTTGTACACCTGAATAGGAGGGATGGCGGGGGTGGCATTTAGAGGACCCAATCTCCTCCATTTTCCTCTATCCAGTTTACTTGTCTTCTGCTGTTCCCAGGGCCCTGTGTGCTTCCCTGGTCCCCCTGGAGCCTGCTGCAGAACTTGTGAAAGAGCCCCACTGCAGTACTGTAATAAAGGGACCCACGATAGGCGTAAAGGGCCCCAGGATCAGAGGGAAGGGCCCTGGCCAGGGGTCAGGGGGCCCTTCATAATTTCTTGCACCGGGGCCCTGAAGGTTCTAGTTACGCCTCTGCCTTTGCCTATATCTTGCGAAATGCTGACCATTTTACCACCATTTTCCTTGCATTTGTGTGTTATGTGCTCAAGTCTGTGACCCTCTTCTTCCCCTTATTGGCTATTACAGTGATTGTCAACTTATGAGCTAAAGTGGGACACAAATGTGGCCCCCGATAATCACAAAATAGGCCACACATAATGTCCACTATACAGTATGTAATGGTTGAGTGGACTATCAGAGACTGAAAAGGCAGGGCTGGCCCAAGACTTTGTGCCGCCTGGGTCCAAGAATGAAATGCTGCCCCCCAAAAAAAAAAAAAAATTACGCCCACCAAATCCATTATTTCACATCATGATAATTAAAACTAAAATTAAATGTATCAGGAAGTCAGATTTACATGCAACAGCACCTTGTCTATATACAAAATTATATGACATACCATTATGTTTAATTCCAGGGGGCAGGCTAGGGTGGTATAGGGGCGGGCTAGGGTAGTATATGGACAGGCTAGGGTGGTATAGGGGCGGGCTAGGGTAGTATATGGACAGGCTAGGGCAGTGTAGGGGTGGGCTAGGGTACTATAGGGACAGGCTAGGGTAGTGTAGGGGCAGACTAGGGTAGTATATAGACAGGCTAGGGCAGTATAGGGGCAGGCTAGGGTAATATATGGACAGGCTAGGGTAGTATATGGACAGGCTAGGGCAGTATAGGGGCGGGCTAGGGTAGTATTTGGACAGCCTAGGGTAGTATATAGACAGGCTAGGGTAGTATATGGACAGGCTAGGGTAGTATATGGACAGGCTAGGGTAGTATATAAACAGGCTAGGGCAGTATAAAAGTGGGCTAGGGCAGTATAGGGGCAGGCTAGGGTAGTATTTGGACAGCCTAGGGTAGTATTTGGACAGGCTAGGATAGTATATGGACAGGCTAGGATAGTATATGGACAGGCTAGGGTAGTATATGGACAGGCTAGGGTAGTATTTGGACAGCTTACAGTAGTATATAGAAAGGCTAGGGTAGTATATGGACAGGCTAGGGCAGTATAGGGGCAGGCTAGGGCAGTATAGGGGCAGGCTAGGGCAGTATAGGGGCAGGCGAGGGTAGTATATAGACAGGCTAGGGCAGTATAGGGGCAGGCGAGGGTAGTATATAGACAGGCTAGGGCAGTATAGGGGCAGGCTAGGGTAGTATATGGACAAGCTAGGGTAGTATAAAGACAGGCTAGGGCAGTGTAGGGGTGGGCTAGGGTAGTGTAAAGACAGGCTAGGGTAGTATAGGGGCAGACTAGGGTAGTATATGGACAGGCTAGGCTAGTATATATAAACAAGCTAGGGCAGTATAGGGGCGGGCTAGGGCAGTATAGGGGCAGGCTAGGGTAGTATTTGGACAGGCTAGGGTAGTATTTGGACAGGCTAGGGTAGTATTTGGACAGCTTACAGTAGTAATGGTAGGGTCGGCCCTGACTGAAGGCCTAATAGAGGAGATGAATGTCAGAGAGTGAGGACCGGATACATTGTTGGATGGGGAGATGCTGCAGAAGACAATACAAAACTGTGAAGAGGCTGGTAGAGATCAATGCTATTATCCTAATCAATGTTCTCACTACAGACTGCTGAGGTCCAAGGGCCAAAGGACCGAACCACAGCTTGGACACCAGGGTTCTATTGAAACAATCATACAACACCATTGAGACAACACACATAGTGGCGGGAAGATGCTGGAAGGGGGACAGAGCTCCACTATCCAAGTTCTACTTACAATTTCCATAATTACTAGGTCTGGGGTTTGGACCTCCTGTGGCAATGTCCGTTTGTACAAATACCTGGAAACGCCGGTTTACCAAACATCAAAAAAAAATCTGCAGGTTTGCTACATGTAAAAGGGCAGTTTATTTTTGTGAAGAGGGTAAACCATTGGCTGAAGGAAAGTGACGCCTCTAGACATTTAGAAAAGGGCTACAAGGGTAAAATTACAGATTTGGGAAGACATTTTTCTTTAGGTTCTCAGATCACGTCCGAGTCCCGTTAATTTGCTGTGTTAGGTATTTCATAGGACCATAGGTGTGCACAGGGGGGTGCACCGGGTGTGCTTGGGCACACCCTAATCACCCCATGCAGCGTAGATTTCCTCTGCTGATATTTCACCAAAGCTCTCCAACGGGGCTCCTAAACTTTTTTTTTTTTTTTTAAATAATAAAAAATGAAAACCTACTGACACCGTCCACTGCTCCACTGACACCAACCCCTGCCCTACTGACAAGTCCACTGCCCTACTAACATTGTCCATGTTTTATTCATGTGGGGTGCACACCTATGCATAGGACAAGACTTCCTCTCACCTGTGGTTCCTCTTTTCAAGTTCATCCCGTAGCTTCCTCAGCTCGTTCTTACACGTGTCAATGCTGAGAACTTTCTGACCTTCAACTGCCGAGATAAAACATGGAAGGACTGAGAAGAGTCTCTATACATCATTGTCTGATGCTTAATATGATTAGGCCAAATCGGCCTCCTTCAGGTCATTGCATATTGCTCATATACACTATATTCCCAAAAGTATTGGGACGCTTACCTTTACAAGCACATGAACTCTAATGGCATCCCAGTCTTAGTCCATAGGGTTCAATATTGAGTTGGCCCACCCTTTGCAGCTATAACAGCTTCACCTCTTCTGGGAAGGCCGTCCACAAGGTTTAGGAGTGTCTATGGGATTGTTTGACCATTGTTCCAGAAGCGCATTTGTGAGGTCAGGCACTGATGTTGGATGATAAATTGTGTCTCGCAGTCTCCGGCTCTAATTCATCTTAAAGGTGTTCTATCAGGTCAGGCAGGCCAGTCAAGTTCCTCCACTCCAAACTCCCTTATCCATGTCTTTGTGCACTGGTGTGCAGTCATTTTGGAACAGGAAGCAGCCATCCCCATTCCCCATGACATTGTCCAAAATGTCTTGGTTAAGAGTTCCCTTCACTGGAACTAAGGGGCCAAGCCCATCCCCTGAAAAACAACCCCACATCATAATCCCCCCTCCACCAAATGATTTGGACCAGTGGACAAAGCAAGGTCCATGAAGACATGGATGAGCAAGTTTGGGGTGGAGGAACTTGACTGGTCCTGACCTCAACCCAATAGAACACCTTTGGGATGAATTAGAGTGGAGACTGTGAGCCAGGCCTTCTTGTCCAACATCAGTGCCTGACCTCACAAATGTGCTTCTGGAAGAATGGTAAAACATTCCCATAGACACTCCTAAACCTCTTGGACAGCCTTCCCAGAAGAGTTAAAGCTGTTATAGCTCCAAAGGGTGGGCCAACTCAATATTGAACCCTATGGACTAAGACTGGGATGCCATTAAAGTTCATGTGCGTGTAAAGGCAGGTGTCCCAATACTTTTGGTAATATAGTGTATCTCACTAGCTGAACTGTTGTATGAAGTAGGGGCATAAATGGAAATTCCACATGATGACATATTGAGGGAGACTCACTAAAATTGGTACACACACAATCTGGTACAGCTGTGCATAGTAACCAATCAGCTTCCAGGTCTTATTGTCAAAGCTTAATGGAACAAGCTGAAGTTAGAAGCTGATTGGTTGGTTACCATGCACAGCTGCACCAGATTGTGTGTTCGCCAGTTTTAGTAAATCTCCCATATTGCTTCCAAACAATAACTACTACCACATTTTGATGTATACATGAGTCAATGGGAACGCAAAGGCTTAGAAGAAAGTCATGGAAGTCGGCTAAAACATTGTTTTATTATTGCATGTGAACAACAGTCAAAAAGAAATCCAACGCGTTTCGGCCGTCAGGCCTTAATCATGGCCATGATTAAGGCCTGATGGCCGAAACACGTTGGCTTTCTTTTTCACTGTTGTTCACATGCAATAATAAAATTATGTTTTTGCCAACTTCCATGGCACCAGCCTTTCTCCTTTTTTGCAGGCTGAGTGCTGTGTTCATGAGGCTCACCAGGCATTGCACAGGAGGTAGTAGCTTGGATTTACCTGTTCTAGAAGAAAGTCAACTGGAGGTCAGAAGAAGGTCGATTTTAGGTCACATGCACCTGAGAAAGAACTTTGATGGAACTAGAAAGGTTTTTAAACTGATTGAACATGCAAGCTATATGCAGCTGACAGCATGTTGCATCTGCCAATTGGCACGAGCGCAAACTACATTTCCAGTATAACCTCACCTTCAACCCTTCGTTCGAGGACGGTGAGCCGATCGCAGACCTCTCTCTTCAACTCACTGATCCGGAAAGCTCTGGAGAAAGAATAAAACAGTCAATGGATTGCTGCCACAGAATAAAGAATAAAATAATAAATGGATTGTATTCATGTGCACAGCGCCATCAAGATGTGTAGAGCTCTCATTCCCGTGATTCAGAATCGCGTCAAAATGCATAACGTGTTTGGGATGCCGCTACTTCTCAATGGCACCCCAAACACGGCGATATTTTGCCGCTATTGTCGCACGACAAATCGAGGCAGAATCGCACAAACTAAATTACGGGGCGGCTCACCCAAAAGAAGTCCCTTGATTTTGTTTGTGTGATTTTTCTGCAATTTGCACAGTGCAGAATAGCAAAAAAATTACCTGGGGGTAAAAATCTTCCGGAGCTCATGTTTATAATGTGATATATAAAAATCCTGAAGTCTGTAAGCTTACTTCCCCACGCATTTACTTCCTAGAATTTTGTGTCACACATTGCATAGACAGAGCCTGTGTTCCGTCAGAATTGGCGACCCGTCACAATTGGTAACAGAAGTGACGTTCCATCACAAAACCGCGGCGGTCATTTTGGTACACCCCGCACTCGTCCACAGTAGACCTGCAGTGAGAAGGCGGCAGTGGACATCTTTTTACACCCAGCGAAGTCTTGCATTTCACACTTATTTTTACCCAGTAATTTCGTTTTTGCTGCTCACTTTACAAAGGCAAAAAAAATTCAACATCAAAACAGTCCGACAGATTTCAAAATACTGTATTTCACTATATAAATTCAGTTTACTTGTAAATATAAGTGTGAAATGCAAGACTTGGCTGGGTGTAAAAAGATGTCCGCTGCAGCCGTCTGACTGCTGGTGTTCCGTCAGAATCAGTGACCTGTCAAACCTTGTAACGGGAGTGCCGTTCTGTCGCGGCCATCTTGGTACACCCCACACTCATCCGCAGTAAGGATACAGTAAGAAGTCAGCAAGCGGACATCTTTTTACACCCACAGGAGTTTTGCATTTCCCACTTATTTTTAACAGTAAATGGAGCTTATATAGTGAAATACAGGATTTGGAAGTCCGTTGCACTGTTTTGATGTTGAATTGTAAAAGCAGCTGTTAGATTAGCAAACCTGAGAGGTCAGCAGGCTTGCCGCTGCTCAACATCAAAACAGTGTCACGGACTTCCAAATACTGTATTTCACTACACCCTGTTCCAAATTACTCTGCAAATTCTATTTCAGTGTCACAAAGATGAAATATTTTGTTTTTCAGTTTAACTCGTGGATGGCATTGTGTGTCAGGGCTCTTTTGATCGGTGAAAACAAATCTCGGACACCGGTGATAATTAGATTGCCAGGTGAGCCCAATTAAAGGAAAAGCTACTAAAGGAGGGAGTTCCACATTGTGAGGGCCGGTTCACACTGAGGCGATCCTAGGCGATTAGCGATCCGCCGTGTGTCGCCCCAATTCGCCTCAAATCGCCTGACATCAGAAATACCATTGGAATGAATGGAGCCGTCTTAATATGCGCTACTCAAGTCCAAAGCGATTCCAAAAAAGGTTCCTGTACTATTTTCAAGCGGCTTCTAGGCGAATTGAGCCCATAGAAGTCAATGGAAGTTCGCTTCCAAGTCGGATCCCCGTCTATGAAGAAGCGACTTTCCAGGAAGAAAAACATAATTTTGCCAGAAGACACACCTCTCATGTTCCAGGTACTCGTGTTGAAATCGCCTGAAATCGCCTAAAATCGCCTGATATCGCGCAGAAGTCACGCTGCTTCGCCTTTTCAAATCGCCTAGCAAAGTCGCCCCGAAGTCGGATCGCCTCAGTGTAAACCGGCCCTTAAGCAGAGCGCCATTTTCAAGCATAATGGGGAAGAAAAAGGACCTCTCTGCTGCCGAAAAGAGTGAAATAGTTCAATGCCTTGGACGAGGTATGAAAACATTCGATATTTCATGAAAATGTAAGCGTGATCATCGCACTATTAAGAGATTTGTGGCTGATTCAGAGCACAGACGGGTTTGTGCAGATAAAGGCACATTGAGGAAGATTTCTGCCAGATCCACGCATCGGATCAAGAGAGCCGCTGCTAAAACACCATTACATAGCCGCAAACTGATATTTGAAGCTGCTGGTGCCTCTGGAGTCCCACGGACATCGAGGTGCAGAGTCCCCCAGAGTCTTGCATTCGGCCACCACTGACCAATGCTCACAAGCAGAAACGGCTGAATTGGGCAGGAAAATACATGAAGACTAATTTTCAAACAGTCCTGTTCACTGATGAGTGCCGGGCAACCATGGATGGTCCAGATGGATGGAGTAGTGGATGGTTGGTGGACGGCCAACAAGGCTGCGACGTCAGCAAGGCGGTGGTGGAGTTTTGGGCCGGAATCATGGGAAGAGAGCTGGTCGGCCCCTTTAGGGTCCCCGAAGGTGTAAAGATGACCTCTGCAAAGTATGTGGAGTTCCTGACTGACCACTTCCTTCCCTGGTACAGAAGGAAGAACTATGCTTTCCGTAATAAAATCATCTTCATGCATGACAATGCGCCATCTCATGCTGCAAGGAATACCTCTGCATCAATGGCTGCTATGGGGATAAAAGGAGAGAAAGTCATGGTGTGGCCTCCACCCTCCCCTGACCTCAACCCTATTGAGAAACTTTGGAGCTTCCTCAAGCAAAAGATCTATGAGGGTGGGGGGGAGTTTACATCCAAACAGCAGCTCTGGGAGGCGATTCTGACATCTCGCAAACAAATTCAAGCAGAAACTCTCCAAAAACTCACAAGTTCAATGGATGGAAGACTTGTGAAGCTGCTATCAAATAAGGGCTCCTATGTTAAAATGTTTAAAAAGTTACAATGTTGTTCAAAGTTTGATTGAAATCGCTTTTGATTTCAGTAAATCTGCTGCAAACACCACAAATGACAATTTTCAGTTCTTTACAACCTATAAAGTGTTGTGAAACTTCCTGTGCGCAATAATTGGGAACGGTGCATTGGAAGTTTTTTATTTTGAAAACAAAATCCTGTTATTAGGAGCCTGGAATAAAATTTGAATTGTACTCTTAATAGTTGATAACATGAGAATTATGCTGGCTGTAGTTTACATCAATTATTTAGGTAAATGAGAAAAATATCATTGGCATAATAATTTGGAACAGGGTGTATATAAACTCAGTTTCTGGTAAAAATAAGTGTGAAATGCAAAACTCCAGTGGGTGTAAAAAGATGTCCGCTTGCTGCCTTCTCACTGTATCCTTACTGTGGATGAGTTGGGGGTGTACCAAGATGGCCACGACAGAACGTCCCTTCTGTTACGAGACTTGACAGGTCACCTAATCTGACAGAACACTGGCTTACTGTGGCCAAGGGCAGGGTGCAGCAAGATGGCCGTTGCGGTGTAGTGACGGAACGTCACTTCCGTTACCTAATCGTAGATTCTGACGGAACACCTGCCTTCTGAATTACAAAGGTGCAGAGAGGAGGAGTTTCAGGAGGCGGAGTCAGTGCGGGAATCACTGCTTGCAGGCAGCAAGGTACCATTGGATATGTAGTCCTTAGTAATTGAAAGTAAACAGCAGAAGAGAAGCTGCAAAGTATGCTGGGAATCCAGGAAGTTGTGGAAAGACGACCGCAAACAGGCAGCTCCTCACAATATGAAAGATTTTTCATGTAAGCTTACTGTATATTGGATTGTTAAAAATACAGTTTTTTTTTGCATTTTAATTACAATTCCGATGTTATAAAATTTATTGTCCTGTCTTTGTTGGTCTCTACCTTGAAAATTCCTCAGAAACCTGAGTCAGAATATTCTGGAAAAAGTCTTCTTTGTCTGGAAGAAAAAAAATATAATTTGGTATAAATCTTAAATTATGTAAAATTACATATTGCTTATTATTTTATTTATATATATATATAACTAATGAAGCTTTAGACTGATTTTCACATGTCCTCCAGAGACTGCTTAGTCAATTGTAAACATACAACATCGTCAGATGAAAGTGAAATTTACAAACACAATCGAATGACTCAAATTAATCGAATTAACCTTTACCCATCAAATCAGTGTAAAGTTTCAATCAGAGAGAGACAACCACAAGGCAGGCTGCTACTGTAAAAACGTATAAACCAAAACTGACCAAAAACCATTAGGCCCCGTTCACATCTGGCAATTTGGGATCGCGGGCCGCACCGCTGCGAATGTGTGGTTGGGTGCGATTTATTTTTAATGGGGGGGGGGGTTGTAGATCA
>BLSH010065895.1:204188-214828 GCA_018402905.1 Glandirana rugosa
CGGGTGGGGTCACCCGCTACGTCATCAGGTGGCCCCGCCCTTGCATATAAATAAACTGTCAAAACACAGCGAGCGCAGGCGGCGGGAGCCCTCCCATGGAGGAGGAGCTGTTGCGTTTTTTTTTTTTTCTTGGGTCCGTCGTGCGCCGTGATTGACGATGGATTACAACGAGGGACACATTTTTTTTTCTTTTTTAATAAAGGACTTGTCCCTAATCGTCTCCTGTGTTTTTTTCTTTTTTGAAACTTTGTGAATGGTAGGGGTACGGCGTACCTGATACTAATTCACATGGGGGGGGCGGGATCTGGGGGTCCCCTTATTAAAGGGGGCTTCCAGATTCCGATAAGCCCCCCGGCCGCACACCCCCACAACCACAGCCCAGGGTTGTGGGGAAGAGGCTCTTGTCCCCATCAACATGGGAACAAGGCGCTTTGGGGTGCGGGGCGCAGAGCCCCAACTGCCCCAAAGCACCCATACTCTCCATGTTGAGGGCATGTAGCCTGGTACAGTTCAGCTCGCCCACCCCCCCATATCCTGACTGGCCAGGTTGCATTCTCGGATAAGGGTCTGGTTTGGATTTTAGGGGGGGGACCCCACGTCAATTTTTTTTTTTATTTTAGCGCGGGGTTCTCCTTACAATTCATAGCAGCCCCGAAGAGACTGGCATGGACTGTGGGGGGGGGGGGGGGGAGACCCTACGCAAATTTATTTAGTGATTTTTATCTATATTGCCGGGAGCCGGCAATACATTACAGCCGCGAGTGATTTTAAATAACAAGTTTTCCTATGGCTCTGGCTATGTTCTAAACATCACAAAGATGCGCCCTTTTACAGGCAGACTAAGGGGACCCCCAGGCACAATATTTAAAAGAATATTTCATTTTTATTGTTTCACTTTAAGCATTATTAAAATCACTGCTCCTGAAAAAATGATCGATTTAAAAACGTATTTTTTCATTGACACATGTCCCCTAGGGCAGGACCCGGGTCCCCATACACTTTTTATGGCAATAACATTACATATAAACCTTTAAAATGAGCACTTTTGATTTTTCACGTTCGAGTCCCATAGACTTTAATAGGATTCGAATGTTGGCACAAATTTTTTGTCTGTTCGCATGTTCTGGAGCAAACCGAACCGGGTGGGGGGTTCGGCCCATCCCTAATTGGCCGCGTGCAGTGACGGTTTCCTGGCGGGTGTGATCTGAACACGCCTGAGCCCATCCCTACTCATTGTAAGACTTGCATAGTTTTTATGAGGGTTCTCTGAATTAATTTCCTACTATGGACCCTTAGTGTGATTTCTGCTCTCTGGACTAAGATTACCAGACAGTTCGGGTTTGGAATCATGCGCCCGGGTTCCAGACTGCCTGAAACCCGGACACATTATTCAGACTGGACTATGGCTTCCCAGCAGCTGCAGTTGTCTAAGCTGAGAATATTACATGAGAGTTACCCTCTCTTTCACACTTCCCAAAGCCATCCCTAACAATCCCCCCCCCCCCCCCCAACACACACACAGACAGGAGAGGAGGGAGGGTTCGATCTGCACCTCTTCCTCCCGCCCCTGCCCCTCTGTGACTGCCCCACACTCCAATCCCTGGCGCTGTGCCTCAGAAAAGGAAAGTAGGGTATGGAAATTTGAAGTCCAGCAGCCTCAGATACATCTGGATGAGAGGTGCTGACTGCCAAGGGGTGAGTGAGCTCCCCATCCATCCCTGTCTGTGACTGAAGTCTCCCCCTTCTCTCTCCTGGCTACACTAAGGTAAATCAGGGTTCTCAGAGCACCCCTTACATCAGAGCTCCCCTTTACACCAGAGGCCACAATGTTCCCCCTTACATCAGAGTCCTCTCCGTACATCAGAGTTCCCAGTGTTCCCCTTCAAATCAGGGTTCCCAGAGCATCCCTTATGTTAGAGTACCCAGAGTTCCCCCTTACATCAGAGTCCTCTCCGTACATCAGAGTTCCCAGAGCATCCCTTATGTTAGAGTACCCAGAGTTCCCCCTTACATCAGAGTCCTCTCCGTACATCAGAGTTCCCAGTGTTCCCCTTTAAATCAGGGTTCCCAGAGCATCCCTTATGTTAGAGTACCCAGAGTTCCCCCTTACATCAGAGTCCTCTCCGTACATCAGAGTTCCCAGAGCATCCCTTATGTTAGAGTACCCAGAGTTCCCCCTTACATCAGAGTCCTCTCCGTACATCAGAGTTCCCAGTGTTCCCCTTTAAATCAGGGTTCCCAGATCATCCCTTATGTTAGAGTACCCAGAGTTCTCCCTTTCATCAAAGTCTGCAGAGTTCTCCCTTACAGTGTGGATTCAGATGTAAAAGGGGAACTCTGTGGACTCTGATGAAAGGGGGTGTCTGTTATAAACTTCATATGATTAGAAATGTTATTTAATAGCAAAATATATGTATAGTTTATACTATTAAAAAAAAAATGCTAAAGTGCTCGGGTTTGACTTGAAGAAAAGGTGGCAACCCTAGGTGGGGTGGGGGGGTATATTTAAAGGATGACTTTACTAAAAATGGATAAAAGACCTCTAATACCCATTTTGTGTACAATGCCTTCCTTCCTCTTTACATATGGTAGGTTCTATGGGAAATATCTGGGTTCTATGTACCCTTTACTACAATAAAGTCTATAAAAACTCTAAGCATTCACAATTGTCAGGGCGTTTATTCAGAAAAACAGAGCTGAAATGAAGACCTGGAAAATCGCCAACACTTTGATTGGCTGCACAAAAATGCACACAGGCGCGAGGTGAATGCGTGCCCTGGTGCACGCCCACATCCAGAGCTGGCGCCATGCACCCTATATAAGGAGGAAAGCAACCCTGATCTTCAGCTCTCCTGTACTCATTGCTCCAGTTTATTCTGCATTCCTTGGAATTCCTGTTGCTGACCCGGCCAGCTTCTGGACTTCCCTACTGCCTGAATCCTGGTTTTGACCATGGCTTGCTGAAAGACTTTGCCTCTGCTGACCACCGGTGTATGACTCTGCTTGGCTGACTACTCTATTGTCCACCCTGAGCATGACTTTGGCTCCGTCTCTGACTCCTCTTCTGTCACACCTCCTGTCTGATCTTCTGTACATGATCCTGGCTTTGCTCCTGATGAGAACACTACAGCCCTGCTCTGCCAGTCTGGCCACCCATCTGCCACGGGTGCCATCTAGACATGTGCAATTCGTATCGTTCCGAATTCATTTTTTAACGAATTTTGACAAATTCCTTAATTTGTAAATATCCAAATTTCCGAAATTTCGAAATGTTCAGAATATTCGGAAATTTGAATAATCGAAAATTTGAGAATATGGAAATTCGAAATTTCGGAAATGCGGAAATTCAAAAGAACGAAAGTAAGAACTAAAATTAGAAAACCAGAAAATTTGAAAATCTGAAATAATAACTTAACTATTACTAAATTCAAAAATTTGAAAATTTGGAATTCGAAAATCCAAAAATAAGAAAGAAAATGCAAAAATTCTAAAAGAACGAAAATCTGAAAATTTGAAATAATAACTAACTAATAATAACTATTGAATTATAAGTATTGGAACTTCCTTTAAAATGTGGTTGTTAGTGAATGTAACGAATACGAATTTATCCGAACTTACGAATTATCCGAAATAACGAATGCTGTATCTAAACGAATTGAATGTAACAAATTAATAATAATAAACAATAATAATAATAAAATATTTCAGATAATTTGTAACTTCAGATAAATTTGTATTCGTTACGTTCACTAACAACCAAATTTGAAAGGAAATTCCAATACCTATAATTTAATAGTTAGTTATTATTTCGAATTTTCGGATTCTCGTTCTTTTAGAATTTTTGGATTTTCTTTCTTATTTTCGGATTTTCGAATTTCCGAATTGTGGAATTTACAAATTTTCAAAATTTCCCAATTCCGAATGTTCGAATTTATGAATTTACAAATTTACGAAAAAGAAACAAAAAACGAATGAAATAAAAACGAACAAATTTTTTGGCAGTGCACATGTCTGGTGCCATCTCACTTCTGGATGCCATCTCAGCTCTGCTCCATCTTCATGGGTTCCGAGGTTCCAGCCGTCAAACTTGACAATCCATCTGATGATCCTTCAGCCAGACATCTCTGCAACCAGTCTTCAGCAGATCTGCTAAATGGCAACCTGTGCGTCTTTGTGCCCTGCACTTCCTGTTATCACCTCCAGGGGTGCTCGGTGATTACCCGCAAGGGAAGCCCGCTCGTTACTTTGGCCTCCAACCAGGTACGTGACAGCAACCTGTATTCCCTTCCTCTACCACAACTCGTAACCATACGTCGCTGCCTACTTGCGGGTTTGGGCGCTCGCGTGTGCTCCACCCTCCAGATTGTACACAGCAGGAGCCTGCCGGCAAGCCCTGGCCAATGATGCACTGCCAGGACCTGCTGATCTGGCTGTGTCGCCCAGAGCTCTGTGTTGACAATCACCAAAGAGCTCTGTACAGAGTAAGCGATCTCTGGGTTTCTCATCCCTGCACAGCAGGGATGAGAAACTTAGAGATCAGTTAGTGAAAGCAGCATACATTACACATTGTTAGGCACATATTTAATCCCTTGATCGCCCCCGATGGTAACCCCTTCCCAGCCGGTGTCATTAGTACAGTGACAGTATATAGTATTATCACTGATCACTGTATTAGTGCCACTGGTGATATCAGTGCCAGTTAATCAGTTCCCCTCAGTGTCAGTTAGTGTCAGGTCACCCGCCGCATTATCACAGTTGCTAATCACCACCATTAATAGTATAAAAAAAATACCAGTATATCCCATAGTTTGTAGAAGCTATAAGGTTCACACAAACCAGTCAATATACACTTATTGGGATTTTTTTAATCAAAGACGTAGCAGAATACATATTGGACAAAATTTATGAAAGAAAGAAATTGCATTTTTTGTTTTTTAGGATGTTTTATAGCACAAAGTGAAAAATATTGTTTTTTTTTTGGTTTATATTGCAAACAATAAAAAAACCCAGTGGTGATCAATTATTACCAAATGTTACCAAATATTATCAAATATTACCAAATACTACCAAATATTACCAAATACTACCAAATACTACCAAATATTACCAAATACTACCAAATATTACCAAATATTACCAAATACTACCAAATACTACCAAATATTACCAAATATTACCAAATACTACCAAATATTACCAAATAATACCAAATACTACCAAATATTACCAAATACTACCAAATATTACCAAATGTTACCAAATACTACCAAATATTACCAAATACTACCAAATACTACCAAATATTACCAAATACTACCAAATATTACCAAATACTACCAAATACTACCAAATATTACCAAATACTACCAAATACTACCAAATATTACCAAATACTACCAAATATTACCAAATACTACCAAATACTACTAAATATTACCAAATACTACCAAATACTACTAAATATTACCAAATGCTACCAAATATTACCAAATACTACCAAATATTACCAAATATTACCAAATGCTACCAAATATTACCAAATATTACCAAATACTACCAAATATTACCAAATGCTACCAAATATTACCAAATACTACCAAATATTACCAAATATTACCAAATACTACCAAATATTACCAAATACTACCAAATATTACCAAATGTTACCAAATACTACCAAATACTACCAAATATTACCAATTACTACTAAATATTACTAAATACTACCAAATACTACCAAATATTACCAAATATTACCAAATACTACCAAATACTACCAAATATTACCAAATACTACCAAATATTACCAAATATTACCAAATACTACCAAATACTACCAAATATTACCAAATACTACTAAATATTACTAAATACTACCAAATATTACCAAATACTACCAAATATTACCAATTACTACTAAATATTACCAAATACTACCAAATACTACCAAATACTACCAAATATTACCAAATACTACCAAAAGAAAGCTCTATTTGTGTGAAGAAAAAATGATTTAAATTTAATTTGGGTACAGCGTTGCATGACCGCGTGATCGCCATTTAACCACCTCCAGACCGCAGCCTCTCTGAAGTGGAATACCGTTGTTACGGTAGCAGATAGCTACCACAACCCTGGTATTTCTTTTTTCAGCCGGCGATTCCGCGTCTGATAAAAGTGGTCTCAGCGGCAGATTCACCGCAAGATCACTTTTATCAGCGGCGGGAGAGGTGCTCCCCCCACCGTTTTCCCGTCATCTCCGCTGCTTACCGTACCCGCCGGTAGCAGCGGAGACGATCGCGCCTGCTCCCCCCCCCCCCCCCTGCACTGGAAGCCGAGTGTAACAACAAAAAGGAAGGTGGGACTTTATATGAGGTGTGCGGCAAGGAAAACGTAGAGAACTGGCAACAGCATGGGATGGCTTTTTTGTATTTACCCTACAATGTATTATCTTGGTGCAGCATTCATATATTATACAATGTATTGCTGTTCCCGGTTCTCTACACATTATTATTATGTTTTGTTACGTCATTATGTCCTCATTTTGGACACAAACCTATGAATGAGAAGTTTCCTTCATGTTATGCAATTATGTAGCCATAAACATTGTGTTTTTTACAATGACTGCGTTTTCCTTGCCGCACACCTCATATAAAGTCCCCCACCTTACTTGCTTTTTGTTGTAGCTGAATTAGGGATGGAGACGCATCCATATGTTTCATATAAAGTCCCGCCAAGTTCCCTTTCTCCCCTTTTTTTTCAATGGAAGCCGAGTGACCGGAAGATGCCGCCCACTCGTCTCCATAGCATTGCAGGGCGGAAGCGACGCCACAAGTCACTTCCGCCCATAGCTCTTAAAGGGGACTTATTTTAAATTTATTTTTTTGCAATTAAGTGTAAATATGAGATTTGAGTTCTTTTTGACCCCCAGATCTCATATTTAAGAGGTCCTGGCTTTTTTCTATGACAAGAAAAGTTCACATTTTTTGTAATAGGAATAAAAGTGATCAAAAAAATATTTTTTTAACCAGTTCAGATAGCCGAAAGACGGCTACAGCGTGGCTCTGAAATGCCCGGCGGACGTCCATGGACGTCCTGCCTTGTGCACGCTCCCCACGTGCACTTGCAGCCTGCGGCGGCGCGCTCTCGCGGCCGCCGCAGGCTGCGTGGGCGTGCCCACGGGTCGGGCGGACTCGATGTCCGCTCGAGACCCACCGATCACTTGTGGCAGCTGCAGAACGGGGAGCACGGGGATTCTCCGTTCTGTGAAGGGGGACATGACAGATCTACTGATCCCTGTCACTGAGATCAGTTAGATCTGTTATGTCCCAACCAGCCCCGCCCCCCCACAGTTACAACACGCCTAGGGAACACACTTAACCCCTTCATTGGTTCACAAGGTTAACCCCTTCACTGCCAATGACATTTATACAGTAATCAGTGGATATTTAAATTTCTGATCGCTGTATAAATGTCATTGGTCCCAAAAAAGTGTCAAAAATGTCCGACATGTCCACCACAATGTCGCAGTCCCGATAAAAATCGCCGATCGTCGACATTACTAGTAAAAAAAAAAGTAAAAAATGCCATAAATCAATTCCCACAGTTTGTAGACGTGATTACTTTTGCGCCGATTGCGATTTTTTTTTTTTACCAAAAATATGTAGAAGAATATATATCGGCCAAAACTGATGAATAATTTTCTTTTTTATATTTTTTTTGGATATTTATTATAGCAAAAAAGTAAAAAATATTGGGTTTTTTTTTCAAAACCGTCGCTCTTTGTTTATAGCGCAAAAAATAAAAACTGCAGAGGTGATCAAACACCACCAAAAGAAAGCTCTATTTGTGGGGGAAAAAATGATAAAAATTTAGTTTGGGTACAACGTCGCACGACCGCGCAATTGTAATTCAAAATGTGACAGCGTTGAAAGCCTAAAATTGGTCTGGGCGGGAGGGGGGTTTAAGTGCCCAGTAAGGAAGTGGTTAAAGGACAGTGTAAAAATAAAAAATAAAAAGTAAAATAAATTTATAAAAATTTAAAGCACCCCTTTCCCGCGCGCAGAAGCGAACGCATACGTAAGTCCCGCCCACATATGAAAACGGTGTTCAAACCACACATGTGAGGTATCGGCGCGATCGTTAGAGCGAGAGCAATAATTCTAGCACTAGACCTCCTCTAACTCAAAACTGCTAACCTGTAGAAATTTTTAAATGTCGGCAATGGAGATTTTTAAGTTGCAAAGTTTGTCGCCATTTCACGAGCGGGCGCAATTTTGAAGCATGGCATGTTGGGTATCAATTTACTCTGCGTAACATCATCTTTCACAATATGGCCTAACTTTACTGTTGTCTTATTTTTTTACTCAAAAAAGTGAATTTTTTTTTTTTTTTAAATTGCACTTGTAAGACCGCTGCGCAAATACGGTGTAAGATAAAGTTTTGCAATGACCGCCATTTTATTCTCTAGGGTGTTAGAAAAATATATATATATATTGTTTAGGGGTTCTAAGTAATTTTATAGCAAAAAAAAAAACATATTTTAACTTGTAGTTAAAATAGCGCAGTGCTGAATAGCAAAAAAACGGCCAGGTCATGAAAGGAGGGGGGGGGTAAAACCTTCCAGAGCTGAGGTAGTTATAAAACAGAGCTCTGCATGCAGTTTCAGTCATAGATAGTCTAAAGGCAAGCAGCATCTGCTCTACTGTCTCTTATGAAAACCCATATTGTATTCATATAGTTAAAATAGAAAAAAAAAACAAAACATTTTATAAGGTTATAAATAAAATCACCCCAAACCGTTATAGTTTCCCTTTATGGTAAGAACTTACCTCTTACTATTGGCAGGAACGGTGGTGTCTGTGGCAATGAGCGACCCTTCTTTGTCCACAAGAATGATGGGTGTCTGCCTTTTGGTACAGAAAAACATAGGATAGACATACACTATATTATCAAAAGTATTGGGACGCCTGCCTTTACACGCACATGAACTTTAATGGCATCCCAGCCTTAGTCCATAGGGTTCAATATTGAGTTGGCCCACCCTTTGCAGCTATAACAGCTTCACCTCTTTTGGGCAGGCTGTCCACAAGGTTTAGGAGTGTCTATGGGAATGTTTGACCATTCTTCCAGAGGTCAGGCACTGATGTTGGACGAGAAGGCCTGGCTTGCAGCCTCTACTCTAATTGATCCCAAAGGTGTTCTATCGGGTTGAGGTCAGGACTCTGTGCAGGCCAGTCAAGTTCCTCCGCCCCAAACTCGCTCATCCATGTCTTTATGGGCCTTGCTTTGTGCACTGCTCCAAATCATTTGGTGGAGGGGGGATTATGGTGTGGGGTTGTTTTTCAGGGGTTGGGCTTGGCCCCTCAGGGGTTGGGCTTGGCCCCTTAGTTCCAGTGAAGGGAACTCTTAAGGCGTCAGCACACCAAGACATTTTGGACAATTTCATGCTCCCAACTTTGTGGGAAGAGTTTGGGGATGACCCCTTCCTGTTCCAACATGACTGCTTACCAGTACACAAACAAGGTCCATAAAGACATGGATGATATCATGGGAGCTGGTCTAGGAGGTGGGACTTTGTTACAGCGGAATATTCAAATCCAAGCTCCGTGACACAGTGGGAGATCCGGGCACTGGTCATGCTGCATTGATGGGCACTGATCAGGCTGCATTTCATGGGCACTGATCAGGCTGCATTTGATGGGCACTGATCAGGCTGCATTTGATGGGCACTGATAAGGCTGCATTGATGGGCACTGATCAGGCTGCATTTGATGGACACTGATCAGGCTGGATTTGATGGGCACTGATCAAGCTGGATTTGATGGGCACTGATAAGGCTGCATTGATGGGCACTGATCAAGCTGGATTTGATGGGCAATGGTGATGTTGTAAAAAATCACAGTGACTTCCAGTGCCAAAAAGACTTCCGTAATAAAAAACAGCAAGGGTACCAAAAACTCCAAGACTAGACATTCCCCCTTGCGGTGTCAACACCTATAACATTGATTTGCTACATGGCTTTTTGAGAGTTGCTATTAAATATCATTGGCAATGCACTAGGTGTGTGCGCCTTCCTTTTTGTACTTTTTCTCCAATGGTGATGCTGAATTGATGGGCACTGGTAAGGCTGCATTGATGGGCACTGGTAAAGCTGCATTGATGGGCACTGGCAAGGCTGCATTGATGGGCACTGGCAAGGCTGCATTGATGGGCACTGGAAAGTCTGCATTTATGGGCACTGGTAAGGCTGCATTGATGGGCACTGGTAAGGCTGCATTTATGGGTGCTGGTAAGGCTGCATTGATGGGCACTGGTAAGGCTGCATTGATGGGCACTGGCAAGGCTTCATTGATGGGCACTGGTAAGGCTGCTTTGATGGGCACTGGCAAGGCTGCATTGATGGGCACTGGTAAGGCTGCATTTATGGGCACTGGTAAGGCTGCATTGATGGGCGCTGGCAAGGCTGCATTGATGGGCACTGGTAAGGCTGCATTTATGGGCACTGGTAAGGCTGCATTGATGGGCACTGGTAAGGCTGCATTGATGGGCACTGGCAAGGCTTCATTGATAGGCACTGGTAAGGCTGCTTTGATGGGCACTGGCAAGGCTGCATTGATGGGCACTGGTAAGGCTGCATTTAT
>BLSH010065902.1:37992-62931 GCA_018402905.1 Glandirana rugosa
TTGGTACCCCGTGATAAGGAGGTGAGTGTGGTTGGTGACCCGTGATAAGGGGGTGACTGTGGTTGGTACCCCGTGATAAGGAGGTGAGTGTGTGCTCCATGGTTGGTGTGAGTGGAGGAATAGTGCCCCATGGTTGGTGTGAGTGGAGGAATAGTGCTGCATGGTTGGTGTGAGTGGAGGAATAGTGCCCCATGGTTGGTGTCAGTGGGGGAATAGTGCCCTATGGTTGGTGTGAGTGGAGGAATAGTGTCCCATGGTTGGTGTCAGTGGGGGAATAGTGTCCCGTGGTTGGTGTGAGTGGAGGAATAGTGCCCCATGGTTGGTGTCAGTGGGGGAATAGTGCCCAGTGGTTGGTGTGAGTGGAGGAATAGTGCCCCATGGTTGTTGTGAGTGGGGGAATAGTGCCTCATGGTTGGTTTTAGTGGGGGAATAGCGCCCCATGGTTGGTGTGAGTGGAGGAATAGCGCCCCATGGTTGGTGTTAGTTGGGGAATAGTGCCCCGTGGTTGGTGTGAGTGAAGGAATAGTGCCCCATGGTTGGTGTGAGTGGGGGAATATTGTCTCATGGTTGGTTTCAGTGGGGGAATAGCGCCCCAAGGTTGGTGTGAGTGGAGGAATAGTGCCCCATGGTTAGTATGAGTGGGGGAATATTGCCTCATGGTTGGTTTCAGTGGAGGAATAGTACCCCATGGTTGGTGTCAGTGGGAGAATAGTGCCCCATGCTTGGTGTCAGTGGGAGAATAGTGCCCCATGCTTGGTGTCAGTGGGAGAATAGTGCCCCATGCTTGGTGTCAGTGGGAGAATAGAACCCAATGGTTGGTGTCAGTGGGAGAATAAAGCCCCATGGTTGGTGTCAGTGGGAGAATAAAGCCCCATGGTTGGTGTCAGTGGAGCAATTGCACCCTATGGTTGGTGTCAGTGGAGAAATAGTGCCCCATGGTTGGTGTCAGTGGAGGAATAGTGCCCCATGGTTGGTTTCTAGATGAATAGCTCCCCATGGTTGGTGTCAGTGGAGGAATAGTGCCCCATGGTTGGTGTGAGCAGGGGAGGGCTGGGCCAGGGGGTAGGGTGGCAATTGCCCCCCAGGCCACCCTAACTTACAATCGAAATGGCCAATGGCTGCTGCCCGCTCACACTTTTTTCTTCTTGTGGAGGAAAGAAGTAGGGCCCAGGGCCACAGCCACCAACTAACTGCAGGCAAAGGGGGGGCACCCAGGGCCATTGGATGGGCACTGGTGAGGCTGCATTGGTGGGCACTGATGAGGTGCATTGATGCGTATTTTTTTAAACCTCCTTTGTTGCTATTAACATTAAGTTATGTTACCACATTGTATCATATTTGTCTTGTTTCATAAAATCAATATCCATTCTAAAACCAGTTGGGCATGGATGGTGAGCTGATTCAGTGGTTCAATGGGCCACTTGACTGGACTTGCGCCCCAGGCCTAAGGCTGCCAGCCCTCCCCTGGGTGTGAGTGAGAGAATAGTGCCCCATGCTTGGTGTGAGTGGAGGAATAGTGCCCCATGCTTGGTGTGAGTGGAGGAATAGTGCCCCGTGGTTTGTGTGAGTGGGGGAATAGTGCCTCATGGTTGGTTTCAGTGGGGGAATAGTGCCCCATGGTTGGTGTCAGTGGGGGAATAGTGCCCCATGGTTGGTGTCAGTGGGGGAATAGTGCCCCATGGTTGGTGTCAGTGGGGGAATAGTGCTGCATGGTTGGTGTGAGTGGAGGAATAGTGCTGTATGTTTGGTGTGAGTGGGGGGATAGTGCTTCATGGTTGGTTTCAGTGGGGGGATAGTGCCCCATGGTTGGTGTGAGTGGGGGAATAGTGCCCCATGGTTGGTGTGAGTGGAGGAATAGTGCCCCATGGTTGGTGTGAGTGGGGGAATAGTGCCTCATGCTTGGTTTCAGTGGGGGAATAGTACCCCATGGTTGGTGTCAGTGGAGGAATAGTGCACCATGGTTCGTGTCAGTGGGGGAATAGTACCCCATGGTTGGTGTCAGTGGGGGAATAGTACCCCATGGTTGGTGTCAGTGGAGGAATAGTGCCCCATGGTTGGTGTGAGTGTGGGAATAGTGCCCCATGGTTGGTGTGAGTGGAGGAATAGTGCCCCATGGTTGGTGTGAGTGGGGGAATAGTACCCCGTGGTTGGTGTGAGTGGAGGAATAGCGCCCCATGGTTGGTGTGAGTGGGAGAATAGTGCCCCGTGGTTGGTGTGAGTGGAGGAATAGTGCCCCATGGTTGGTGTCAGTGGGGGAATAGTGCCCCGTGGTTGGTGTGAGTGGAGGAATATTGCCCCGTGGTTGGTGTCAGTGGGGGAATAGTGCCCCGTGGTGGGTGTGAGTGGAGGAATAGTGCCCCATGGTTGGTGTCAGTAGGGGAATAGAGCCATGGTTGGTGTCAGTGGGGGAATAGAGCCACGTTGTTGGTGTCAGTGGGGGAATAGTGCCCTATGGTTGGTGTCAGTGGGGGAATAGTGCCCCATGGTTGGTATCAGTGGGGGAATAGTGCCCCATGATTGTTGTCAGTGGGGGAATAGAGCCATGGTTGGTGTCAGTGGGGGAATAGTGCCCCATAGTTGGTGTCAGTGGGGGAATAGAGCCGCGTTGTTGGTGTCAGTGGGGGAATAGTGCCCCATGGTTGGAGTCAGTGGGGGAATAGTGCCCCATGGTTGGTGTCAGTGGGGGAATAGTGTCCCATGATTGTTGTCAGTGGGGGAATAGAGCCATGGTTGGTGTCAGTGGGGAATAGTGCCCCATAGTTGGTGTCAGTGGGGGAATAGAGCCGCGTTGTTGGTGTGAGTGGGGGAATAGTGCCCCATGGTTGGTGTCAGTGGGGGAATAGTGTCCCATGGTTGGTGTCAGTGGGGTAATAGAGGCGTGTTGTTGGTGTCAGTGTCGGAGGAGTGCTGCAGTGTTGATGTTATGGAGAATAGCTGGGAAAGATTAGCACACAGTCCCATGTTTCCCGCGCTGATTACACAACCTGGCTCCTCCAGCACATGCCAGGCTGGCAGTCGTGGTTTGCCAGACTACTTTTTGGTCCTCCTAGCACTAGGCGGCGCTGTGACAGCCGGCTGCCATGACATCCAGGGGGCGGACAGAAGAAAGGGCGCATTAGCGGCAGGTAAGGAGGGCTCGGTGTGTGCGGACATGTGGGGTGGGGTGGGCTTTGTATTGCTCTCAGTGTGCCGGGTCTGTCACATTACAATTTGATACGGTGGGGGAGGGGGTCAGCGCTGTGGAGTCGCCTGGTTTCCGCTCACATATGGAGGAGGTCCCGGGGGTTCCACGGACATTCTCCTTCCTCTCCTGCGTGGTGAAATGTGCGGACTGTGTGTCCGGTGTAAATAGAGTTGCCGCCTCATCCCTTCTAAAACCGAACACTTATCAATTACACAGATTCTGTGGCTGATTAAGGAGGTACTTAAACTCACTCGGTGTCTTATCTGCATTAAATAAGCCTCAGAACAACAACCTGTGTAATTCATAGGTGTTCAGGTTTAAAGGGATGAGGTGGCAACCCTAGGTGTAAACTTCCTGAGTCCTCATGGTGGGAGGTGTGATATCCGGCCGGGGGTATGGAGGACGCTGCTAACATTATCTGTGCTAGGTGGAGGGAACCATGTGGCCTAATAATGGGGGGCGCAGGACTTCCCCACTCATAGTGGTATGATCCCCCTGCTCATAAACAACTATTAGGCCCAGTGTTGTGGTTCATGTACAGGACACATACATTGGGGTACATGTACAGGGACACAATGGGGTATATGTACAGGGACATATTGGGGAACATGTACAGGGACACATTGGGGTACATGCACAGGGACACATTGGGGTACATGCACAGGGACACATTGGGGAACATGCACAGGGACACATTGGGGGTACATGTACAGGGACACATGGGGGAACATGTACAGGGACACATTGGGGGTACATGTACAGGGACACATGGGGGAACATGTACAGGGACACATGGGGGAACATGTACAGGGACACATTGGGATACATGGACAGGGGCACATTGGGATACATGGACAGGGGCACATTGGGATACATGGACAGGGGCACATTGGGATTCACGTACAGGGGCACATTGGGGTTCTTATACAGGACACGTTGTGCATTTACAGGATACATACATTGGGGTTCATGTACAGGACACATTGGGGTTCATGTAAGGACATAATGGGGTACAGGGACACATTGGGGTACATGTACAGGGATACATGTACAGGGACACATTGGGGTACATGTACAGGACATATTGGGGTACATGTACAGGGATACATTGGGGTTCATGTACAGGGATACATTGGGGTTCATGTACAGGGACACATTGGGGTTCTTATATAAGGGCACATTGGGGTACAGGTACACATTGGGGTACATGTACAGGGACACATTGGGGTTCATATACAGGGACACATTGGGGTACACCACAAGAATTCAGCGTATTTGTGAGCAAGGGGGTCACAGGTGTTGGGGGGCTGACAGTCTGTACAAATCAATAACAGGCTGGCAGACCTTGTCTACTTCCACACTAAGGGCTCTTTCACACATGTTTACCGTTCAGGTGCGCCTGTCAGTTTTTCAGGTGGACCTGAACGGACGCTCCATGCACCTCTATGGAGCGACAGATGTCAGCGGGGTACATGTCCGCTGACATCTGATACGCTAAATCCAGATGGATGGAAACCCTGTTTTCCATCCGTCTGTCAGATCGGATGAAAATGGACAGGCGGGTTAATTTTCATCCGATCCCCCATAGAGGACAGTGGGGCTCTGACAGTTCGGTCTTTGCACAGTGAGCAGAGACGGATCTGTTATCCGCTAGCTCAGCGGGGATCAACGGATCAATCCCTGCTGAGCAAGCAGAGTCTGTGAAAACGGACATGCCTGTGTGAAAGGACCCTAAGACTCCATTCACTCTTTATGTTTCCAGAACACACCACAAAATTTAGGAAATGTGCGTCACACCGCACTGCAAATAACGGTATCAGACCCCCCCCCCCCCCCCGGACGTGATTAGCAGACGCACATTTTGTCATGCAGCAACACCCTAAAAAGATTCTGGAGCATCCTTGGGGTGCGTAGGACAGTCCTCACAAGTGAATGGGCTCCCCAATGTGCAAACTCGCTTGAAAACGCAAGCAGGACCGCAAGTTCCTATCACACGAAGGTGTGAATGCGTCCTAAGGCCTTGCTCACATGGGGGATTACTTGCGGGCTCTCTGCAGGGGGCACATATGTACTCCGCAAAAACGTGTTGCTCTGTCTTTTTAATTCTGTTTATTATTTTCATGTCCAAATACTAGTGAGTGTGACTGTCTCCCATTTTTCGTTCTTCAGAGTTTGAGAACTTTGAGCGCAGTATTTTGGTTTACGAACACTCCTGTAATCGCCAGGTGTGACCAAGGCCTAAGCATGGGTGCTCAACCTGTGTTCCTCCAGCTGTTGTGAAACTACAAGTCCCATGAGGCATTGCAAGGCTGACAGTTATAAGCATGACTCCCAAAGGCAAAGGCATGATGGGTCTTGTACTTCTGCCACAGCTGGAGGGCCGCAGGTTGAACACCTATATGGCCTAAGCCAGGCCTTGTTCACATGAGCATTTCCCTCTGAAGAAGAATCCGCATTTGGATTGTTCTTCAAGAGAGCATTTGACAGGCAGTGAGGGGGGCATTTTATTGCCCCACAAACTGTCTGCTTTAACCAGTTCAGGACCACCCATCGCACATTCACTGTAGCAGGGTTCTTCTTTCGGGTCTGGGGCACGCGCGCATCGCCGGTGACCTGCTCTGGCTGTGATTGGACACAGTGAGAGCCAATCAGCGGGTCCGGCGGATGTTGACAGGAGAGGCAGAGCGGCAGTCTGCCTATGTAAACAAGGCAGACCACCGTTCTGTCAGAGAGGAAGATGGAGATCTTGTATTTCTGCTGAGCAGTTAAGTTAAGTTTCTTCCTCCAGTTAAGCCATCCCCTACAGTTAGAAAGCACTCCCTAGGAGCACACTTAACCCTTTGATCACCCCTGATGCTAACCCCAGCCCTACCAGTGTCATTAGTACAGTGACAGCATTTTTTTTTTTAGCACTGATCACTGTATTGGTGTCACTGGTCTCCAAAAAAAGTGTCACTTAAGGCCCACACGTTCCGATTGTTTGCCAACAATGGTCGTCCAACAGCCTGTTGGCCGATAATCCGACCGTTAGTACGCACGATCTGACAGCCGATTTACAATTGTCGTCCAACAGAAGTTGGCTGACAAGGCTAGAAAACTTTTGTTGGCCAACAAGTCGTTGGCCAATTGTTGGCTCGTGTGTACAGAAGTTGGCCAACAAAAAGTTGGAAGTGCAAACACGCATGCTCGGAATCCAGGAAGTGTTTGGTCGCGTAAACCTGTGTTCGTAATTCACAAATCACATTCACCTGAACTTCCTCTTTATACGCTCGTAACACATCACTACGTTCTCCTTGATCGAACGATTATTAGACTACCGTCAGTACGCTAGACACAACCGCCGACAGCCGATTTGGACAAAAGTTGGACGTGCGGTCATACAATAATCGGCGCGGGTGTATGAGGCTTTAGTGTCCAATTTGTCCACCGCAATGTCGCAGTCCTGCTAAAAATTGCTGATCGCCGCCATTACTAGTAAAAATAAAAATGCCATAAACGCTTTAACATTTGCGCACACCAATCGATATACGCTTGTTGGGATTTTTTTTTACCAAAAATATGTAGCAGAATACATATTGACCTAAATTGATGAAGAAATTTGATGTTTTACATTTTTTATTTGATATGTTTTATAGCAGAAAGTAAAAAATATTGTTTTTTTTTTTCAAAACTGTTGCTTTTTTTATTTATAGCGCAAAAAAATGAAAACCGCAGAGGTGATCAAATACTACCAACAGAAAGCTCTATTTCAGTCCAGATGTGCTGTGATAAAATAAACTTGTTCAGTGTAAAAAAAACACCAATTCCACCAAGATAGCGTGCATCCACCACCAAAGGGAAAGCTTAAATACTCTTACCAATGGTAAGTGATTAAACCGCATGAAGTATTAATCCTGGCACATCTCAATGGGCATGGAAGTAATATTGCACCACTTAAAGATTTTCACTCCAGGCGCATCGTAGCAGGTGTGGAGACTGGATGTACTCCTTTCCCCTGGGCATATGGTCATTGGATGGTACACCAAGTCACGGGGATTAACCTTTCATCCGTTAATGCCCAACAAGGATCCATCCATAAAATGTATAAAAACCGCACATAGTGTGATACCGAATAACAAAAAGATTTATTTAAAAATGGATACACTCACATGTTAAATCCAACAAGTATCGCATGAAATTCCAAAGACAGGTCTGCGCAATGAAAGAGCATGGAGCTCACAGTCAGCTGACGCATTTCGTCTTATGAGACTTCGACTGGGGTATGTGCACCCATTCATCCATTGCACTTTTATATAAAGTATAAAATATTATTGTTACACACCTGCTTTCACTTGGCTCAATTAAGGCTTCCACTATCATGTTCATACGAGCGTTCCGGGCCGTCATGGCTGAACGTCACATGACCTGGATCCAACGCCAATCAGAGCTAATCCTCCATCTACCACGTGTCCATAAACTAGACCCACGTGGTGGGAAGGACATCATGTGGACCGAACGTTCAGCCAATAGGGGATGGCTCATCATATGGCGTCATCCTTCTCGGGATGCGACCCTCTACGTCGCACTCCCCGGCGTCACCGCCAAACGACCTCCTGGAAATGACTCATAGCAACCCGGAACACATTCCAATACATTGTATATTAGATACATACTAGTTCAAATCGTTCCATCGCCATCTTGTGGAATGATTGTGAATAGCAGGGGGTAACAAACAAACATAACATATCACAACAATAACTCTTAGAGACCATCGTTAGGCCTCTGAATTAAATAACCCAAAAACCACATATTAACAATAAAAAGTTAATGGCTAAGGCAGTAAATATAAAAATTAACATTAAAATTAGAATTAAAATAACCAGCTTACCCTCATATAGAGGAATTCGTATTGGGCCAGGCCTCAATAAATCAAACCCAAGACCCATAAATACACCCCTAGGGTGACTGTGAGCCCCATGCTCTTTCATTGCGCAGACCTGTCTTTGGAATTCCATGCGATACTTGTTGGATTTAACATGTGAGTGTATCCATTTTTAAATAAATCTTTTTGTTATTCGGTATCACA
Organism: Glandirana rugosa; assembly: GCA_018402905.1. Lineage (NCBI taxonomy): Eukaryota > Metazoa > Chordata > Amphibia > Anura > Ranidae > Glandirana > Glandirana rugosa. Next base: position 46,242 of record BLSH010065902.1, read on the forward strand.
CTATGTTCGGTTTTTATATATTTTATGGATGGATCCTCGTTGGGCATTTATGAGGTGGATAACGGATGAAAGGTTAATCCCCGTGACTTGGTGTACCATCCAATGACCATATGCCCAGGGGAAAGGAGTACATCCAGTCTCTACACCTGCTACGATGTGCCTGGAGTGGAAATCTTTAAGTGGTGCAATATTACTTCCATGCCCATTGAGATGTGTCAGGATTAATACTTCATGCGGTTTAATCACTTAACGTTGGTAAGAGTATTTAAGCTTTCCCTTTGGTGGTGGATGCACGCTATCTTGGTGGAATTGGTGTTTTTTTACACTGAACAAGTTTATTTTACCACAGCACATGTGGACTGTATCTGAGTTTATTTTTCTGATACGCTGACACACGGAATATATGCTCGTTACAACATATGTGGACTTTATTTGAGTTTTAGCGCGACACTTTATGTATTTATGTATGATTTGCACAATTTATGTTGAGGTTGTGGTGGTTGCTGCTTATATTTGGATGCGAAGTGTGTAACCCCAATTTTCTATTTTAGAAAGCTCTATTTCTGGGGGAAAAAAGGACATATATTTTGTTTGCGTACGTCGCATGAACGCACAATTTCCAGTTAAAGTAACGCCGTGCCAAATTGCAAAAAAATGCTCTGGTCAGGATAGGTTGAAACCTTCTGGGGCTGAAGTGGTTAACCCCTTGAACCCCACACTAGCGCACTGCAACCACATGCATAGCATGTGGGTGTGGGGTGCTGGCAGAGCAGTCCCATTAATTTGAAAGGTCTTGTTCAGTGGGCAGTACACCTGCCAGAACTGACAAGGGGTATTATCCCTGCTGTGTCCTGTGTACATCCTCGGCTGCTGCCTCTGGAGCTGTTGGAGGGTGGTAAAAGCGCAGCTCAACCACGGTGGTTTACTGACTCACAACCACTAGTGTGAAGGAGCCCATACAGGGAAACATGAATCCCTGGACGTTCACATGAGGGGCGCTCATTCATTCCTATGCATGTGTAACCTCTCAGATGAGCATTAACATGCATAAAGCCTTGTGTCAGCCTGTCACGGATTTGTGCAGACTGCTGGCCCTGGCTGTATGCCAACACCTATGATTCCCAGGCTGGAAAATATGCTGAATTCTTATGATGTGTACCTGAATGTTTCCATGTGCATGAGCCCTAATACTTGACCAGCACAAGATACTCCTGGTGTCCTATGCTAAAGTGGCACCTCATTGATCTTGGATATTACAGGGCTCTACTTCTGGTGCTGCGACTAACACCCCTTTCACACTGAGGCGCCACTAAAACAGAGCTAAAGTGCCGGTCGTTTTTGCCATGCTTTAGCAGCGTTTTAGAGGCGATTTTCACCCACTAGCGGGCTGTTTTTTTTTTTAAGGTCTCGTGACAACGGGACCTAAAAAAAACAGAAAAAAAATGGCGCTTTGGAAGTGCTGCCCATTCATTGCAATGGGTAGGGGCGTTTTGGGAGCGCTAGTTACTCCGCTCCCAACCTGCCCCAAAGATGCTGTTTGCAGGACTTTTTTTCCCGTCCCGCATTCGCACCGTCCCAGTGTGAAAGCACTCATTTCAATGAATGGGAAGCAGTTTTCTGGCACCATTTCTAGCACTAATATGCCTGAAAATTGCCTCAGTGTGAAAGGGGCCTCAGAGTTTCAGCTCTTATGCAGTGAAGAGATCCTGTTATTTACCCTCCTCTCCTCTTGTCTAGTCACTATACCCCCCCCCCCCCCCATTTTGTTCTGTGAATAGATTGCAAGGCTTTTTGTGAATGGACAAGGGGGGATGTACAACAGAATCCAGAATTTTCAGTCGCAGCGCCAGAGGAAGAACATTGTGGGGTTGATTTACTAAGGTGGGGTTCACACCTATGAGGATTTCTCAGCATCCAATTTGTATGAAAGGAGCCGGTTCACATATCTCCATTGCAGCTGCGGAGTGGATTGCACAGGGGTCCTGGGCATCTTTGGCTCCCTTTCAGGTCCAAATTCAGCCAAAAATTTGGCCCTGATTCGTCCCTGAAACAGAGAACAGGGACTCACTGGACCCCTGCTGTGAGCCACATCTGTTGGAGGTGTGAACCCAGCCTGAACTGGAGAGTTCAAAATCCAGGGGAAGCTCTGCATAGAAACCAATCGGCTTACAAGTTATTTTTTTGTCAAAGCTTAAGGCTCCATGCACACTGTAGCTGATAAACGACTGTTTTTGGTCGTTTGGGTGTTTTTTTAACAGGCCAAAAATGCCCCTTTATGTTATCCTATGTGTCCATGCACACATGGAGGTTTATTGTCATTTAACCACTTAAGCCCCGGAAGTATTTTCCACTTTAGGACCAGAGCACTTTTTGCGATTCAGCACTGCATCGCTTTAACTGACAATTGCGCGGTCGTGCGACGTTGTACCCAAACAAAATTTGCGTCCTTTTTTTCCCACAAATAGAGCTTTCTTTTGGTGGTATTTGATCACCTCATTTCTGATCACCGCTATAAACAAAAGAAGAGCGACAATTTTGCAAAAAAAAACAAATTTCTTACTTTTTGCTAAAATACAAATCCAAAAATATATATATATATATATATATATAAAAAAAACATTTTTTTCCCATCAGTTTTGGCCGATGTATATTCTTCCACATATTTTTGGTAAAAAAAACGCAATCAGCGTTTATTGATTGGTTTGCGCAAAAGTTGCCGCATTTACGGATGATGAGAATTCATTTCTGGGGTTTTTATTTATTTTTTTATTTTTTACTAGTAATGGTCTGTGATTTTTAACGGTACTGCAATATTGCAGCAGACATGTCGGACCATTTTGACACTTTTTTGGGACCAATGGCATTTATACAGCGATCGGTGCTATAAAAATGCACTGATTACTGTGTAAATGCCTTGGCAGTGAAGGGGTTAACCTGGAGGGGGCGCCCTAAGGGTTAACTGTGTTCCCTGGGCGTGTTCTAACTGTGTGTGGGCTGGCCTGGCTGGGGGAAGGGCGTGATCACGGCTTCCATATATAGGAAGCCTGTGATCACAGCCCTTCCCCCTCTAACGGAACGGAGATCTGTGTTTACTTACATGGACCTCCGTTCTTTCACTGCGGGGGAGAACATCGCAGGTAGCCGGCGGCGATCGAGTCCACCCTACCAGCTCCCTGCCCCCCCCCCCCCCCCCAAACACAGTGAACGCGCCTCACAGTGAGGGATATCGCAGCCGCCGCCATATGACGGCGGTTTGCGGTATTGAGCCACTCTGTCGCCGTCAAACTGCGGTCGGCAAGTGGTTAACAGCAGTGGCGTTTTTGGCCTGTTATCTGAACGCCCTGAATTGGCGTTCAAAAGTCGTTCTTCTGACCACCAAAAATGCTAGACACCGATAAACGCTTGTAAACTGCCATTTATCGGTGTCCGGCGTTTTTTGTAGTCAATGGAAGCTAATGAAGTAAAAAAACAAACGCTCAAAAGCGCAGACGCCGATAAACGCCGGTAAACGCTGCAAAAGAACGTTTTCTAAGCAGCGTCTCCTGCCCGACGCCCAGAGAGCGTCCAGTGTGCATCGAACCTAATTGAACAAGCTGAAGTCAGAAGCTGATTGGCTACCAAGCACAGCTGCACCAGATTTTCACACTCAAGCATTTATAAAATCAGCTCCTGTGAGTTATATCCGGCATCACAGAAAAAATGGGCGGCACAGTGGTGTAGTAGATAGCACTTTCACCCTGCAGCAAAAGGGTCGCTGGTTCGAATCCCAACCACGACACTACCTGCCTGTAGTTTGCATGTTCTCCCTGTGCCTGCCGGGGTTTCCTCCCACACTCCAAAGACATGCTGGTAGGTAAATTAGATCCTGTCTAAATTGGCCCTAGTGTATGTATGAATGTGAGTTAGGGACCTTAGATTGTAAGCTCCTTGAGGGTAGGGTCTGATGTGAATGTATAATGTATATGTAAAGCGCTGCGTAAATTGACAGCGCTATATAAGTACCTGAAATAAATAAATAAAAAATAGGAATTGCATAGTAAACAGCAGCGATTCAGCATTGAATACTCATCATTAGAGATAACCTATTTGTCTTGTGCTGTTTAAAAAAAAAAAAAAAGAGAGTTCCACTGAAACTTGGCCAAGATTAAAAAAATGTCAGATTCAAAGAGCCATGAAACAAAATCTGGGTGGACAAGAACTGGTATTCTTTACTGATCACTTTGGTGTCATATTCTTGTCATTTCCCCGTAGACATCAGAAGTCTCCCCCAGGATTGCAAGAAATTATCCTTTTATAGAAACTTCCTGGACTGTTGCCACAGAGCTTTCAGAAGTAGAAATGTGAAGGTTCACTTTACCAATACTAAGAAAAATACAGGATTGTTTTACCATTACTCAGGATCACATGCAAAAGCCATCAGACTGGTTTTTAGCTCTAATGTTTCCTGTCAGACTCATAACAATTATACAGTCTCAGGGGTGACTAATTAGCAGAATTATAGGTGGTATGTGCACCCCAGGGACTTGTGTCTGCTTATAATATACACTTCAGCAGAGTTCTCAGTATGTTGTTTAAAAAGCCAACATTTTATTAGATTTGGATAGAATAGGGTATGGATTTTAAGGGGAACCCCCGCGCCAAAAAAAATGGCTTAGGGTTCCCCTAAAAATCCGAACCAGACCCTTATCCGAGCATGTAGCCTGTCCCCATGCTGATGAGGACAAAGCACCTTGTCCCCATGTTGATGAGGACAATGGCCTCTCCCCGACAACCCTTGTCGGTGGTTGTAGGGGTCTGCGGGCAGGGGGCTTATCGGAATCTGGAAGCCCCCTTTAACAAGGGAGCCCCAGATCCCGGCCCCCCACCCTGTGTGAATGAGTATGGGGTACATTGTACCCCTACCCATTCACCTGAGAAAGAAAAGTGTAAAAAAAAAAAACACTACACAGGTTTTTAAAATATTTTATTAAATCAGCTCCAGTGTCTTCCCCCTTCTCCCCTCTACAGCATCTTCTTTCTTTGTTTTTTTGCGGGGTCTTCTTTCTTCTGAGATGTCATCTATCTTCTGCTGGTCTTCTCCGCTGTCCTCTTCCCTCTGTTCTCCCTCTCTTCTTCTAACCATGTTGACACGACGCGATTTCCCACAAGAATGCCGTCTCCACTGTGTGCTATGACTTGTATTGACATGGGGCAGGGCCACCCGCTGACGTCACGCAGAGGCCCCGTCCCTTATGATGTCACATTGCGGGGCTATGACGTCATAAGGGGACGGGCCTCCACGTGATGTCAATGGGTGGCCCCACCCGATTTCAATATAAGTCACAGCACACAGCAGAGACGGCATTCTTTCAGGAGATCGCGTTGTGTCAACATGGGAAGAAGAAAAGAGGGAGAACAGAGGGAAGAGGACAGCGGAGAAAACCCGCAAAAGATAGAAAAAGGTAGAAAGCTGTAGAATTAGTTTTTTAGCTGTTGTGTTTTTTTTTTGCTTTTTTTTAGTAACAGTAACAAAAACACACTGATAAACGCAGAATAGCTGCGTTTGTAAGCTTTTTTTCAGCGTTAGAGCTGTTTTACAGCTGAAAAACTCCTCTCAAAACCCACTAGTTCTGGGGGGTTTTTTCCCAGCCAGAAACCGCCCCTGCTAAAAAACGCTGATAACAGCCTATGTGTGCATGGACACATATGATAACATGCTGGGGAGTTTGTCTGAAGCCAAAAACAGCACCTGTAAAAATGTACAATGTGCATGAGGCCTAAGGCTTTTCCCCTCTGTTTTCACCTGGTGATCTGACCAATAACACACCTCCTGTATTAGAACCCCCCACAATCTGGATGAAGGAGCACAGGGGGCAACTTTGGACAGAAACATTATGATTCTAGGGGGAGGGGAGCGTCAGACTAGCAGATTTAAATAAACTAACAAATTGTAGCCAAACTCCGGCTTAAACATTTTAAACAGTTAAAGCAAACATTTTGTTTCCTTTTGGGATAAAGGTATTACATAAATAAAATTTGATCATTGTACGTACCCCTGTCAAATGTTTTGGCTCAACCCTCTAACTGCTACTTTTCTGTTGAAAAACAACTGACTTATTGGCACCAAGTGAAAATAAAAAAGAAAGCCTAACAAAGAACACAAGTTGCTGACCCAGAAAGTGATGTGTTTGACGTCACTTCTGGGTCCACCTGTCAGTGGCTAGGAAAGAATGTACTACAATGCGATCTGTATTGCATTACATTCAATGGAGCACTGGGGAGACATCCAAGGTCATTTAGACCCCGGATGTCTCCTTAACCACTTCAGCCCCGGAAGGATTTACCCCCTTCCTGACCAGAGCACTTTTTGCGATTCGGCACTGCGTCGCTTTGACTGACAATTGCGCGGTCGTGTCATATTGTACTCAAAAAAAATTGACGTCCTTTTTTCTCTTTCGTTCATTGACGGACGCAGCAACTCTATTCATGACATGTGGGTTATGCAACCTTTCATTAGGAGTGGACTAGGCAGAACACAGTTCAGCTAAAAGCAGACACAGCCCCTCCCAGGGGGCAGTCCTCACTTGGTATAACCCCTCCACCCTGTTTTTTCTTTATTTCAAGAAATCTGATGAAGACTACAATCAAGTAGCTGGCTGGGTGACAGGCTGGATATCCTAGATCCAGGTAGTCTCCCCATTGCGGCCATCGGACGCGAGCCGAACCTTAGCTCCACCACGTCGGGCCCCGTTCCGTGCAGGGCGGCCTAAACGTCCCACCAGTGCACTTAGGGCCGGGTCCTAGGTCTCGCGTCATGAGTGTCGTGTGGCCGGCAGCTCCCCCCGGAGTAGTGGGGTGGCAGGTCTGTCTCGGATGGGTTACCCGCTACGCCCGTCCGGATGGGTAAATACGCCCCCACCGTGGTGTGGGGGGGCAGGCGGGTTCCCCCCCTGGGGTGTTGGGCTGGCATCTCTTCCTTCCTCCACCCTCACCCCCCCTATCTCATGCTGCTCCCCCCCCCCCAGCCTAGGGCCCAATGTGCGGGCTCCGGACACTCCATTGGCCGCTCTGGCGGCCGCTTCCCGCGGCGGCCGGTGCCATTTTGTTATGGCCCGGCCACCATTTTCCTGTAGTCCGGCCGCGTGTAGCCGCGGCTTCCATTTTCTTGTAGTCCAGCCAGGGCTGTAGCCTTCGGCCGCCATTTTGCGGGAGGCCGGCAGTTTGGTCTCTAGTGTTCTCCGGCGGCCATTTTTGGGTGGTCGCCCGCACTCTGCTTGGATCAGAGCGTGTGGGGGGGGTGATCCCGATGTGTTCTGGCGCCTTCTTCCTGTCGGGCGCAGGCAGCACGTGGGGGACAGCAGCGGCGGACTCAGCAGCAGCTACTTGGCAGTGCACTCTCCCGGGGTAGGGAGCGGGTCAGTGGTGAGTTCTACTGGGTGCCCTTGGGACCCTGTGTGGCGGATTTTTGGGGTGGGGGAGCACCTGGTCCCGGTACTCAGACCTCTGTGGGTGGTGTGTGTGTCCGGGTGGGTGGCTCAATGGTGACTGAAGCAGGTGCTTCCCCGTCGGAGGTCTCCGGTGTGGCTCCGGGTGCGCTGGGACCTGTGGTCCCTCTTGACCAGTTGACTGCGATTCTGGAGAATTTTTTCTCCTGGTTGGAGTCGATCCGTGACTGCAGGGTGGCGAAGAAACGGCCACCCCCTCTCCTATCTTCTGGGGAGGAATCGGAACAGGAGGGGGGCTCCGCCGTGACTGGGACCCCCCTTGAGTTGTCGGATGGGGAGCTCCGGGACTCCTCCAATGGTGAGGACTCATCGGGGGCCACCGTTGCTCACAAGAAGGTGCTGGTGGGCTCTTTGATTTCAGCGGTCCATGAGATGCTGAAACTGGGGCCGGCTGGATTAGCGCAGGAGGCGGTGTACGCTTTCGGGTCGCACAAGCCGGCCAGGGCCCCTAAGGTGTTCCCTTATTTGTCGTATTTCGATCAGTCTGTTTATAAGGAATGGCAACGGCCTCAGAGCTCTTTCGCCATGCCCAAGCGTTTTTCTGTGTGCTACCCCTTTGAGGATGCCCTGTTACAGAAGTGGGCATCTCTTACGGTGGACTCGCCGGTGGCTCGCCTGAACAAGGCGACTACTATTCCAATGGAGGGCTTTCCATCTTTTAAGGACCCGGCCGATAGGCGTACCGAGGCAGTGTCCAAGGCAATGTTCGTTGTGGCGGGGTCGGCCATGCGACTGGCACTGGCCTCGGCGCTTACGGAATGGGCGACCATTCTGCACCGTGATTTGGGTGGCCTTCAGGTTCCTCCTGAATCAGTGCAGCTGGCAGACCAGCTGGCCCAGGGCCTTGGGTATCTCTGCAATGCAGCACTGGACATGGCCCCCATGCTGTCGAAGCTGTCCACCCTTGCTTACGTTATTAGGCGCTTGCTTTGGCTAAAATGCTGGTCGGGTGACCAGGCATCAAAGAAGGGTCTGGCGGACCTGCCCTTCCAAGGTGGTCGGCTTTTTGGGGCTTCCCTGGATAAGATCACTAAAGATCTCACAGGGGGAAGAGCACTTTCCTCCCAGAGCCCAGAAGGGGTAAGGAGCCCCGATGTAAGCTGGGCCCCTCCTTTTCGACACAGAAAAAGTTTTTCTGTGCACTCCTTGCGGCGGGCAAAGGCTCTCAGCCCACCATGGCCACTGCGGGGGGGCAAAAACGTTGCTGGCAGCGTAAGCCAGAGAAGTCGGAGTAGAAGCCCTCCTCCGCATGATTTGTTGCCCCCACCCGTTGTCTCTTGGGGTTCGCGGACCGGTGGACCTCCCGCATTTCGGATCTCTGGGTGCACGAGGTGGTTTAGTTGGGGTACAAAATAGTTTCTTACCCAGCCCTGGACAGGTTCTTTGCCTCCAACATGAGGCTCCCCCCGGGGGCGACGGCAGGCCCTGATGGGTGATGTTCAAGACATGCTGAGTCAGGGGGTGATTGTTCCGGCCCCGTCCGTGGAACATTTCCGCGGGTTTTACTCCAACCTCTTTGTGGTTCCAAAGAAGGATGGGGTCAGGCCTGTTCTGGACCTGAAGGCGCTCAATCTCTTTGTGAGGGCGCGGAAATTCAGAATGGAGTCAGTCCGTTCTGTGGTGGCGTCGCTTCGCCAGCGAGAATTCTTGGCTTCCTTGGACATCAAGGACGCGTACTTGCACGTTCCCATATGCGCTCGACATCAGCGCTTCCTGCACTTTGCGGTGGGGGAACACCACTACCAGTTTGTGGCCCTCCCGTTTGGTCTGGCCTCCGCTCCCCGGGTCTTCACCAAGTTGTTGGCTCCGGTATTGGCCCTGCTGCGGCAGAGGGGCATAGCGGTGGTGGCATATCTCGACGACCTTCTCCTGCGGGCGGAGTCGGCCTCAGCTTTGAGGGACAACGTGGCGATCACCCTGAGCTCCCTGCAGGAGTTTGGCTGGGTGATAAATCTCCCAAAGTCGGTGCTGACCCCGCCGCGCCGTTTGGAGTATCTGGGCCTGATCTTGGATACGGCACAGGCGAAAGTGTTTCTTCCTCCGGTCAAGCTGCTGACGCTTCAAGTGGCGGTGCGGGCCCTGCTATCTCAGCAGTGGTCCTCCCTAAGGTTTTGCATGAGGGTGTTGGGGCTCGTGGTGTCCAACTTCGAGGCTGTCCCGTATGCCCAGAGTCACACCCGGTCCCTGCAGCGGGCAATTCTGCTGCGGTGGGACAAGTCCCCTTCGTCCCTGGATCAGGTGATCAGGTTGGATCGCCAGACCCGGTCCTCCCTCGTCTGGTGGCTGCGGGCCCCAGCCCTGAGGCTGGGGAAGTCGTTGGAATGGACGGTGGTCACTATGGACGCCAGCCTAATTGGCTGGGGAGTGGTCCTGGGGCGGTCGTCGGCCCATAGTCGCTGGTCCCCGGAGGAGTCTCGTCTCCCGATCAATGTGCTGGAACTTCGGGCCATTAGGCTTGTCTCTCCCACTGGTCAGGGAGGTTGAGAGGTCGGCCTGTCTGAGTTCAGTCAGACAACGCCACGGCGGTGGCTTATGTGAATCATTAGGGCGGAACCAGAAGCTTGGCGGCGGCGGAAGTGGCCAATATTCTGAGGTGGGCAGAACTTCACGTGCCGGCAATCTCCGCTGTTTACATTCCGGGCGTCAAAAATTGGCAGGCGGACTACCTCAGTCGCCAGAGGCTGGATCAGGGAGAGTGGTCCCTGCACCCGGACGTGTTCTGCCTGATCTGTCTAAAGTGGGGCACGCCAGACGTGGACCTGCTAGTGTCCCGGCTCAATCGGAAGGTGCAGATCTACGTGAACAGAACAAGGGATCTGTTGGCAGATGCTGCAGACACCCTCATGGCTCTGTGGTCCCAGTATCGGCTCCTTTATGCCTTTCCCCCTCTCAAGCTGCTTCCGCTCCTGTTGCGCAGAATAGAGGCAGAGGGGATCCCAACCATTCTGGTAGTGCCTGATTGGCCTCGGCGTCCCTGGTACGCCGACGTGGTGCGGATGGTGGTTGATGTTCCCTGGCGCCTCCCCCTTTGCGAGGATCTGCTGTCCCAGGGCCCCATCTTGCACCCTGCTTTACTCTTGCTGGCTTTAATGGCCTGGCTATTGAATCCCAGGTGTTAAGGGATCTAGGCAGTCTCAGAATTGGTGATTTCCACCATGCTCAAGGCACGTAAATCCACTTCACGTAAGATATACCACCGCACCTGGAAGGCTTACATTGCCTGGTGCGAAGCGGGGGGGTGGAACCCCCGTTCTTTTTCGGTGGCACGGGTGCTGGCCTTCCTTCAACAAGGCCTAGACCACAAGCTGGCATTGAGCACTATCAAGGGACAGGTTTCTGCCCTGGCGATCTTTTTTCAGCATCCCTTGGAGACGATAATTTTGAAGAAAAAACAATATTTTTTACTTTTTGCTATAATACATATCCAAAAAAAAAAATCTAAAAAAACAAATTTATTCAATAGTTTATGCCAAAATATATTCTTCTACATATTTTTGGTATATAAAACCGCAATAAGCGTTTATTGATTGGTTTCCGCAAAAGTTATCGCAATGAGAATTGATTCATGGCATTTTTTTTTTAATGGTAATGGCGGTGATCTGCGATTTTTATCAAGACTGCGATATTGCGGCATACAGATCGAACACTTTTGACACTTTTTTGGGATCACTGAGATTTATACAGTGATCAGAAATAAAAATAGCCACTGATTAATGTGTAAATGTCACTGGCAGGGAAGGGCTTAACACTAAGGGGGCGATCAAGAGGTTAATTGTGTTTCCTCACTGTGTTCTAACTGTGTGGGGGCTGGGCTGGCAGTGGCATGACAGATCTAACTGATCCTGATGACATATATATATATATATATATATATATATATATATATACGGCGATTCGCACTACGTTGCCACTCTGCAACAGTAAAAGTATGCGAGGCGGTCGGCAATCGGTTAAAGATTACCTGTCACCAAAAAAATCATCACATAGAGCGGTTGCTCTCAAGTACCCCCAATGGGCCATGTTTTCGGGTTCTCCTTTACTTTGCACAGCTGCTTTAAATAAATATCAATGACATGGTATTAATAAGCGCTATTTTATCTAAGGCAGCGGTTCTCAACTCCTGTCCTCAAGACCCACTAACAGGCCAGATTTTAAGTATTACCTTGGGGAAATGCATACTAGAATACTGCAATCACTGAGCAACAAATGATATCACCTGTGATTTCAGTTATCTTGCAAACCTGCCCTGTTGGTGGGTCCTGAGGACAGGAGTTGAGAACCACTGATCTAAGGGAAGTTGCCAAAACATGCTCCGTTGGGGGTACATGAGGACTGAAGTTGAGAACCACTGAGATCTAGGACTTGTCACCTATGTGATGAAAAAAATAAGTTAAGTAAATTGTAAAAAATGTTATACCCAAGCACATAAAATCCCCCTCCATAAATGTTTGCAGCCCCCCACATATACACACATGTCGGCACCTATACATGAAAATGTAGATTGTGATACACCTGTAAGATATCGCCGCGCATGCTGGGGTGGGGCTATATTTCTAGCAACGGATCTCCTCCATAAAAATTAAAACTACTACTATTTTGTTCTCTAGAGCATCTGCTTTCAGAAAATATGTAATCTTTTGGGGGGTTGTATGTAGTCTTCAGGCCTAAAATGATTTTTTTAATGTGTGCAAAAAAAAAAATGCAAAAACGGCTCTGGCAGCGAATAGGTTAAAGCCCTAAGTGTAGATAAAAACAAAAAATCAGTACAAGGGACATTAAGTTCCTTCAGTAGGATATATCTCTTGTGCTGTTACTGTATGTCCTCTATTACATAAAATCTTCCTCCTACAATGCCCCCCACCTGCTGCTGTAATCTGCTGGAGCAGCAGGGGGGTTACTACAGCTATAGTGCTGTCACAGGCTCTCATCAAGACTATGCCCGTCCTTTCCACCTAGCTGCTCCATTCATAGAAGCCGTACCACAGCTTCTATGAATGAAACCGGATCTAAGTATGGAGGATAGGTTGATGATTGCTAGCTCTACCCCCTTCCCTGTCAAACACACCTGATTTTTGGATGGAGTGCATGCTGCCACAGCCCCCGCCCCCCCCCCCCCCCCACATGCGGTTACAGGGCCTCACTCTCTATCCTGTATACAGGGCAGGCAGAGGTCTAAATTTACTTTTTCCCACATTTTTGTTACTCTGGTCGATGTGACTAGTCATAGTATAGCTAGTTCAGTCCTTGGACACTGATTCTGTTATGGTAGCTAGTAGGGAGGTGGTTTTTCTGACTACCCTCCTGTGTTTTGTGATGTGTGTATGTACAGTATATACCTATATTTCCGCATGGTTGTGGTTCATTTGTCACTGCTTGTCACCTTGATAAACTGGTTCTACATCCTTTCAAACATTGGTGTTCTGTACTGATATGGGATTTGTGTACATTGTTGCTGGGTTTTCAAAGTTGTCATGTTGACTCTTTTGTATGTTTGGATTTACATGGTGCCACTTTTAGCCATGTAGCCATAAACGGGTAGTTTGTGCTGTATGGTTTGGTGTGCTGTAAGCAAAAAAAAAAAACCTGTCAATTTAACCCCTACCACCAACGTACGTCATATTTCCTGGCTGTATTTGCATTTCATCAGCCGACTATTGCATGTTACTATGTTGCACAACTACCCTTTTAAGCGATATAAGCTTTTGTAATAACACTTCTGTACATTTATGTCAGATAATTCTTAGTTTTCTAGATTTGCATCCACTGTGAAAATCTGATGAAGACGACAAGATGTCCTACGAGCTGACCGATCGACACAACAGGCAGGAGGACATAAAAAAAGGACTTGAATTTATTCAGTAAGTTTTGCTCCTGCTGTGGTTTACATAACACAGTGACAGATATACCATTCCAATTTTAAAAATGTTGGGATGCTGTGTAAGGCCCCTTTTACACGATCGGCCCACTCAGATCAGCCTGTCCGTTTTTCAGGTGGATCCGAGCGGATCACCCATTGACTTCTATGGGCCGGACGGATATGTGTCTGCCGACGCCCGCCTGCCATCCGATCCGACAAGATTCGCTGAAAACAGACGGATGGCAATATGTTCGCCATCTGTCTAGCAGGTCGAATCAGATTAAAACAGACAGGCTGTCCGTTTTCATCCGATCTCCCCATAGAGGACAGTGGGGATCTGATAGGTCCATCTCAGCACAGTGAACGGAGACGGACCTGTCATCCACCTGCTCAGCGGGGATCAACGGGGCGATCCCCTGCTGAGCGGATATGCCCCGTTTGAAAGGGGCCTAAAATCTACAGAAAAACAGAATGCAATGATTTGCATATCTCATAAGCCCATATTTTATGCATGTGACTGAGGTGTGGGTGGAATAGAAGACACGCAAAGGTCAAGAGGGATTTTAGGGCGCCTGGCTAAGGGGTTCTTTGTTTTGGGGGTCTGAAAAAATGGGATCAGACAAGGGGAAAGCCACAGGGCAAAAATTACAACACTGAGAGACATAAAGAAATAAAACGGTGTCAAAAGGGCACATCAAGGGATAAGTCCAGAGCCACAGTGCAGCAATCTAGTACAGCAGGGACTTAGTCCATTGAGTAGAAGGCTACAATCCAGTACAGCAAAGTCCGGGGACACAGGGGAGCAATTCAGGGACCACCAGCCAACAGTGGCCTCAGCAAAGGAAGTCCAGGCAAAGTGGCAGGTAAAAGTAGGACCACAGGGCAGAGGTCCTTCACAAACCATCACGGGTCCTCTGGTGGCTGTATGTCCTGGCCTCTGCATCAGGGCCACCCAGGCAGCAGTTGGAGGAAGAGCAGAGGATAGAGTGAACTCAGTGGCCAGAACGCCACATAGAACTACAAGTCCCAACAGTGCAGAAAGCAAAGACTGTCTCAGCAGTTACGGGTATTTTCTAGTCTCCGAAGGAGACCTGCAGCTATGAGCTCCTCTGCCTATCACCAAAGTAAGCTCTCTACAGTCTGATACAGTGTTATCTAGGTACTTTGAATTCAGCCAGAGACCTCACTTCAAATTCAGGTGGTGCCAAGGTGTCTGGTTCTACAGTATACAATAATTTATGCGCTACCTACTGCGTACAGCCTCATGTCCTACCAATTGTCGGGATCCAGGAACTCACAAACCAAATGATGCAGATAAATTGACTTTGTTAGACACAGCATCTGGATTAGAGATTGTCAACTTCATAAAATAGAAGAAAAATCCAATATTTCTGACTTCCGTTACAATTCACAATAAAAAATAAGTTATATCAAATGTTTAAACTGAGAAAATGTACCAATTTAAGAAAAAAATAGGGTCATTTTGAAATTGACAGCAGCAAGATGTCTCAAAAAAGTTGGGACAAGGCAACAAAAAGCTGGCAACATAAAGCCTAGTACAAACGGGCCGAACGTCGGGCGATATCGGCTGATTCAATAAATATTGGCTGGTTCAATAAAAACCAGCCAACATACGGCCTGTGTGTGTGGCAGCTGGTTCGACAGAAGCTGGCCTTTCAGCAGCCGATGGAGTGTTCTGGTGGGGGGGAATGTTAGTACAGCGGCTCCAAACCTGAGCTGTAAGGTTTTTTTTTTTTTTTTTTGTTTGTTTTTTTTTTCAGATTGAACAAAAACTGGTGCTGTGTACTAGGCTTAAGTGGTACTAACAAGGAAGAGCAGAACATTTTGCAACTAATTAGGTTACTTTGCAAGAATGATATTCAAAGCAAATCTCAGGGCATTATTGCCCTGTCCCAACTTTTTTGATACATGTTGCCACCATCACTTTCAAAATTACTGTATTTTTTCTTAAATTGTTACATTTTCTCAGTTTAAACATTTACATTTGATATTGTTTCTATTGTAAATAAAATATGGGTTTGAGATTCACAAAATATTGCTTTCGGTTTTTATGTAGGTTTTAGGCAGCGTACCCAACTTTTTTGGAATTGGGTGCATGTATAGTGTATATATACAGTATCTCACAAAAGTGAGTTCACCCCTCACATTTTTGTAACTATTTTATGATATCTTTTCATGTGACAACACTGAAGAAATTACACTTTGCCACAATGTAAAGTACAGCTTGTATAACAGTGTACATTTGCTGTCCCCCCAAAATAACTCAACACACAGCCATTAATGTCTAAACCGCTGGCAACAAAAGTGAGTACACCTCTAAGTGAAAATGTCCAAATTGGTCCCAATTAGCCATTTTCCCTCCCTGGTGTCATGTGACTCGTTAGTGTTACAAAGTCTCAAGTGTGAATGAGGAGCAGGTGTGTTAAATTTGGTTGTTATCGCTCTCACTCTCATACTGGTCACTGGAAGTTTAACATGGCACCTCATGGCAAAGAACCCTCTGAGGATCTGAAAAAAATAATTGTTGCTCTACATAAAGATGGACTAGGCTATAAGAAGAAAGAGGAGAGACAATGAGACTTTATATGAGGCACACGGCCAATTGCCAGTGCCTCCATCTCTAAATATTTTGGAACAAAGGGAGGAAAAATTGGGGCTTTATAAGAAGCTAGCTCCCAGAGAGATACCATAATAAAGACATGACTGGGCTGGTACATTGTAAACTAGAACCATGTAAAAAAATTGCATAATGCATGACAAATTATAATGTAATAAAATATCCTTATCATTTGATACATAAAATAGAATCACCTAGTATTGTAACATTGTAGTAGCCTCTTGGTTCATATTGTAAACATATTAACCACTTGCCGACCGCCAACCGCAGGTTGACGGCGACAAGGTGGTTCGTTATCGCAAATCGCCGTCATACGACGGCGGCTGCAATAACGCGCACTGTGAGCGCGCGCGCGCCGCCGGAGGCGCGCCCGCGCGCTCACTGTGTTCGGGGAGGGCCAGGAAGCGGGTGCGGCGGCTTCGATTGCCGCCGGCTACCCGCGATGGCCCCCCCGGAGCGAGTGAGCGGAGGTCCGTGTATGTAAACACGGACCTCCGCTCTGTGTGAGGGGGAAGGGCTGTGATCACAGCCTTCCTTTACGTGAAGGCTGTGATAACTTCCCTTCCCCTGTTAGGGCATCCCCCATACAGTTAGAACACGCCCAGGGAACATAGTTAACCCTTAGCGCGCCCCCTGCAGGTTAACCCCTTCACTGCCAATGGCATTTACACAGTAATCAGTGCATTTTTATAGCACTGATCGCTGTATAAA
>BLSH010065902.1:95868-110840 GCA_018402905.1 Glandirana rugosa
GTGGCCTCTTTAATGTTGATTAAGGGGCATGGGCGTCCGCAGGTAGGGGCAAGGGGGGGGAATTGCCCCCCTGGAATCAGGCATCAGATTAGGGGTTCCCCACTAGGTCCTTATCCTCTTGAGCCATGTATGCAGTTTCTGACAGTCTCTTGGGCCATGTATGCAGTCTCTGACCGTTTCCTGTACCATGTCCGCAGTCTCTGACTGTCTCCTGTGCTATGTCTGCAGTCTCTGACTGTCTCCTGTGCTATGTATGCAGTCTCTGACCGTATCTTGTACTATGTCTGCAGTCTCTGACCATCTCCTGTACTATGTCCGCAGTCTCTGACCGTATCCTCTACCATGTCCGCAGTCTCTGACCGTCTCCTGTACCATGTCTGCAGTCTCTGACTTCTCCTGTACCATGTCTGCAGTTTCTGACCGTCTCCTGTATCATGTCCGCAGTCTCTGACTGTCTCCTGTATCATGTCTGCAGTCTCTGACCATCTCCTGGATCATGTCTGCAGTCTCTGACCATCTCCTGTATCACGTCTGCCGTCTCTGACCATCTCCTGGATCATGTCTGCAGTCTCTGACCATCTCCTGTACTACGTCTGCAGTCTCTGACCGTGATAATGTAATTATGACATTGTCAAAAAGGGGCAGAGCATGGATGACCTTGAAATTATGCCCCCCCCGGAAAAAGTTCTGTGGACGCCCATGTTAAGGGGGATATCATGTGAGGAGCGTAGGGTATCGAACGTAAGAATTCTAGTTGGGGTGAAGAAAGAGTAAAGGTCTACAAAACCATTGTCAATCCACCATGTGAATTGATGTGGATTATCACGGCCAGGGGGGAACAAGGGGCAGTGCAGGAGACGAAGTAGAGGCAAATGAGGAGATATCAGGCCTGCCGAGTATTTGAGTCCCACAGACGGAGGGAATGTGCTAAGCATGGGAGGATCTTATTAGGTCGATGTTCCCAGGGGAGCCATAGCAGAGAGGGGGTTGGGATTGGGTAGGATTCTACCAGATCTATGGTGGCCCATAACGGCATTTGGCATGTCTCGTGAAGATGAGAAGGTTGGGCTATATTCGCTGCTATATAAAAAGCTTGCAAGTTGGGGACCGAGAGACCACTGTTAATCCTATGGTCGTATGCACAATACTTGCTTAATTCTGGGTCTGGTGGAACCCCAGACAAATTTCAAAATTTTACGTGGTGTATGCTGAGGATATGGGCAGGATCAGGACCGGTAGGACACGGAAAAGGTAATTTCGGCAGGTAAGTCATGCGGATTGCGACTGTCCTGCCGAACCAGTACATTGGAAGGTAAGACCAGGAGGATAGAAGGTCTGAAAGTTTCTGCATATGGTGTTACTTATTCATAAACTCTGTATTCCTTTCTCGTGACCCCTTCTCTCTGTGTTACTACTGACCTTTGCATTGTGGAGTTAATCCCTCCAGACGCCTCCTCAAAGCGCACCAACAGGTCATGTTTTCAGGTTTTCCCTCAGATGAAACTGCTGTGGTAATTACAAAGGCAGTGAAACTGATCAAATCACCTGTGCAAAATAATGGAGTGCCTGAAAACATGACCTGTTTATGCGCCTTGAGGACTGGAATTGATAAACCCTGTACTACAAGCTTCTAAATATTGTACTACTTTCTCCTGACCCCTGCACTCTGCGTTACTTACTATTGACTTATGAATTCTCCATTACTATTGACCCCTGAGCTTTTTAAACCTTTACTTTTTAATAGTGCTTTTCTGGGTTATGTCCTTAAAGCAAAAAAAGTATGTTGCACCCAAGTAATCTTTACTCTCTTCCATATTCTTCGGGTAGGTCTCCAACTCTCCAAGGTTGCCCACCCCTGCTATAAAGGTTAAGCCTGGAACATTCTGAGTGTCCTGTGAATTGATCATATAAGTTTGTTTAGTTTTGTTAGTTTAACACGCAGTGATTTGATCCTAAAGCCCTGTACGCACAGGCCGAATATTGGGAGACATCGGGCGGTTAAAAAAATCGGCTGACATTCGGCCCGTGTGTATGCCACCCTGTTAGGCGAGCAGGCGTCCCCCTGTCAGAACACAACAGCTCAGCGGGGGAGATCGCTGTACTTTCTTTGCATAGTTAGTACAACGGCTCCGACCGGAGCTGACAGTTTTTTCCCTTCAACCCGCTTTTGTCAAAACTCAGTGTGTGTACCAGGCTTTACCTACTTCATTTGCATTATTTACTTGACATGAGAGCTGAGTAGCATGGTCTTTTGGTCTGTGTGGCTAAGCTGGGCAGTGATCTTATTACTCATAACTGGGTTTGTTTTTTTAGTGTGGCCACTAATAGTTGATTGACTTTGAAGTATTTGCTGGCACAACCACTTTGATGATCTGGATTAAAAAATTATATTGTATTATCTCTAGGGTTTACATGAGGATGCTTTAAGCGATTGTGAAGATGCTTTGCACATAAATGACAAAAATCTCAAAACACTGTACTGCAAGTCTAAAGCCCTCTTTTTACTTGAGAAATACAAAGAGGCTTATGAGGCTGTGGCCAAGTGCTCCCTTATTGCTCCGAAGGTAAGATAAGCTCAGGGCATGTCTGTTTATTTTTATAAACTCTGCTTATACCTACTTTATAATTGGAGGACACGGATTGCTAAAATAACATTTATGTATAACAGCTATGGGAATTCTTACTAGCTTTGATGTCAGTGTTGCTTAGCAGTGAAGCTGAATACATTCACTTTTTATTGATGCAGAATTACTGCGCCACTTTGGGTTCAGGTAATGGCAGCGTTCATCTGAAGCTTCTTTTTACACTGGTCTTAAGATATTTTGCAGATTTATGATGAGATAAATATTGGGGAAATTAACTCTTTATACAGGATCAGTAGAATAATACAACGTGTATTTGTTTTTTTATTACATACCTTCAGTTGCTTCCTGTTTTCTGGCCTAGGCTAAAACAATGTCCTACATCCCAGGAGTCTTCATGGGCATTTTTTTTTCATGGGGAGGAGGGGCTTTCTCAACTAAGCACACCTTCCTGCCCTGTATGCCTGAGCTAAAGGCAGATGGTTTCCAGGAAGTTAATGCTACATGAATCATCTGCCCTTACTCAAGATAGCCATGGGCAGAAGTGCTGGGGGTGTTTTTCAAAGTAATGATATGTGAGTTTATTTGAATATTAAAAATGAGTTAAAAAGAAATGTACTCATGCATATGAAGACAAAATAATACTTATTTAAAACTCTTGCACGCAGGATGAAAGTGTTGTAAAGTTAACCCAAGAACTAGCTATGAAACTTGGTCTGAAAATTAGAAGAGCATATGTCAGGGCTCAGGTAAGCAGTATTATACCCTTTTTTTTCTTAAACCATTGGGGTTCATCATTCTCTAAAAATATTGTTATGTTTTTCAGCCTGGTTCAGAAGGTACACACATGGATGCGACAGAGAAGGTTAGTCATTTTTGTCAGTGCTTTGTGTTCATTATATTTAAAGGTAGGAACTCAGCCACATGGTAAAATATGCTGGCTTACTATAAGTTAAAGCATTAAAGCAGAACCTCACCCAAAAGAGGAAGATCCAGTTTCTTCTACGTTCACTGACAGTGGCTACCCGCTACGCCCGTCAGAGTGGTGAGTGACCCCCTCTCCCCCCCAGGGGTGCGGAGGGGGAGGTGCTGGGCGTACTTTAGCGTTTTTTCTGGCCGACCGGTGGAGGGTGGTCGCTGGGCTAGTGTCCTTCTGGGTGTCCTCGCCCCCCTCCCTCACCTCCCTCTTCCCCCTCTCCACACCATGTTTAAAACTGCATCTGTGCGTTTTTATACCGCCATGCGGCGGATTGCTGCCATTTTGCCATAGCCACGGCCATTTTACTTCGGGTTTCCCTCTAGTGCCAACGGCGGCCATTTTGTCATAGTCGCGGCCTGCACACAGGCTTTGGTCTCTTGTGGATGATCTCAGCGGCCATATTGGATGTCCCTGCAGCAGTGTAAAGCGTGCTGCTGCTGTTTTACTTTCCTTTTCGCTTGGGACAGCGTGGCTAACTACTGACGGCGCTTATTCCTGGCGGTCCTGTAAGCACTCCTGCTGGGAGCAGCACTGTGGGCACAAAACAGCAAGTATAGCTGGGCTCTCCCTGGGGTGTGGTAGCGGTGGGTACAGTCCTCCTGGGGTCTCCCTGGCGTTCTGTGGGGCTGCATTGTGGGGGTGTCAGATCATTTTTCAAATTTTGACTGTCAGTTTCGGTGGTGCGATGGCAGATGATCCTACTGGCCTTTCTGGGGAGGAGTCAGCGGCAGCGCAGCCTGCGCTGGGGGCCCTGGTGTCCCTGGACCAGCTAAGGACAGTGTTTGCCCCGGGTGGGCCCGAGTAACGCTCTGTGGGCCCCTAAAAAACGCCCGCCTCCCCCTTGTTCCTCAGGGGACGAATCCGAACCAGAAATGGCTATCCATGCGTCCTTGCGACTGGACCAAGCAAGGGAGTCGCAAGCATCCGCATATGTTTGCGGGTCTGCTAGGCCACCTAGGTCGCCAAAAGCTTATCCTTATGATCAGTTTTTTGACGATTTGCTCTATCAGGAATGGCAGCGTCCGCAACATTCCTTCGCTCTACCAAAAACGCTTCGCTATACGCTATCCCTTTGAGGATAGTTTCGTGAAGAAGTGGGCGTCCCCCACAGTGGACCCTCCGGTGGCTCGCCTGAGCAAGGCAATGATCATTCCGTTGGAAGGGTCCCCCTCGTTTACGGATGCAGCCGATAGGCGGACGGAGGCAGTGTCCAAGACACTTTTCCTGTTGGCAGGATCAGCCATGTGGCCAGCCCTGGCGTCTGCCATGGCGGCGCAATATCTGTCTGAATGTATGGCAGAGCTGCAGAATGATTTGGACTGCGGGAGGACGCTGGAAGCGTCGCAGAAGGCAGACCATTTGTCTCAGGGTATTTGGTACCTGTGTGATGCAGCTCTGGACCTGCTTCCCATGTTGTCAAAGATGTCTGTTTTTTGCAGTCTTTATCAGACGAATTCTCTGGCTACGTTCGTGGTCTGATGACCACGCGTCCAAAAAGGTCTTGCGGATCTTCCCGTTCAGGGTGGCCGTCTCTTTGGGCCACAGTTGGATGAAATCATCAAGGATTTCACTGGGGGGGAAGAGTATTTTCCTTCCGGAGCCCAGACGGCGGCAGTTCCGCCGCAAGCAGGGTCCTGTCTCTTCGGGTCATAAGAGGCTTTTTCGTGCACCTGGCGCAGCGGGCAAGGGGTCGAGGCCCGGCAAGCCTGCCGCAGGGGCCGGTAAACGACCCTGGCAGCGCAAGAACGAAAAGACAGAGGACAAGCCCTCCTCTGCATGATGGGTTGCCCCCACCCGACCTTCGGGCGGGGGACGTCTTCTGGGGTTCACAGACAGGTGGACTGCCCGCATTTCCAACCGTTGGGTGCAGGAAGTGGTGTCCTCCGGGTACAGGATAGAGTTCAGCACTCTACCCCCAGACAGGTTCTTCCCATCGAACTTGAGACTCCCTCAGGGGCGTCAGGAGGCCCTCTTAAGGGCTGTTCAGGCACTCTTCGACCAGGGGGTGATCGTGCCAGTACCTCAGTTGGAGAGGTTTCACGGGTTCTACTCGAACCTATTCATGGTCCCCAAAAAAAGGGGGGGGGGGTCAGGCCAGTTCTGGACCAAAAGGCTCTAAACCACTTTGTGAGAGTGCGAAAATTTCGGATGGAATCCGTCTGTTCGGTCGTGGCCGCCCTGTACCAAGGGGACTTCATGGGGTCCCTGGATATCAGGGAAGGCGTATCTCCACGTCCCCATTTGTCTCCGGCACCAGCACTTTCTGCGCTTTGCGGTGGGAGATCTTCACTACCAATTCGTGCCACTTCCCTTTGGTCTGGCCTCGACTCCTCGGGTGTTCACCAAGTTGGTGGCCCCGGTGCTGGCGCTACTGAGGCAGAGGGGCATTGCGGTGGTAGCATACCTCGACAACCTGCTCCTGAGAGCAGAGTCTGCTTGGCTCTGGAGGAGAATATGGCTATCACCATGACTTTGTTAAAGGACATCGGCTGGCTGATCAATCTGCAGAAGTCGACGGTGACGCCGTCCTGTCGCCTGGAATATCTGGGTCTGATTCTGGACATTGAGCAGGCGAAGGTGTTCCTACCTCCGGCCAAGTTACTGACACTGCAAGCAGCGGTGCGAACCCTGCTGTCACGCCGGTGGTCCTCCTTACGGTTTTGTATGCGGGTGTTGGGGCTCATGGTTTCAGCCTTCGAGGCGGTACCCTATGCCCAGAGTCACACTCTGCTCCTTCAGCGAGCGATTCTGTCTCGGTGGGACAAGTCTCCACTGTCCCTAGACCAGTTGATCGGATTAGATTCTCAGACCAGAGGGTCGTTGACATGGTGGCTTCGGGCCCCGGCCCTAACATTGGGGAAGTCTTTTCTTCCCCTGAATTGGTCGATAGTCATGACTGACGCCAGCCTATCGGGCTGGGGGGGTCCTGGGGCAGTTGTCTGCTCAGGACTACTGGTTGGCCCAGGAATCTCGCCTTCCGATCAATGTGCTGGAGCTGAGGGTGATCAGGCTCTGCCTCTCCCACTGGACGGTAAGGTTGCGCGACCTCCCGGTTCGGGTTCAATCGGACAATGCCACAGCAATGGCATATGTGAACCGTAGGGCGGAACGAGGAGCTCGGCAGCAGCTGCGGAAGCGGCTCCTATTCTGCGATGGGCAGAACTTCACGTGCCGGTGATCTCCGCCATCTACATTCCGGGCGTAGAGAATTGGCAGGCGGACTCCTCAGTCGCCAGACGCTGGATCAGGGGGAATGGTCCCTCCATCCAGAAGTGTTCAGCCAGATTTGCCACAAGTGGGGCACGCCAGATGTGGACCTCATGGTGTCTCGGTTCAACCACAAAGTGAAAACTTTTGTGTGCAGGACGAGAGACCCGTTGGCGGTCGCCACGGATGCGCTGGTAGCGCCTTGGGGTCGGTATCGTCTTCTGTACGCCTATCCTTCCATCAAGCTTCTACTGCGCAGGGTGGAAGCGGAGGGGATTCCGATGATCCTGGTGGCTCCGGATTGGCCCCGGCGTCCGTGGTACGCCGACGTGGTGCGAATGGTGGCAGATGTTCCCTGGCGCCTTCTGCTGCGCGAAGATCTGTTGTCTCAGAAAAAGAGATATCACAGGTATATCTCTTTTTCTGTTATATACAGGTCAGTGACCAGATCTGAACCTAGTCGCTCTCCTCCATCTTGTCTTTATGCCCCAGGTTGGCATGGTGTCCACGGTAGCACTTGTAGTGGCAAGGCAGTGTAGGACTGGCCAGAAGAGGGATTACTTTGACGGAGTTGGTCAGCTTAAACATGTATTGCAATATATGTGAACTAAATATCCCTTTTTTACATTGCATAGTTTGCTGTGAAGGGTGTAGCAGTGTGCAGAGGGTCCATTTGGCATTTGATCTGTTGTCTCAGGGACCCATCTTGCACCCTGCTTTACCCTCACTGGCTTGACGGCTTGGCTATTGAGTCCCAGGTGCTGAGGGATAGGGGTGTCGCTGACTCCGTGATTCCTACCATGCTGAAAGCGCGCAAGTGTACTTCGCGCAAGATTTTTCATCGCACCTGGAAGGCCTATATTGCTTGGTGTGAGGCGGGGGGTTGGAACCCCCGCTCTTAAGTTGTGTCCAGGGTCCTGGCTTTTTTGCAGCAGGGCCTGGATAAAAAATTGTCCTTGAGTACTCTCAAGGGTCACATTTTGGCTCTGGCGATTCTCTTTCAGCGACCTTTGGCGTCACATTCGTTGATTCGTACATTTGTACAAGATGTGCGCCATGTGGCTCCTCAGGTATGGTCGCCTATGGCACCGTGGGATTTGAATTTGGTGTTTTCTGTGTGCAGAAGCCACCATATGAGAAAATCAGGGATATTCCCTTACAATTGCTGTCGCAGAAAGTGGCTTTCTTG
Source organism: Glandirana rugosa (assembly GCA_018402905.1). Classification (NCBI taxonomy): domain Eukaryota; kingdom Metazoa; phylum Chordata; class Amphibia; order Anura; family Ranidae; genus Glandirana; species Glandirana rugosa. The sequence goes on from BLSH010065902.1 coordinate 103,826, forward strand.
GTGGCCATTACATCCGCTAGGCGGGTGTCTGAGTTGGCAGCGTTGTCCTGCAAGTCTCCTTACTTGGTCTTTCACAAGGACAAGGCGGTCTTGCTCCATGTCTCCTTAGTTTTTACCAAAGGTGGTTTCTTCTTTTCACATTAATGAAGATATTTTTCTTCCTTCCTTGTATCCGCATCCCTCACATCCTAAGGAATTTGAGTTACATTCATTGGATGTCGTGAGTGCTTTGCGTGTGTATTTGGCGGCTACAGACTCTTTTCGGAAGTTTGACGCGTTTTGTACTGACGGACGGTCCGCGCAAAGGATTAGCGGCCTCGCCAGCTACTGTTTCTCGTTGGATCAGACAGACCGTGACTCATGCGTATTCTGTTAGGGGCAAGGTACCCCCTTTTTCAGTCACGGCTCATTCCACCAGGGCTGTTATTACTTCCTGGGCTTTCAGACACCAGGCCTCGGTGTCACAGGTGTGCAAGGCGGCTACTTGGGCCTTGGTGCACACATTTACTAAGTTTTATAAAGTTGATGTGTCAGCAGGCTTGTTACGAACTGATATGCTAAGCAGAGCAGGGGGGTTATATGGGAGAGAGAGAGTACGGCCCCCTGGGAGGGGCCAGCTTGCTTTCTTTCTTTTTGTCCAGTTAACTCCTAGTAGGATGTGCATATAACCCCACATGTCAAAGAGGATTGCGTCTGTCAGTGAACTCAGAGAAAAGGATTTTACGGTACGTTTTAATAAAATCCCTTTTTATGACTACCCCTCCCCATCACTTTTTTTTTTGGGAGCAGGTACTTAGTTTTGATAGTAATAGACTCATCGCTGCTCCAGGTGAGAGAGAAGCCTAATGGAACCAGTGGGTACCCTCCGCAGACAGAAGAAATGAAAGGAATGGCACCCCAAGTGACACCACAGGACCAGATTGTCTGGTAGATGCGTTTCACAAAGTTGAGATGTGCTTAATCAACGATTGATGATTAAGTACATCTGAACTGTGTGAAACGGGTCTATCAGGCAATCTGGTCCTGTGGTGAGACTTAGGATGTCCAGGAAAGGATCTTGGATCATTTCTGTGGTGTGTGTCCATTCCTGTCATTTCTACCTAGTTTTGATAGGTACCTGCTCCCACTAATAGGCAATTTGAGCAGAAGTTTGGCCCCTCTCTCTTTGCTTGCAGCCTTCTGTGACACGTCACAGATCACAGAGCAGCGGGGATTGTGCATGTTCAGTGGGAAGCCGTCTGTGAAGCTGCAGGAAGTCACAGCCAGCTTCCTAAACTAAACATGCTGGCACCAGGGACCTGAAGAGCGGTGAAGAACCAGCCCGGGTGAAGACGGTGCTGGATATTTGGAAGGAGAAGTGTCCTTTTATTAAAAGTCAGCAGCTACAGTATTTGTAGCTGCTGCATTTCATTTTCTTTTTAGGGTAAAGATCCTCTTCTAAAGAGGTGCACGCCACTTTATGGACCTGTCTTATTTACAACTGAACCGTAAACATTTAAATCACTTTTTTTCTTTAAACCCATCTGCGGGCAAAACGTAACCCCATTTTTGTCCTCGAACTTATTCTGCATTTTAATACTGCCTTGTGAAGCATTTTATACTCACCTAAGTCCATCATCTGTGTCCCTTTGTAGGCACGGTTTCATAGCCTACTTGATGACCATTTCACTCCTATCAGTTCTTTGGATCCTGAGAGGAACCCCAATTGCAAGTGTCCACATCACATAGGCCATGACACATGCACCAGAATGACCCTTCCCCTGTTCACAAGGGGAAGGCAGAAAACTTGAGACCTGAACTTTCCCCAAGGAATTAAAAAAAAAAAAAAAAGCAAAAGACAAGTAACATGGTAACATAGTACATAAGTGCTTTCGGTCCAGCTGGTAAATTTGTGTTTTTTTTTTTGTTTTTTTTTTCAGGCTAACAATATTATTTCTCTAAGTTTGTGATGAATGTTGAACTTTTCATGACGATGCATACTTTTGTGTGTAAAATAATTAAATACTGTGTTTCCCCCGAAAATAAGACACTGTCTTATATTTATTTTTCCTCAAGTAAACACACTATGGCTTATTTTAAAGGGATTTCTTATTTACTTACTCAGGAAAATCAGAGATAGGCCAGCAAAGCTGATGTGTACTGTAAGTGCTGAGTTTTACTTCTTCCCCCCTGAGATCTTGCAGCATGCGGCACAGAACGACCGGAACCGAACGACAATGCTGCACAGAACGACCAGCACCTGACAGGGGGAGCCAACCTTGTTGATGGGGCTGCCCACACCTCTCCGGTCACCTCCGAGGTACAGTAGCAGCTGTCACAATGGGGGGGGGGAGAAGAAGGTCTGCCCGTCGTTACCGCTCCGCGCCGTGAATAGCCACGCCTACCACTATGTCTTATTTTTGGGGTATGGCTTATACTGCGCAGATGTGGAGAAATCCTGGTACGGCTTATTTTATGACTATGTCTTATTTTCGGGGAAACACGGTATTTATATGATTTATTAAGCAAATTATTTGTATAGTTTGTTGGAAGCAGTCCCTCTCTAACTGATATACAGCACACCAAGCTTTGGCTTATCCTGTCTATCTCTACTTCACTATTGCTTTCTGTAGTGATGTAGGGATTGGCATGTGGGACCACAACTGACAGTGGGGGGCACACTGTCTTACACCTCCCAGAGTATTGGATAGCAGCAGCAGTAGCCTGACCTCACATAGAAAATTAAGATTTTTTTCCCCACAACTTACTGTAAGAGTGAGCATAAAGGTTTTTCTATTACATGGTATTATCAGTCTGAGCTTATTGAAGAAGCAGCTGGGTTGCTGTAAGAGCACATATGTAAAGCCCATCTCCGGGAATATAAAAAAAATACACTGCAAGGGTAAATGCTTGTTATGCCCAGGGTAGACGAATAAGGAGCAATACCTTTTTCCTCACTCCAGCAGGCTCCCACCAGCTCTGCGATTGATCCTGTAAGCTGAGTTGCACTCCATCCTTCTCCACATACCATACAGGGTAATGTCCCCCCTGTATTGTACCAGATCTTCTGGTAGAGGAGGGGAGCATTTAACCCTTTCATTGCGAGGGACCCTCACTGCATGGGTGGATTTTTGATATTTCTGTGGTTGAGCTTTAATAAATATATTAAGTAGCAATGGGCCAAGGAGTGACTGCTTTCATCAGACCTAAATTAATAGATTGTTTGCTTTGTTCCTTTTTAGTTCTTTGATTATTTTTTTTTTATTACAGACAGATTGTGTTACAGATGAACTAGAACCTGGTATGTATGTTATTTTTTTCTTTCATTCAGGCTTATATTTCTGGTGATAATTATTGCTTCAACTGTTTTTTTCCAACTGTACAGGAAGCATACTGGGCCCAATTCTATCATCTGTTACCGGGACATTAATTTTATCTTCTTACAGAGTTACATAGTTAGTCATGTTGAAAAAAGACACACAAGTCCATCTAGTTCAACTAATAAAAAAAAAAAATTGTAATTATAACTAGATTTAAATACAGTAACTTGGCATTATAGGCTAATATATGTGGCCGAATAGAGACATCGAGGTAAAAAAATTCCATTCTTAAAGCGGAGGTCTGCCCGAACTAAAAAAAAAATTAAAAGTCAGCAGCTACACATACTGTAGCTGCTGACTTTTAATAATAGGACGCTTACCTGTCCTGGAGTCCAGCGATGTCGGCACCCGCCGCCGATCTTCGGATCGGGGGTCGGGTGCAGCTGCATCGATTGCGGGTAAGGGAACCCAGACGTGTAGCATTACAGCTTTACGTCGGGCGCCCTACTGCGCATGCAAGACAGGTGTCCTCTTCCCCCTCCCCCCCAAAAGGTACCAAATGTGACACCTGAGGGGGGGAGAAATCCAATCAATGGAAGTTCCACTTTTGGGTGGAACTCCGCTTTAAACACTTTATCAAACAGAAAACAAAGTGCAGTTAAAGCCTAACTTCAGGAAAAGTAAAAACCAACCCACTTCAATGGCTAAGTACTTGTTTAGATCTAAAAAGAGGAAAAACAGTTTTACTAGTACTGGTATATATGGTGCCCCCCTATGCTCCAGCTGTGAACTGTTCCCCATTTTACCCATGTCCAGTGCAGGACTATGGCCCTTCCTTGGGACCTGATGACGTCAAGGGCATCTGACTGCCACAGAATAGCGGGAAAAGAGGCTGCGGGGACCAATCTTGCAGTGCAGAGGACCCTACAAAAATGGAGGAACGTGTAGATAAAACTGCTTTTCCTGTCCTCTTGATAATTATTTAATAAGGCAAGGCCTGTCTCACTGCAACAGAGGGTTTTTTAACTCCCATGGAGTTTAGCTTTGAATTTTCTAAAATTATCACATCAGCAGTTTATATTGCATTGTTATGTGTTTTAAGATGTTTATCTCTGCTCTTTTTTAGATTTGCCTGACGTGGAAGACTGTAAATCCCTTCCTGCATCCTTCTCTTCTCACAGTATTAAAACTGAAATATTAAGAGAACAATCTCCCATTCTGATGTCATCGGTCTCCCCTAATGTGCTCCCTGCAGTTGTACCTGAAGTAGGGCTTTTCCCTTCAGCCCTTGTTAGCAATGAGACATCTGTTCTGTTTCCAGTGTCAAATTTACGTGATGAAATTATTGGAGATGAACTGGATCTCATTCTCGATTCTGTTCCAACATCTAACAGTCTATTGGTAAGGTTAATAAAATATTTGAAGTTCCAGGATGTTTTATAATTACCATTTATCGATGTGCCCTTTTATGAAAATAACCATTCAGTTATGATTTAAATTTTAACCTTCCCAGCATGCATTCATGCTGTATTGGATTTACATATTCAGTTACTAGATAAACGCTGTGTGGAATTGAAGCCAGCTTCATAGACGTTTGCATAAAAATTGGTCGTGAACAGCTTTATAATTTGTTCAGTATGCCTTGTTTTCGAAGCAATCTGGTAGGATCATGAACACATTTCTTAAATACAGGTAAGATGCCTTTAAAACATAAGAAATGTTTGCCATTAACTTGTTTTCAGCGATGTTTTAGGATGATTGTGAAACCCTCTTTTAACCAAGGGCTGAAAGAGCAGTTTCTGTTTAATTCACTGCAGTTTTATGTGAAACATTGAACTTTTTTTTTAAGCGGCATGCATTCCATTGAAAACAAGACATGCATGATTAGGTACAGTAGGTGCTATGACTTTAACAAAATAAATTTCATGTAATTTGCCCTTTTCCCTTCCAGTTTGGCAGGTGTATTTTCCCTTTTCTGCTCTCCAATTTGGTCTTTTCTGAATTGGCATGAATATAGGCAGTAAAACCGGCTTTTATAAACAGATTTTTTTCATCATACTGTGCTGTCTATTTATAGCAGTGTTTACAAAGAAGTTGCATGGAGCAGTGGTCTCCAAACTGTGGCCCCTTGCGCGTCTTTATTTGGCAGTATGGGGTACTATTCCTTCCACTGACACCAATGATGGAACACTATTCCTCCAACTGACACCAACAGTGGAGCATAATTCCTGCCACTGACACCAACGAGGGGGCATAATTCCTTCCGCTAGCAACAAAAATGGGTCATTATTCCTTCCACTGATACCAACTATTGCTCCCCCTAATACCAAAGCTTGGGCATTGTGTACTCCCACTGGGCACAGTCTGGTCCCTCGAGTCTAAAGCCTGAAGGACACTAAGCTGGCTTGGATACCACTGGTGTAGAGGTTTGCAGTAGGTAATGTGATGAGCTGTTTTCTCCTGCAGAGTAGATAAAAATAAATGTGTTCCTTATGAGTGCTACTAAACAAATGCACACGCTCTCTCTTTTATTTAAGAATGTTGTGCAAACATCAATGATATAGAATATCCCAGTGTTAAAAATATAACTACAATATATCCCTAATGGGGTACTTAAAAAAATAAACACACATACTTGCCTCTATGCTGCAGCATTGGTGCAATGCTGCAGCTGTCCCATGTTGGCTCTAAGACCACTATCTTGGTCACAGCAGAGCAAAAGTGCATTCACAAAAGAAGTATGGCTAAATAGCTTTGGCCATACTTCTCTTTTCATTTTATTACTTAAAGTGTTATTAAATCCAAAAGCAAACATTTATTATATTGAAACTTATCAATTATTAGATGTGATGGCTGCATTACTTTTCTTTTTTAGGTTTTCTTTCCTTTATTTTCACCTGGAGATCCTGCTAGTAAGTTTGTTGTTTTTCAAAAGAACAAGCTATCTTGCAGATGTAGCAGTTATAAGATTGAGACAAACCATTTACCACTGGCAGAGGTGCCTACATTGATCAGCTTTTATTTATTTATGTGAAACCTTTATCCCAAAAGGGAAAAAAGGGAAAAAAACTGTTTGCTCACTGGTTATAAAGTGTGAGCTGGAGTTTGGCTTCAATTTGTTAGTGTATCTATATCTGCTAGTCCATCTAACACTCCCTTTCCCCTAGACTGGCAATGCTGATGAGTGGAGGCACTCTAAGATGTATTACGGGCCAGGACACCAGGTGAAAACAGAGGAAAAAAGCCTAAAAAAGAAAACGAATGCAGCCACCCCATCTAATGATTGGTATGCTGCGATATGTAATACAGTAAGTCCCCTAGTTTGTAAGTCCAACAAACATCAATGCTTGCAGACAAAGGCTGCGAGCACTGATCAGTGAGTTCTGGCTGGGGGAGTCGCCCTGTCAGAACACAATAGTACAGCTGGGGAGATCGCTGTACCAACATTGCTTGTGTTGGTACGGCGATCTGTCCGTTTTTCTTTTTTCATTCAAAAACGAAAAAAACCGTGCAAAAACATGTTCGCATCTTTGAAAATTAGCAGCTCAAAGGTCCGTATGTAGGGGACTTACTGTACATTTCTGGTTTGGGGTTTAACCACTTCCCGACCGCAGTCTGACGGTGACAGAGTGGCTTGATATCGCAAACGGTATTCCTCACTGTGAGCGAGCGCGTGTTCGGGGGGGGGGGGGGGCCAGAGAGCGGGTAGGGCGGAC
>BLSH010065902.1:136145-157235 GCA_018402905.1 Glandirana rugosa
ATGTTTTGGTTGCGTCCTTACCGTAAAATCCTTTTCTCTGAGTTCACTGACAGACCCATCACCCACCCCTCTGCGTTGGTTTTGTACAGCTTGTTACGAACTGATGTGCTGTACAGAGCAGGGGGATTATATGCTAAGGTGAGGACGGCCCCCTGGGAGGGGCCAACCTAAACTTTTGTTTGTTTTGCCTAGGCTACTCCTAGTAGGATGAGCATAACCCCATGTGTCATAAGAATGCTGCGTCTGTCAGTGAACTCAGAGAAAAGGATTTTACGGTAAGTTATACAAAAAATCCCTTTTTTTCTAGTCTAGCTGGTCTGGGTCTGGCTCTAAATGCCCCTGCATTTTAGTCTGTGTCCATGCACACATAGGCTTTTCAGAGGCAGGAAAAAACCCCACTGCCAGTGCGTCCAGGAGCAGCAGAGTTTTGGTAGAAAAAATACTTAATGCTTTTGAACTTGTGTAAATGCTAGATGCTTATAGCGCTTATGTGTTAATTCATTTCAATGGCCAATGAATAAATAATCTAGGCAATAAAACAAATTAAAGGCCAAATGTTTGACACCTGTAAACATGCCTAAATGCGTTACACACCTTTACAAGTGTCAATCTTTTTTCCTGCCAAAACACTGCTGTCAAGAGCAAAGGCTTCTAAGAGAGTTGGCACAACATCCTGTGTGCATGAGGCCATAATGTTAGCTATAACATTAAGGCCTCATACACACGGACAAATGCAAACAAATTAGAAAAACGCCGGGCCCGACGTCAGGGAAAAATTGCTGTTTTTCTCTGCATTTTACATTGACGTCAATGCACGTTTTTCTGCCTCTATTCAAAATCAATGGTTCCTTATGGGAGCCCATTGATTTGAATAGAAGTCGCACCAGAAGTTGGATCATGATGATCCGACTTGAGGCGCGACTTGTGTGCTATGGATCTTGAAGGGGAACCCCCACAAAAAATTTGCATAGGGTTCCCCCCAAAGAGCATACCAGGCTCTACGATCTGGCATGGATTTTAAGAGGAACCCCCACGCCGAAAAAACGGCGTAGGGTCCCCCCCACAATCCATACCAGACCCTTATCCAAGCACGCAGCCTGGCAGGCCAGGAAAGGGGGTGGGGACGAGCGAGGCCCCCCTCCCCCCGGACCGTACCAGACCGTATGCCCTCAACATTGGGAGTATGGGTGCTTTGGGGCGGGGGGCTCTGCGCCCCCCACCCCAAAGCACCTTGTTCCCATGTTGATGGGGACAAGAGCCTCTTCCCGACAACCCTGGCCGTTGATTGTCGGGGTCTGCCGGCGGAGGCTTATCGGAATCTGGAAGCCCCCTTTAATAAGGGGGCCCCCAGATGCCGGCCCCCCACCCTATGTAAATGAGTATGGGGTACATCGTACCCCTACCCATTTACCTGCAAAAAAAGTGTACAAAAAACACACACTACACAGCTTTTAAAAATATTTTATTAAATCAGCTCCACCGTCTTCGTCCCCTCGTCTTCTTTCTTTGGCTCTTTTGCGGAGTCTTCTGTCTTCTGAGGGGTCTTCTGCGGAGTTTCTGTTTTCTGAGGCATCTTCTGTGTTCTGCTCTTTTGCCACTGTCTCCTCGGCTAGCTTCTCCTTCTTCTTCTCCTTCTACTCTTCTGGAGATGTTGACTCGTCACTCTCTTCCACTCGAATGCCGGGTCCGTGCTGCACGGTTGCCTTATATTGGCATGGGGCGGGGCCACGCGCTGATGTCATCCTGAGCCCCGCCCTCATGATGTCACATCCCGTGCTCGGATAAGGGTCTGGTATGGATTTTTGGGGGGACTCTATGCCGTGTTTTCAGCGTGGGGGTTCCTTTTAAAATCCATGCCAGATAGTAGAGCCTGGTATGCTCTTGGGGGGGAGGGGGGAACCCTACGCAATTTTTTTGCGGGGGCTCCCCTTTAAGACCCCTAGCACACAAGTCGCGCCACAAGTTGGATCCTCATAATCCGACTTCTGGTGCGACTTCTATTCAAATAAATGGGCTCCCATAGGGAACCATTGATTTTAAATAGATTGCCTGAGAGGCTTAACGCTGTGTATACAACCTTAATCCGGCTCGGCGTCAAAAGCGCCATGACGCTGCAGCTTCAGAACGCGCTGGTCCTGCGTTCTAGTTACAGCTCACTAACGCCGACGCCCTGTAATGCTCAAAAACGTCAGCGTTTTTAGAGGGCCATTGAATAACATGGAGAGCTGTAAAAAAAACTCCCCCAAAAACCAGGCGTTAAAAAACGCCCGTGTGTATGAGGGCTAAAGAGTTTGTGCTTTGGAGCAAGCTACAGTTCTCCACATATTACAAACATCACCAACAAACAAGGGGCTTGGCTACTGTTCTTGAAAAAGGAAACCAGTAACTCCGGCTGAACCCATCTTCAGAAAGGAGAGCGGTCTTCTCAGAAAGTGGTTTATGTTTGCCAGAAGGGACAGCTGAAATCTGACGCAATCACATGCTCGTTTGGGTGTGTAGCTGACTGACAGGCTACAAGTGGTCTGGCAGTCTGACATCAGGGACTGAGATCATACATTCCTACTGCTGTTTGACATTTCTAGTGCTGGATGTAACGCACACTTAGACCCCTTTTACACTGAGGCAGTTTTCAGGTGGTTTAGCACTAGAAATGGGGCCTAAAAACTGTCCTCCATTCAGTGCAATGGGTGCTTTCACACGCGGGGGGGGGGGGGAAGGTGGGATGTTCGGAAAAGCCCTGCAAGCAGCATCTTTGGGTCGTGTTGGGAGCGATGTCCGAAGCGCTGTAACAGAGGAGTTTTTAACCTCCTTTTAGGGGTTAAAAGCGCTCTGTTAGCGGCCGAAAGCGGCCCCAGTGTGAAAGGGGTTTAAGGAGGATTGTTTGCTATGTTTACTCCTGTGTATTCATCATTCCCTTCTCTAATTTTTGTCAGCTTCAGATAAAATTTATGAAGTAGTTGTTTAGCCACTATCTCATCTTTACATCATCCCCTCTGTCAGATAAAAAGCTGCATCATAGTGTCTGTGCTTTATATATTAAAAAAAAAAAATTTCTACCTGTTTCAACCGTGTCTTCCAAGCGATCAGATGACTCCTGGCTCTCAGCTCTCCCATCTGATACCTTCAGTGGGCGGTCCAAGATTTCCCTGCTGACGTCAGCCAAGGGGGAGAGGGGAGAGGAGCAGAGAGCCTGGAGTGATCGCTGGAAGACACTGTTAAAACAGGTAGAAATTTGTATTTTTTTTATAAAGCACAGGCACTAGGACACAGCTTTTTATCTGACAGAGGGGATGATATGAAGGTCAGATAGTTTTGAAGCAGTGGTGAGAGGAGCGGATCAGCACTAGTGAGAGATGACAGGCAGGTAGAGGAGGGAGGGAGACGGAAGAGCTGCAGATGATGGAGGCACGTACATTAATAACAGTGTCAGGGCTCAGAAGCCCTAATATATTGTGGTCAAAGTACGGGGGGGGGGGGGTAGAAACTGGCACGACCAGCCAGGTACTGTATTTCAGGTGATACAGGGGGCCAAATGACACAGCACAAGCACTGTGCTGTATATAATGGTTTATAGGAACAGGATCCATTTTTGGATTAACACTTTAATATAGCAATCTGCACTAGTTACAGTATATATTTTTTATTCTATGTGGCTATTGGTGCATCTGCTACTCAGTATCCAGTCTATTATTAAGCAAGCCATAGATGGATCGAAACTTGGCTGGTTGAACAGGGACCAGCCGGATTTCAATCTACGTGGCCATCTCCATTCATTAGCAGTCGATCTAAAAATTGTTTTCTGTTGAACAGAAAAGCTGCAAAACCAGATGAAAGGGAGCTATTTCAAAATGGCAGGTGAACATTTGCTCTGCCTAAGGCCCGCAGAACACTCATCCTCAGAGTGAAGATGCCTTACTTTGTACCAGAGCAGGACCCGGTTCTAACCGCGATATCTGCATCTGATTCTAGCTCTATTTCAGGCATGCTACCTGACAAAAGCAGATTTTTTTTCTGCATCTATCTCAGGGCTTCTTGAACAGATTACAACTTTATTACAGTCATCTTTGTCCAGGGCTCAGGAACCCACCTCTTCTCTTCTGTTTCTCAACCTGAGTCAGATTCCATTATGCTAGTCCTAGAGGATGCAGAAGGGAATGAAAAGGATATTGAGGCAGCATTGGAAGAAGGTGTGGAAGATTTTTCTTCTCCAGATTGTCACTATATCGAAGATAGAGCTTCATGCAACATGCTTGTTAACTTTGAAAAGCTCATTGCTTCTATTTGACCTGCCAAATTCCACAAAGCATTCCCTGTTTATGAACAGATAGAATGTGCTGTCTATGACAGTTGGGTCACTCCTGAACTAATTTTCACTTCACCCAAGATCTTTGCTGAACTCTATCCAGTAGAAAAAGTTGCAAACAAGTGGACTATTCCTGGGGTTCCTGTCATCTCAGTCCTAAAGAAACATCTCATTGTGCCTATTGATGTTCCTTCTTTCAAAGATTCTGCAGATAGAAATTTTAAGATGCTCTTAAAGGCTCCATTTACTCTTTCAGGCCCACCCCTGCAACCAGGTCTTGCTGCCATTTCAGTATATCAAACTGCAGCTAACCGGACCTGGACAGTGGTGAGAGGGGAAAATGATCAAGGGGCAGGATTTGGGACTTGGACCAATTAATGCTAAGGCCGGAAAATTTTCCCATATGTGTTATGGTGAGCAATGCCTCTTGAAGGGATGGTCCTGCGTCAGACAGGTACAGGACCATGTCGTCTGCATAAAACCCGAGTTTTTCCTCAATGTTTCCCACATACAGCCCCTTAATCCTCCCGTTGGCCCTAATGGAGATGGCCAAGGGTTCGACAACTAGCGCATATAGTAATGGGGACAAGGGGCAACCCTGGCAGGTACCTCGTCCCAGTGGGAACGGCTCCGACAGCCATCCATTCACCATCACTCTGGCCCTCGGAGCTTGGTATAGAAGTGTGATCCATTTAATAAAGTTGGGGCCAAAACCGAAGCGCCGAAGGCACTCCCAAAGGAATCCCCACTCCACCGAGTCGAACGCTTTAGCAGCATCCAGGCCCACCACCGCTCTCGCTCCCACTTCCTCGTGAGTCGTTTGTATGTTCATGAGCAATCTCCTGATATTCATTGCCGTGTTTTTTCTGGGCATGAACCCTGTTTGATCAGGATGAATCAGGGAAAGTATCACCTGGTTGAGGCGGGTAGACAATGTTTTAGCTAATATTTTGATATCGACCTGGAGCAGGGAGATCGGGCGATACGAGTCGGGGGAGTGGGGATCCTTGCCGGGTTTGGGGATGACGATTATCAGTGCCTCTTGCATTAACCTAGGAAGAATTTTGGTTCTGAATATGGATCTATATAGTGTGCACAGCTTGTCTGTCAATATATCCGCGTATGCCGCATAGAACTCCACGGGGAGGCCGTCGGTTCCTGGGGCCTTAGAGTTAGCCATCTGGGAGATTGCCGGGTTGATGTCGTCTGTGGTGATGGGGGCCTCTAGGAGTTTAACCTGGTCCTGGTTAAGTTGTGGGAAGGTAATGTTTTGCAAGAATGCTGTGATTTGCTGGGGTGTGTGAGAGGTGTATAACCTGGTATAATACTGCCTGAATTCCTCTGCAACTTCGGGGGGGGAAGTTATGCGTGTCGCGTTGGGACCTGTGAGGGAGACAACAATCAGGGGGGTATAATCCAGATGTGCCAGGTATGCCAGCATTCTACCCGCCGTCTCCCCCTGTTCAAAAATGCGCTGTCGAATAAAAAAGAGGTGTCGCTTCGCCTGGTCGATGTGTAGTTGGGAAACCGTTCGGGTATGCAATTTAAGTTCGTTACTATGAGTGACAGTGGGCTCCGCCGCAAAACGAGCCTCTAAAGTGGATAATTTCTCAGAAGTCTGCTGTAGAGTAAGTTTAGAGTTCATCTTATGTCTATTTATGCGATTTGAGAGTATCATTTTGGCATGTAGTTTAACCACTTGCCGACCGCCGATCGGCAATTGACGGCGGCAAAGTGGCTCTGTAACGCGGATCGCCGTCATATGACGGCGGCCACGTGATCGCGCCTAGTGAGCGCGCGCCGCCGGAGGCGGGCCCGCGCGCTCACTGTGTTGGGGGAGGGCCAGGGAGCGGGTGCGGCGGCTTCAATTGCCGCCGGCTACCCGCGATGGCCCCCCCCCCGGAGTGAAGGAACGGAGGTCCGTGTATGTAAACACGGACCTCCGTTCTGTGAAGGGCTGTGATCACAGCCTTCCTGTATACGAAGGCTGTGACCACTTCCCTTCCCCAGCTAGGGCAGCCCCCATACAGTTAGAACACGCCCAGGGAACATACTTAACCCTTAGAGCGCCCCCTGCAGGTTAACCCCTTCACTGCCAATGGCATTTACACAGTAATCAGTGCATTTTTATAGCACTGATCGCTGTATAAATGCCAATGGTCCCAAAAAAGTGTCAAAATGGTCCGACATGTCCACTGAAATATCGCAGTACCGCTAAAAATCGCAGATCGCCGCCATTACTAGTAAAATAAATAAATAAATAAAAACCCCAAAAATGAATTCTCATCATCCGTAAACGCGACCACTTTTGCGCAAACCAATCAATAAACGCCGATTGCGATTTTTTTTATCGCAAATATGAGGAAGAATATAAATCGGCCAAAAACGGTGAAAAAAAGTTTTTTTATATATTTTTTTTTTTTTTTGAATTTGTATTTTAGCAAAAAGTAAGAAATTTGGGTTTTTTTGCAAAATTGTCGCTCTTCTTTTGTTTATAGCGGCTATCAGAAATGACGCAGAGGGGATCAAATACCACCAAAAGAAAGCTCTATTTGTGGGAAAAAAAGGACGCAAATTCCGTTTGGGTACAACGTCGCACGACCGCGCAATTGTCAGTTAAAGCGACGCAGTGCCGAATCGCAAAAAGGGCCCCGGTCCTAAAGCTGGAAATCCTTCCGGGGCTGAAGTGGTTAAAGGCCTCCCATGTTGAGCCCTCGCACGCTGTTCCGGTGTTTCGCTGGAAGAAGAAGCGGAACTCCCTAGGGATATCCAGCTGCTCCCCCAGTACCGAGCGCCAATACGGATTCAATCTCCATCGGTGCTCGGATGCCTCCGAGAACAGAGTTAGAGAGATCCAGTATGGGGCATGGTCGGAGAGAACTCTACTCCCGAAGGACGCCTCTGTCAATTTCGGAAGGAGTCCCGCGGAGACAAAGATGAAATCTATTCTGGACATGGTGTTGTGGGTAGATGAGAAACAGGAGTAGGCTCTATGTGTGGGGTATCGATGCCTCCACGTGTCATGCAAAGAGAAGTCCCTCATGAGGCGGGCAAATCTAGTAGGGGTGGGAGTTGTCAAAGTATCACCCTGGGAGCACCTATCCAACATTGGATCCATCACATTATTAAAATCCCCCATCCACACCACCGGAACCGATGGGTATTGGGTCATGAAGGCCAGTCCCTCTTGTATCACATCCGAGCGGTATGGAGGGGGGACATAGCATGCAAGTAACACAACATGAAGTCCACGAATTGCGCCATATATAAAAACATACCTGCCCTGCTGGTCGGTCTGCAATGAGATAAGTTCAAAAGGGACCACTTTGCTTATTAGTACAGATACGCCCCTGGAGTATGGGGTGTGGGTGGAGTGGTAACCCCAACCCACCCAGGGGCGCTTTGGTGCCATCTGCATTTGTCCTGTCACATGTGTCTCCACCAAGGCCGCAATATGTACTCGCTGTGTCTTAAGTAGCCTTAAGACCGCCGTACGTTTAATTTTGTCCCGTAATCCTCTAACGTTCCAGGTAAGCAGCTTGTACGTGGTCATGGTGGGTGAACGGGGCATGTGTACGGAGGGTAACAACTACGTTGGACCAGCAAGGCAGGCATAGAGAAGCATACATTCATCAATAGCAGTGGGCAGTCATGCATGCTGCGTTCAGACCCCACAAATCTACTTATGTGATGTATTAGCGTATTACAAATACTCTTGGTATACCAATGAGAATTAAAACAGAATAGTCCCGAGATAGAACGGTCCCTCTCGGCATAACATCCCTTACCCAGCTCAGCGTCCAAACGGCTGGACGTGAGCATGACATCCCGAACCATAACCAAAAAGTGAAAAAGCAGTTGCTGTCCCCAATGCTGGTGTTGAGGCGGGCCCTCCAGAAACAGCTTCTTGGAAGAATACCCGGGGGTAATCAGGGAACAGATAGGGGTTGTGTCCAGCAGTGGGCGACAGACATGAACAGTGTCTTTTAGGGCAGAACTCACATTATAGAGCATGCAAAGCTTAGGGAGCTTTAGTTTATGAACTTAGTGGGAGCTTTCCGCACGTTCTGTATGAAGGAGTGGTATGTGGTGTGCCTCCCCCCGACCCAGGTGGCGAGCCGGTATGCCTCAGTCAGTTACGGATCCAACAGCAGCCTGTGGTCCCCGCCACCCTGCCCAGAAGAGCAGGGGGGGGGGGGGGGGGGGGACGGAGTCCAAGTACCGGTGAGGCATGTCTCCGACTGGGGGTGATAAGGGGATCCAAGGGGGATCGGTGGCAGTGTGGACAGTCCAGCAGGCATCTTGGTCAGTTATTGAGACAGGGGATGTCATAGAGGAGGAAAGCGGATGGACATAACAAGTCAGAGGAATATAGGGAGGCAGTGGGAGAACAGAGTACCTTAAGTCCGAGGTCCATCAATCCAGGGCAGGGAGGCCGTCTGTGGTGCATCTTTAGTCAGGGTTCTGGCGGTGATCAAGCCAGGCGGCCGCTGCTGCCGGATCATCAAAGAAGTGTGCACGGCCATCCTCCTCCACTTGGAGCCGGGCAGGATACAGCATGGAGTATTTCAGTTGGACTGTGCGTAGCCTGCGCTTGACATCTTGGTAACGCGATCTTTGCTTCTGGACTTCGTTAGAGAAGTCGGGAAATGCCGAGACATGTGTGTTGGCAAATTGGATGTTACCTCGTTCTCTCGCTAAACGCAGGATCTTATCTCTGTCTTTGAAATTCAGAAACTTTGCAATAAATGTGCGCGGTGGAGCACCTTGAGGGGGAGGTTTGGCTGGTATACGATGCGCCTGCTCCACCGCAAACATCACGGAGAAGGCCTCCCGTCCGTATGCGGTGATCAGCAAGTTCTCCAGGAAGCCGGATGGGTCGGCACCCTCAGCCTTCTCGGGTAGTCCGATAAATCGCAAGTTACACCGGCGGAGACGATTCTCCATGTCGTCTTGTTTGGCGCCAAGTTGTTGTAGTTGACGTTGAAGCTGATCGGCTGTGTGCTGTAAGGGGTGTATGATGTCTTCCACGGTGCTGATTCGGTCTTCCGCCTCTCCCACTCGGTCCCGCAGCGTGGATAAGTCTTGCTGAATAAGTGAAACATCAATTTTAACCTCCTCTATTTTAGTGGTGAGGGTGCTCTGGCAAAGAGCTATGGCTTCAAGCACTCTGGCTTCAGAGGCCGCGAGGTCTGTGTCAGGCGTGGCGCCGGCGCCATCTTCGGCCGGAGCGTCCCTCTCTTGTAGCCTGAATTTAGCTAGTTTGCCAGCTGCGGCTTTCGGTGGCGACATGATCCCAGAGTCTTCGGCTCATTGGGGATGTCCAGGGTAGATCGTCCTTCGAGCAGGATAATTATTCAAGATGAATAAGGTGCGGAGCTCACACTACTCACGTCTCACCGCATTGAGCTCCAGGCCACGCCCCAAACCGGACCTGGACAATGAACAATCAACATGACCCGGTAATTTAGGATTGTGCTGTTACAGAGTAACTACAGCAATTTCCTTCTGCTCTGATTTTTTTGCGAATGCCCTAGAACAGTGGTTCTCAACTCCTGTCCTCGGGACCCTCTAACAGGCCAGGTTTGCACGATAACTGAAATACATCACAGGTGTGATCATTTGCTGCTCAGTGATTGCAGTATTCTAGTCTGCATCTCCCCAAGGTAATACTTAAAATCTGGCCTGTTGGTGGGTCCCGAGGACCGGAGTTGAGAACCACTTGCCCTAGAACATATCATGATACAGTTTCCAGAATGACTCGACTGGGTGATCAATTTATTAAAAAATATCTGCTTTTCAGCCTTCCCTCTCTAGGAATACTTGGGACTAGTCATGGGCACATCCGTAGGGTAAGTCTTTCTTTCAGAAAATAAACATTCTTTCTCTAGAGCTCATGCCCAAGAACTGAGATACAAGAAAATCCCACACGAGCATTCTAAGCCTAATGGTCGCTTCCTTCGAAGGAAGTCCCTTTTGCCCATTCCATTCAAGAGTTTTTCAACAAAATATGAGTGGAACATGTAACATGTTCCAAAGGTGAACTTGGCCTTGAAGATAATAGGAATTTGGACTTGCCTGTAAATTCCATATTTTAAAGTACAGTACAGGAAACAGACCACCCTCCTGTGCTTGGTTTACTCTGCATTGCTTTCTAGAGAACAGAGGATTCAAATCCTTAAAAGCACCTGGATGTACACCCCTATAACCCAAGGTGTATGAATATGTTGCCTGTGTACTGTACCATTTTCCAACATATGCAATTTTTAGCTCAAAACCTTTTTTTTTTTTTCCTTTCTTCACTATTCATTGCTGTCAAGAACTGTTTTGTATTACTGGTGACTGCTTAATCATTGGGTTTTTCTGACAGTCTCAAAGGTAATTTTATCTATCTTTTGGAATATCCTGCTGCAAGGGTTCTAGCGCCCTCTTGATATCTGACTGCAAGTTAGTTGTCTTACCAAGCAACCTCATTTCTCATCATGGAACATCCTTCCCCCTGAATCCCAAGGGTTAGGAATAAATGGGTTAGGTCTTCTTGTGTTGACCAACTGGCCTTCTCTTATGGACCTGTTTTTTAGTTGTCCAAGGTTCCTCCAGGAGACGTGTTATCCTGGAGATGGTGCCAGTTTTTTTTTTCTGTTGACCACATCCTGTTGGTTTATTTACCTTCCTTTTAGGTAGAATGTGTTGTTCCACCTTTATTTCAATGGACAAAAAAGAAAAGATACGTTGTTTTTGTCTTTTTTTTTCTTACTGTACAATTTTTCCTGGAGTCCATTGTGGGACACCCCTCTGTTTTTTTTGCTGGTCCTTGGTACTACTTTCTTTAAAAACATTGGCATACTGGGTAGAAAAGGGACTGTACAGGGGACAGCTTTCAATTTTTGTTTGCCAGTATCTCAACCTCCTGTCCTCAGTGGACTTCAGGTAGAAGATTTGACAGTGAATACCATTTTATGTAATCTGACTTTTTAATCTATTGTATAGTGCCATCATCTAGTGTTTTGATCCAAGCTGGCCATATACTACTCGAATTACAGAAAATCAATTCATTCCCTATCCATGCTAAACGGTGTGGGTGGAGGAATCTCCACTGCACACTATTGTGTTCAGGATGCTTCTGTTCGGCTTGAATTTTTGGCTGATTTAGCAGGAATCCGCTATCTATGGCCAGCTTTAGGCCCTTTGTATCAAGTTGATTGTAGCCAAATTAGTGCATTTGCAACAGAAGCAATTGAGTACTGTCCCGTGCTACTTTTGCACTAAAATGTTTCAGGACAAGCTTATGGGTTGTACCCCCCTTTTAGCAAAGTGTTAATAAGAAAGAAGAAGAAAAAAAACACAAATGTACACAGCAATGGTAATTAAGTTTGGATAACTGGTGAGATAAGGAAGGAAAAGGCCTGTGGAATTAGAGGGGGGAGGGAACAGAGGAGGAGTCTGCTAGTGTTCTGAGACTCCTTCCATAAGAAAGGGTACAAGGACAAAAAGAACATCAATACAAGCATAAACATGCTGCTGAAAACCCAAAGAGAACAGCTCTTCCAATACATAGAGAAAAAAAAACAAATAGCTATGTGCCTCTGGTAACAGCCTACAATTCAACACTAGAAGGGATAAGCAAGATAATTAAGGATTTGCAACCTATCATTAGAGGATGAAACCCTGAAATAAATATTCCAGCATCACCCAATGCTGGTTTTCAGGCAATCACCCAACATTAGACAGAAACTTATCAGTAGAAAACTTCTGACTACGAATTTTCACAAAAAAAAAAAAACTCTGCAAACTGTGCAGTCAAATCAATCCATTAACCACTTCAGCCCCGGAAGGATTTACCCCCTTCCTGACCAGAGCATTTTTAACAATACGCACTGTGTCGCTGTAATTGACAATTGCGCAGTCGTGCGACGCTGTACCCAAACAAAATATATGTCCTTTTTTTTCCCCACAAAAAGAGCTTTCTTTTGCTGGTATTTGATCACTTCTGCGGTTTTTACTTTTTGCTCCATAAACAAAAAAATAGCGACAATTTAAAAAAAAAGACAAATGTAAAAAACTAATTTATTCCTCAGTTTAGGCCGATATGTATCCTACATATTTTTGGTAAAAAATCACAATAATCGTATATTAATTGGTTTACTAGCATCTACAAACTATGGGAATAGATATATGACATTTTTATTTATATTTTTTTACTAGTAATGATGGCGATCTGCTATTTCTAGCAGGACTGCAACATTGCGGCGGACAGATTGGACACTTTTGACACTTTTTTGGGTCCAATGACATTTATGCAGCGATCGGAGCTAAAAATAGCCACTGATTACTGTGTAAATGTCACTGGCAGGGAAGTGGTTAATGCCAGGGGGCGTTCAAGGGGTTAACTGTGTTCCCTGGGAAGTGTTTCTAACCGTATATGGGGTGGGGGCTGGGCTGACTGGGGAAGAAGAGAGATCATTGTTCCCTATCACTGGGAACAGACAATCTCTCTCAACTCATATAGTTACATAGTCAGGTTGAAAAAAGACACAAGTCCATCTAGTTCAACAAAAAAAAAAAAATAAGAGAAAAAATAGAAAAATGATATATAACCATACAATCCCATATACGATCCTTCACCCACAGTTGATCCAGAGGAAGGCAAAAAACCTCAGTAAAGCATGATCCACCCACTACCTACAAATGTTATTGCCCAGCTATATTATTTACATTAAGGAAATAATCCAGGCCTTTTTTAAAGCAATCTACCGTGCTGGCTAAAACCACCTCTGGAGGGAGTCTATTCCACATTTTCACAGCTCTAACTGGGAAGATACCTTTCCGTATTTGGAGATTAAATCTTTTTTCCTCTAGATGTAAAGAGTGCCCCCTTGTCCTTTTGTGATGCCCTTAAAGCTGAGTTCCACCCTTTCCGAATGTTTATTAAAAGTCAGCAGCTATAAAAAAAAGTGTAGCTGCTGACTTTTAATAAACAGACACTCACCTGTCTCGCGATGGGGCCGCGCGGAGCCTCGCTCCTCTCCCCCACCCCACCGCGGTGCCGGCATTGCTACTGTGGGCATGGCCGTGCCCACACTGCGCATGCGAGAGCGGTGCTGCGCTTTGTGATTGGTCCTGAAATCTTCTAGGACCTGTCCTGTGTCCCAGAAGACTTCGGGAGGGAGGGAGGGGGAAGGAGACCTTCCACTTCCAATCGCCTAAGGCGACCAGAAGGGAAGTACCCGAAAAAATTGGGTATCCCCACCCCCCCTACTCTCCAAAAGCTCAGTTTCAGCATCCGGAGCTGGGGAGGAGGACTTAAAGCAGAAGTTCCACTTTTGGGAGGAACTCCGCTTTAAAGTAGATAACTCAACACCAAGTTCACTATATTGGCCACTTATGTATTTGTACATGTTGATTATATCCTCCCTTAATCTCCTCTTCTCAAGAGAGAATAAATTCAGTTCCTCCAATCTTTCCTCATAGCTGAGCTCCTCCATGCCTCTTCTTAGTTTGGTTGCCCTTCTCTGCACTTTATCCAGTTCCCCAATATCCTTTTTGAGAACTGGTGCCCAAAACTGAACTGCATATTCCAGATGAGGTTTTACTAATGATATTTACAGGGACAAAATTATGTCTTTATCTCTAGAGTCCATACCTCGCTTAATACAAGAAAGGATTTTGCTTGCTTTGGAAACCACAGCTTGGCATTGCATGCTATTATTAAGCTTATGATCTACCAAAACCCCCAGATCCTTCTCCACTATGGATTCCCCCAGTTGTACTCCCCCCTAGTATGTACGATGCATGCATATTCTTAGCCCCCAAATGCATAACTTTACATTTATCAATATTAAACCTCATTTGCCATATAGTCGCCCAATTAGACAGTGCATTGAGGTCGGCTTGTAAGTTGAAGACATCCTGTAAGGTCGTTATTCCACTGCATAGCTTGGTGCCATCTGCAAATACTGAAATGGTACTTTTAATCTCAGACCCTACATCATTTATAAATATATTGAAAAGTAAGGGTCCCAACACTGAACCTTGGGTTACAGCACTGATAACCTTAGACCATTCAGAGCAAGAATCATTAACCACTACTCTCTGAATTAGATCTTTTAGCCAGTTTTCTATCCATTTACAAACTGATCTTTCCAAGCCTGTAGAGTTTATCTTACACATTAGCTGTGTGTGTGTGTGGGGAACGGTGTCAAGTGCTTTTGCAAAATCCAAGTATACCTAGTCCACAGCCACTCCTCTGTCCAAAGTTTTACTTACCTCCCTGTTAGAACGGGGATCTGCTTTGTTTACACTCGCAGATCCCCGCTCTGGCTGTCTCAGGAGCGATTGCAGGTGGCCGGCGGACGTTGAGTCCACCCCAACCGCTATGGCGATTTGCGCAGGAGAGCCGACCTGGCTGCTGGTCGGCAAGTGGTTAAAAAGTGTTGCACACAAAAGGGACCTTCAATATCACAGGATCATACAGCTGCACCTCCAATATTGTTGTGTATCTTGTTCAATGCAAAAAACGTAGCCAAGCATCTTTCATTGGTGAAACAGGACAAAAATTACAAGCACAAATGAATCTGCACAGACACCATTAACCCCTTTGCGACCACTCTATAGCTGAATGGCGGCTACATCGTGGTCACACTTTCTTGGGAGGCCACCGTATGACGTGCTCGCGCAGCCTGGGCACCCCCTGCAGCGCACATCGGCAGTGATTTGTGATCGCTGCGTCCTTGGGGCACAGCTGGTCACAGATCCGGGGAAAAGAGCCAATCACAGCTACTCTTTACCACGTGATCAGTTGTGTCTAATCACGGATGTAAACAGGATTTGCCGGTTATCGTCAATCTTCCCCTCACACTGACAGCACGTGAGCAGAGGAGAGCCGAAAACTGGCAAATCCACACAGGGTACATCTGCGCTGACAATCGGGGCACTGATCATCAGTGTCCTGATAATCAGTGCAACCCCAACAGTGCCCACCAATCTGTGCCACATCAGTGCAGCGTATCATCAGTGAAGGAGAAAAATTGTTTATTTACAACATTTTATAACCAAAACTTTTTTTCAAAATTGTCTTTTTTCGTTTGTTTAGCAAAAAATAAAAAACCCAGTGGTGAATAAATATCACCTAAAGAAAGTTCTATCTGTCTCAAAAAAATGATAAAAATTTTGATTGGGTGCAGTGTTGCATGACTGTGCAATTGTCATTCAAAGTGCAACAGCACTGAAAGATGAAAATTGGCTTGGGCAGGAAGGGGGTGAAAGTGCCCAAGTAGACTAATGGCTAAAGAGCATAAGGAAGATGATTTCTGCACACCTGTGGGACATGCATCATTTCTCACAACTAGACCATGCTATGGGAGACCTGAATGTTTTAGTTCTTAAAGGGAACTATAAAACAACTCGGGAAAATAAAACTTATGAATTAAGAGAAGTATGTTTTTTTTTTTTCCCCATTCATACTTACCTAGGTGTATGCAACATCGGTCTCCCAGCGCCTCTGCACTGAAAACCGAGCGATCGAACATCGCTGATGGCCACGTTTTCAGAGCTCTGTGAGCAGAGAGCTGCAGACTGTCAGTCACAGCTCTCTGTTCATCTCCCTCTGCACTCATTGGAGTGCTGGGCTGTGGAGTGGGCCGCCTCAGGCTCTCAGCAACTCGCTGAGAGGCTGAGACGGGTGTCATTCAAGGCATTTGGTGCATCCAGACTCCCATTTTCGGGATGATGCGGTACCTGGATGGACATCCGAGACATCAGCAGAGAGCATCCACTCTGCTGAAAACGGGTCATAGGAGTGCAAAACGAATTGCACTCCTGTGATCCATAGGAGAAGCATTTGGCTGGACTTCTTCTTTAAGAATGATAATTATATTTGAGACAAAAGATAATGGTCTAAATGTAGACCTCCGTTTTTTAAATCACTATTCAACATTTTTATGACTACTTTAACCTCTGTGACTACATGAAGGTAAAAAAAACCTTCTGTGTGCTGCTCCCCCCACAGCCCCCCACCTAATACTCACCTGACCCCCCTCTCAATCCAGAGATGTGCATGGGAACCTCGGCTGGTCCCGGGTCTCTCACTCCTCATTGACTAAAACAGCAGCAGGAGCTGTCAACCACAGCCAGTGAGCCAATGAGGAGAGAGAGGGGGGTGGAGCCAAACACGCACCAGCGCCCCCATGGCAAGCAGCTTGCTATTGGGGGCATTGGCCAAAGGGGGCCAAGAAGAGGATCAGAGCTGCTCTGTGAAAATTACACAGAGCAAGTAAGTATAACATATTATTAAAAAAAATAACCTTTAATATCACTTTAATTACCATTGCTGTGGTGTTTTTTCTTTTCTTAACGCTTGCCTTATTAACATTCTGCAGTCTTGGTACTGCTTGGACCTTGAAGAAAGCTTGTCCTGAATAAATTTGTTAGTGCAAATAGAAAGAGCATCACAGACAGTACTCAATTGTTTCTGTCCATTTGTATGAAAACTTGTTTCTGTTGGAAGCATTTATATTTGTGTTCCTTAATGCTTGATTTCATAATTTGTCTCCAGATGTATCTGCATTAGATCACATGAGTGGGACACCTAAAGCAAAGATGTTAGATGTAACGCCATTCCAAGTGAGTATTATTGTCTGTCTTGTCTTTCTTTTCTTTGGTGAGTGTTAGGCTGGCCATAGACTGATCGAAATTCATCCAGTTCATCAAGACCATGCCAATTTTCGATCAGGGTATGGCCGTCTTTGTTCGACAGAAGGCGATCACTTAATTGACTGACACACTGGAAAACTTGTCAACCAGTGGCTGCGGCCACTGATGAGTGTATTCTGATCCAATGTCCCACAGGGTTGAGGGGGGGATCCATCCACACCGCATTTTGTTAATTTTTTTATTTAATTGTTGTCATAAAACTTTATTAAGAAGGCCATGCATTTTTTAAGTGATATTGTTTATCCTGTGACTCTTTTCTCAGTAAAGAATGGTCATTTAAGTATGTATGTACATGTAATTATGTGTCTACTATATTTGTTTACAGTTTTAGTATAGGCAGGAAAACAATGGTTACATTCTATTTAAATAGTGTAGCTGAATGTCATGACACAAAATGAAAGTATTTATGCAGGACACTTTTATGGAAATGTTTAACTCTTTCGCTTCCAAGTCTGTACATTGTACAGACCTGACAGCGGTGTTTTTACACACATTCCCAGTAACGTGACCCACATCCCCGCATGCCCCCCGCCATATATCCTGAGCTCTGCTTGGCCTTCTTTGGGCCCGGGACCGACATAGCGGGTGCTGATGCAGTGGAGTGGACTCACGTCCGCTCTCCTCCCCTCCTTGTTGCTGACCTGGAAAGCGACGTGTTTGACGCCATTTCCAGGTCCGCCTGTCAGTGTTCAAGGCCAGAATGGGAAAGCATGTAATGCCATGAGATCTGCATTGCATTACATACAGGGGGGACATCCAGGGTTTTAGACCCCAGATGTTTCCTTAAAGAGAAACTGTCACCAAAAAATCACATGGGGGACTTTTTGTCCTCTGTGATGAAAAGTATATATATAAAAAAAAAAATCAAATTGTAAAAAAATTAAAGTTACACCCAACCGCATAAAATCCCCCCCCCCCCCAAAAACATTTTTGAGGTTCCCCTACGTATATGCACATATGAACATAAACGCATGCATCAGGGGCACCTACGCATTAAAGCATTGATTGCAATACACGTGTTGCATATCACAATGCAGGCCAGAGTGAAAGCAACATTTCTAGCACCAGACCTCCTCCGTAACACTAAACTAATGACCTATTGGGGGCTTTTAAAGTGTTACCTATGGAAAATATAGGGTACTGAAGTTTATCGCCGTTTCACGGGTGCACGCAAATTTAAGGTTTGACATTTTTGGTATCTTTTAACTCGGTGCAAGCTTGTCTTTTATATTTTACTAAAAAATTGGGTAATTTATTGCATTTGTATGCCCTAAAATTAACTTTAGTGTATTTTTTCCTGAAATTTTGTATTTCCTAGACCTTTGTGGCAATATCATGTGAAAAAATGGAACTACCATTGTTTTATTCTCTAAGGTGTCTGCTTTCAGAAAATATTTAATATTTTGGAGGTTTTATGTAATCTTCCTAAATCTATGCCTAAAATAATTTTTTAAACTTGTGCAAAAAAATGCAAAAACGGCTCTGGCAGCAAAAGGGTTAATGCCAGTGGATTAAAAGAGGGGTATGATCTCTACCATTCTGTTTATCTTCATTCTATAGCATGTAACCAAGCAAGATAATAGATCACATTTAAAAATGACATTACAAATGAAATAGTACATTGCATAATGTATGCTGGTTATACTGTGTTAATGGGAAGAAATGAGAACTTTTTAAGATGAAAGCTGAGCAAATTGGTTTGAAAGTGAAATTTAGTGGATACTCAATTGCATGGCCTTGACATGGAAAAGATCAGGAAACAGAATGGGATAGTTAAATAAGGATATTGGAAATCTTCAGAAGGGGAACTTTTCTGGTGACAGCTTTCACTTTTTTTGTGTCTCAAGGACATGTTGTAAAGGGGAATCTGTCCCAACAGTACACACAATTTATTTATTTCAGGTACTTCTATAGTGCTGTCAATTTACGCAGCATTTTAGATATACATTGTACATTCACATCAGTCCCTGCCCTCAAGGCGCTTACAATCTAAGGGTCTCTAACTCACATTCATACATACATATACTAGAGCCAATTTAGAAAGGAGCCACTTAACCTATCAGTATGTCTTTGGAGTGTGAGTGGAGACCAAAGTACCCAGAGGAAACACACACTCTGTGCAGGTAGTGCTGTGGTTGGAATTCAAACCAATGACCCTAGTGCTGCTAGGTGGAAGTGATCACCACCTAGCCATTGTGCACACAACTCAAAATAAACTAAACAGAAAAAAACAAATTTTGTCTTTATTAACGTGAATGGGGCCTTAGGAGCTCAGCTAGAAGTCAGAAAATAATAAATTAAAGGCAATACATGGAATTAGATAAAATTGTTTAAAATTGAGTGAAATGCACGAACATACTCTTGCACTGTATACATAGATATCTTCCTTTTCTAACTTTACGCAGGTAAATGATTCAGCATACTTTCTCCAACCTGAGAGCTCTATAGATGTTTCAGCACCTCATAAGAAAGTACCTTTTTCGGAAAGCTTTGTTAATGGAGGGCCAGTGTCAAGTGCAAGCCTCCTGAAAATGGTGAACCCCTTAGAAGATACACATGAGTTCAGGCAAGCCTGTCAGCTGTGTTTCACCAAAGCAGGTAGAATATCTGTCAATTTTTTTTTTTGTTACAAGACCACCATAAGTCCTTTGGAAAAAGTAAGTCCTGTGTGCTGAATATCAATGCTTGGTTTGGCTAGCACATGTTACTTCAGTGGTTTTCAACATCCCCAGCCGTCCTCAGGATATCAGATATGCATACGTCTATAAAATATAATTTAGCCAGTATTTAACTCTTGCTGATGATTTATTTGACATTATTACATGTGAAAAATAATGCATATAAGTAATTTTGTTAAAATGTCTTTATTAATTTACTTAACTTTGATGGATGCTGTATACTGTTTCCTAATTTTATGTTGTACAACCAGGATCAAAAATTCAAAGCTACAATTACCAAGCCAAACTTGAACATAATTGCAAGAAGGACATTTTTATTGGGCGAATGAAAAACTCTACAGATGAGTTGTGGAAAAGAATAAGACCCAGACCAACAAAGAATCAATATGCGGGTCAATACTATATTTGTAAAGGTATCGTTTATTATATGTTTATGCTTAAACAAGCTTGGGTCATTTTTTTTCTAACGCATAAGAAATGTTGCATTGTTATTTTGTAACCAGTTCAGACCTGCATCATATATAGTATATTATGTTGTAATGTCACCAGAGTCGTTTTTTCTTTTCCGCGAAAAGTAAATTTGATATTGTTATACTAGCTGTAAACAGTATAATGTTTAATCAAAAAACAAAGATTTAAAGTGGTTGTAAAGGCTCAAGGTTTTTTTTACCTTGCATGCATTGTGTGCAGTTGGCAGGTAGTTAACCGGCTGCCACCCGGCCACCGTACATTTACTGCATCAGGGAGGCACGGACAGGCTGGATGAAGCACATTTACGTCATCCAGCTGAGGTGCGCGCGTACACCTCTTCTGCAACACAGTGGATTGCGGCTCCCGGTACCGGGCCGCTTTGAGCCACTGGGGAATCATGATTGCTATATGATCACAATGTCGACAAACCTATTATGAATGAATTTCATTCATAACAGCTGTGATTCTTATATTGATGCTGTCAATGGCCCACAGATATCACATAGTAACTGGGCCAATCACAGAACCCTGTACCCATGTGATAGCTGTGGGTAAATCACAGCACACAATAGTAATCACAGTTGTTATGTATGTAACCCCTTCATGAGCGTTCAAAACATTGCTGTTACAGTGAGCAAAAAAATTGCTGGTTATCCCCCCAGAGTTGTACAGTGTCACTATGGTGACACTGAATTACTCTGATGAAAGTATGTAAAAAAAAAAAAAAATGTTAACCACCTCATATCCAGGCCTGTTTCTTGGACTTGGTGTTTACAAGTTAAACCATTTTTTTTTTTTTGCTACAAAATTGCTTAAAACCCCCAAACATTATATATATATATATATATATATATTTTTTTTTTTTTTTTTTTTTATTTTTTTTTTTTATATATATATATATATATATATATTACAAACCCCCAAAAT
>BLSH010065902.1:168803-186105 GCA_018402905.1 Glandirana rugosa
TAGACCTATGCGATAATATCACAAAAAATGGAACTACCACTATTTTATTCTCTAGGGTGTCTGCTTTCAGAAAATATATAATATTTGGGGGTTTTGTGTAATCTTCAGGCCTAAAATGATTGATGATTTTTTAAACATGTGTGCCAAAAATGGCTCTGGCAGCGAAAGGGTTAAAGCCAAACTACACTGTATCTGAACACCACAAACCAAAAACACTATTAAATTCATTTATAATATTGAAAGCAAACTCGCTCGTCCATCCATGTCTCCATGCTTTATTTTGCTGAAAAATCACTTTGAAAAACACCCTTTAGCCTTACTGGCCATGGCCATCTTAAGTAAGGGCAGATGATTCATGTAGTATTTATTTATTGAAATCCATCTTCCCTTAGCTCAGGCATGCCAGCAGGAAGGTGTGCTTAGCTGAGAAACCCCCCCCCCCCCCCCAAAGACTCCTGGGATGTATGACATAATTTACCTAGGCCTGGAAACAAGGAAGTAACCAAAGAAATATATATAAAAAAAAAAACTAGTTGCAGAGATAGCAGGATTTTTACTGTAATGCATTCTGTGCATTAAAGTGTTTGTTGACCCAAAAAATAAAAAAATCCTTTAAAGCCTGTTATACAGCACAGTGCTGTATCACCTAAAAAAACTGGCAGATTTTGCCTGGCTATGCCCTCCCCTCTGTAAACTGAATATGGTAGATCGTGGCTGCTTAGCCCTGACACCATGGTCAGTTTATGTGTGTCTGTCATCCGCAGCTTTCCTGTCCTCCCTCCCCCCTCCCTCCCTGCCTGTCTGCTCCTGTGTTAGTGCCCGCCCCCTCCCCTCCTGCTGCTAAAATAACTTTTCTTGTCCTATATAATCCTATGTGTCCTAATGACAGGTGCTCCTGCCTCTGTGTTTTATATAAATAAATGTGTTCTTTACCTTATTTCAGAGCGGCTTCCGGCAATCACATAACCGGCCGGCTTTCTCTCTCTCCTCTCGCCCCTCTGACATCAGCAGTGGAATCTTGGCCCTGTCTGCTGCATCTGTCAGACAAGGAGAGGAGAGAGACGGCCGGTCATGTGATTACCGGGAGCTGCTCTGAAATGAGCTAAAGAAGGCTCTTTTTTTTTTTAATAAAACACAGAGCCATGAACACCTGTCATCAGCGAACAGAGAGGATTATGTGAAGCTGTCAAAGTGGATTAACAACCACTTTAAGTTAAAAAAAACTTTCTGCATGGAGGTCTCCTACCCCCCCCCCCCTTATGCTTACCTGTGTCCGATCTCCATCTAGATCTGTGCACAAGAGTAGTGTCTCTCTCTCTCTCTCCCCTCATTGGACAGAGAGGCAGCAATGGGAGCCATTGGCTTCTGCTGCTGTCAATCACAGCCAGTAAGTGAGGGTGGAGGCCAAGCCACACAGTGTGTGTCAATAGGCACACAGAGCGCAGCTCAGGATAGAGCCCACACGAACACCCCCTCTTGCTATGGGGGCATTCGGCAAGGGGTAGAAGCCAAGAGCGCTGGCAGGGGACCTGAGAAAAAGAGTATCAAGGCTGCTCTGTGCAAAACCATTGCACAGAGCAGGTAAGTATTACATGTTTATTTATTTTTAAAAATTAGGTTTACAATTTATTTTATTTATTACAGGTACTTGTATAGCGCCATCAATTTATGCAGTGTGTTACATATATATTGTACATTCATATCAGTCCCTGGCCTCAAGGAGCTTACAGTCCAAGGTCCCTAACTCTCACACGAATACTTAACCATACTAGGGTCAATTTAGACAGGAGCCAATTAACCTTAGAGATCAAGATCAAGAAATGTCCGCGCTAGTAAAAATTGCAAATTAAATCAATAGTAGGCAGGTGGTACGACCCACACTATAACATATAATACAAAAAAAATATTTTACAAACTCATAAGGGTTGGGTAGTGACGCAACAAAGATTAAATAAAAAATAACACATTACCATATATTAAACAATAGTGTGAAATTATGTGAATTAATAAATGATTAATATCACACAGTTCATAAACCAGTTCACAACCAATAATTACAGAATGACCAAATATAAATCAAGTTCGTAGGTTGTGTTAAAAAGCACAATTGCCTTGCTCATAAATAATGGTGCTGTCTCGTGGTCTACTCCAGAAACACCCAGTGCTCCACTCGAATAGTGCAATTGCCTCAACCAGATAAGTAAAGCGCTTACCAGAAGCAGGCTAGATACATGCCTGCGACACTACCCAGAGGGGAGATGTATATCCGGTTAGCTGTCAGAGTCGTTCCTAAGGAGGACGGGGGCCACTCTGGGCGGTCCTATCTCAGCTGTCACATACCATTAGCATGTATGGAAAGAAGGGGGCTCACATAGTGTAATATTGTCAGCTTTTAATGATAAAAAGGTAGTATGCACTCACATGTGAATATAAAATCAAGCGTGAATACAAGCAGCCGGCCAATTAACCTACCATCATGTTTTTGGAGTGTGGGAGGAAAGCAAAGTACACGGAGGAAACCCACGCAGGCACAGGGAGAACATGCAGACTTTGTGCAGGCAATGCTGTGGTTGGGATTTGAACCGACGACCCTACTGCTGCCAGGCGGAAGTGCTAACCACTTAGCCACTGTGTTGCCCAATCGCTTTAAAACAAGTAAATATGATCCACTTTCCTATCTACAGTATTAATAATGCTGGCAGCATAAGGAATAAAAAAATCAATGTGGTATAGCCTAGCCGGCAACAGGATAGTGTGAAATATGATGTCTGCAGGAGGTCAGAGTCATTTTAAAGAGGATATGTTTAAAACTATTTTCTGTTTGTATTTCAGAAATGTTTTGACCACAAACCCAGAATGATTAGCCAGCGGAATAAAGAAAATCCATTCACCTGCTCACATTCTGTATCTAAGCACAGTTTTGAAGAAAACAAGTATGTTTTCATATTTTTTATGATGTAGTTTTCATTGCTAAATGACTTAATTGAAAAAAATGCCAATCCAGAATGCTTATTTGCTTTATGTGCTACTGGTAATGCTCTTTTACAGCACTGCTTTATTATTTTGCTTAATGTGAGATTTTAATGACCAAACTGGAAATATTTCATATTCTTGTAGTGCTTCAGTTTTGATTTTGTAATTTTGAAGGCGTAATTACTTTTTGGTTGCTGAAGCATTTGTTTGCTTTTTTGAGAATCTGCTAACTGAATTTCAGCTGCTTTTTGCTTTTCCGATCTTTGAACAGGTTGCTTTCAGAAAATTAAGAATGACTGATCCTGTTAAAAAAAAATAAAAATAAAATAAAAAACCATAGAGCACCTATTAGCTGGAAATGTAAATGTGGAATATTCATAAGTAGTGCTTCATATTCACCACTAGACGGTTGTTTTTTTTTTTATAGATTATACATTCTCTTTAACCACTTCAGCCCCGGAAGGATTTCACACTTTAGGACCAGAGCACTTTTTGCAATTCGGCACTGCGTCGCTTTAACTGACAATTGCGCGGTTGTGCAACGTTGTACCCAAACTAAATTTGCGTCCTTTTTTTCCCCACAAATAGAGCTTTCTTTTGGTGGTATTTGATCACCGCTGCGTCATTTCTGATCGCCGCTATAAACAAAAAAAGTTTTTTGCAAAAAAAACCCCAAATTTCTTACTTTTTGCTAAAATACAAATCCAAAAAATAAAATAAAAAATAAAACATTTTTCAGCGGTTTTGGCCGATTTATATTTTTCCTCATATTTGTGATCAAAAAAATTGCAATCGGCGTCATTGATTGGTTTGCGCAAAAGTTGCCACGTTTACGGATGATGAGAATTCATTTCTGGGGTTTTTATTTTTTACTAGTAATGGCGGCGATCTGCGATTTTTAGCGGTACTGCGATATTGCAGCGGTCATGTCGGACCATTTTGACACTTTTTTGGGATCATATGGCATTTATACAGCGATCAGTGCTGTAAAAATGCACTGATTACTGTGTAAATGCCATTGGCAGTGAAGGGGTTAACCTGCAGGGGGCGCTCTAAGGGTTAACTGTGTTCCCTGGGCGTGTTCTAACTGTATGTGGGCTGCCCTGGCTGGGGAAGGGGAGTGATCACAGCTTCCATATATATCACAGTCCTTCCCCCCCCATCACAGAACGGAGATCCGTGTTTACATACACGGACCTCCGTTCTTTCACTCCGGGGGGGGGGGCATCGCGGGTAGCCGGCGGAGATCGAGTCCGCAGCACCCGCTCCCTGGCCCCCCCCCCAGAACACAGTGGGCGGCGCGCGTGCGCTCACAGTGCTCGATCTGGCAGCCGCCGTCATATGACGGCGGTTTGCCTAGCAGAGCCATCTTGTTGCCGCCAACCTGCGGTTGACGGTCGGCAAGTGGTTAAAGAATAATTCCAGGCATGGGTATTTTTTACATAGTTACAGTGGTCCAATCTGGCTGCTGCCCCTGGAAGCTGGAGGGGGGTGCGCTGAACGTTTATCAGTGCAGCCCCCCTCAGGGTCGCCACATTGGACCACCAGCGAGCCGACCAGGACTACCAGGGAGCCCCCCCCCCCAGGAACAACATAAGGAGGCCACCCAGGACCACCAGGGAGCCCCCACTAGACCACCAGGTAAGGGGCATTCAGTGCACTGTATGGATGGCA
Organism: Glandirana rugosa; assembly: GCA_018402905.1. NCBI lineage: Eukaryota > Metazoa > Chordata > Amphibia > Anura > Ranidae > Glandirana > Glandirana rugosa. Next base: position 173,451 of record BLSH010065902.1, read on the forward strand.
CTGTGCCCATATGTGATGCCTGCCAGTGCCATCCCTAACAGTGCTATATGCACCAGTGCCCACCTGTGCCACCTATCAGTACTCAGCAGTGCCACCTATCAGTGCCCATCAGTGGCCAGTGTTACCTATCAGTGCCCATCAGTGTTGCTGTCAGTGCCGCCTATCTGTGCTGCATATATGTGCCCCATCATCAGTGCAACCTTATTAGTACCACCTCATCAGTGCCAATCTGTACTGCCTCATCAGTGCCCGTCAGTCTAGCCTCATCAGTGCCCATCAGTGTAGCCACAAAAGTGCCTGTCAGTGATGGAGAAAATGTACTTATGCAAAGTTATGTGACAGAAACAAAGAAAAACGTTTTTTCTCTTTCGTTCGTAGACCGGCACAGCGATTCTTAGGACTAAGTGGGTTATACTGCCCTCTTCAGGAGTTTACTAGGCAGAACAGGCAGTTCTAACAACAAAAAGAACAGTAACAGACACAGCCCCTCCCAGGGGGCAGTCCCCACTGGCAGATAACCCCACACCCAGCTCTGCTAGCTCAGTTTTCTCTGCCTAGTGCAAGGAGTTAGACCTAGGCTCCCTGTTGGGATCTGTGGTGCCTCTCTTGGCCACTTCGGCTGTCAGGAGACAGCCTCACAGATGAAGACTACAATCAAGCAGCCGTGCTGGGTGACAGGCTGGTTCTTGGATCCAGGTACTCTCCCCAGCCGGCCATCACGCGTTAGACCGGATGCTTCGCGCTGGGTCGACCGCGACAAACCCCAATCCGGACAGGGTGGCCCTACGTGTTAAACGCCCCGCCATCGCACGCAGGGCGCCCAGGGCCGACAGCTCCCTCCAGCCTAGCCGGGAGCGTGTAAGCTGTCTCAGGCGGGATCCCCCGTACCGCCCGACTAGATGGGGTAAGTACACCCCCCCTCCCTTTCGAGGGCCGGGGGGGGCTGGCGGGTCCCCCCTCCAGGGTGATTGTAGTGGGTGGTCATTCCCCCCCTTCCTCGCTCGCGCCCCCACCCCTCCGCTACCCCGCTGTCGCACCCCCCTCTCCCTCACCGGGGCTCCCAGGGCGTAATGGGGTATGGGCCCTAGCTGGTCCCCCTCTGCCTCATCCCCTGCCCCCCCACCCCACCCCACCCCATCCCTTGCCTCGTGCTCGGCGTTCGGAATCGTCTGCGGCCATTTTGCCGGCGCTCGGTCGCCATTTTCTTGTAGCCGGCCGCATTTACATGCAGGGGATAGTTTGGCGGCCATTTTGTTGTAGCCGCGGCGCTATTACACAAGGTTTTGGCCTCTAGTGTGCATCGGCGGCCATTTTCCTGTAGTTTTCTACACATGGAAGGCCTGTGTGTGTTGAGGGGCGGCCCTGGCCGTTTCTGGTGCCGATTTACCCCTCCAGCATGGCTCGGATCTCCCTGGCGGCGGCGGCTCTGGGCACAGCGGCAGTGGGGGCAGCGACAGCAGTGGACAGCAGCAGCAAGCGGCTCCTCTCTGGTTGGGTGGTGAGTCCCCCGTATACAAAATATAGATTGTATACTGTTTGTTTGTATATTAGCCCTGAATAAAAGGATGGCAATTCCCCTTAAACATGTTGGCTCAAACTGCATGTTTCAATAAACGGTTGTATTCTCCCATCAAGCGTTGCATTATTCCAAACACCAGGCACTCTTTCCCTCCCCATTAAAAAAACAAAAGGGGGCGTACATCCTATATTGTATCTCTAGGCTCTGAATGCCTCTGCTCAGCCACAAAAGTAAAATATGGAATCCACCAGTTTTGACATTGCCTTCCTTCATCATGGTGACTTTCAGGTCTCTGTAGACCTCCAGGGCACGTACTTGCATATTTTTCCAGTATATCAGCAATTTCAGACTGTCTTCTGTACTTCATATATACTTTTATAAAGTACATATAAAGTGTTCATATACATATACTAGATCTGTGAGGGCTTCTTGGGCTTTTTCTGCAACCGTTTCCCAATTTGTAAGGATGCTAACTGGTCTTTTGTACACACTTTCTCTAAATTTTACCAGGTAGGTGCTCAGGTCTCCTTTGATGCCAGTTTTGGGCATAAGGTCCTTCACTTGACTCCTTAAGCCGCAGTCTACCCCCCCCCCCCCCCCCCCCCCCGCCATTTGGACTGCTTTTGGATGTCCCATACGTCTCTGAATTCCGTGTCTCTCAATGAACAGAAAAGAAAAACTGATTTTTGTACTCACTGGTAAACTACATGTTCCATCTCTGTTTATGGTCTTGTTCTCATCACTGCTTTGTTACAAAACTAAGGCAGGCTGGGAGTGGAAGAGTTATAACAAAACTGCTCAATGGTTTTAGCTTGCCAGTGTCCAAGTCCTTCTGCAGGCAGCAGTATAACTCAAATGTATCTGAATCCTATATCCCTCAATGAAGTAGAAGACAACTATTTTACTGTGAATAAGATAAGTCTAGAACCACTGTGTGCTTTTTTGTGGCAGAATTTGCATTGCATCCTGCCTTGTAAATCCTTTGTCACCAAGGCAGTAATTGAGGGTGAATCTCCAAAAAAATCTCCAGATAGTAGTAAAACCTAGCAGGAGTTCTAATTCCTCCCCACTCTATCCAAAACTAACAGTTTTGCTGGACATACATTTTAATACAAGTACAAATGTTGATTTTTTTTTTTTCAGGGTCTGCTACTTCTAAAGTTTGTATATTATGTGCAGCCCGTATGGATGATGGGTTTACAACTTAAATCTTTGTTTTCTCTACACTGACATGCTGATGAAGGCAATAATGACCTAAATATGCTGCTATATCAAGTAAGGTTTTTACTTAGAGGGCTCCAATCTCTCAACAGCAAACCTAGTAAATATATATATTTATATGTTCAGTGGGAGATTAGCTCATGGGGATCACCTTTCCTGGGAAAAAGGCAGCTTGAAGGCAAATTTCTTAAAAGTCTAGCAGGTTGCCAGTTTTATTGGTAAAAGGTTGCAAGTCATAAAACAAACAAAATAGCAAAATAAAACCTTGCTATTCGGCGCTAAACTATTACAGGGCAGGATATGATGTTGGGCTCCCAAACACCTCCAAACAAAACAAATGCAAACCTTTTCTCTTTGAGTCCTTAGAGCAACCAACTTTCAAGGTGTAGCTCTCTCAATGTAATGATACTGGCGTCCCAGGCCAGAGCAACACTGAGTTCTCCACCTGGTTATTTAAAGCAACTGAAGGGGAATTTTTGCAGACCAGAAACTCCGGGCTGGAACAAGCTCTGCGTGGCTGGCAAAACCCTGGCCGGACTCTGTCTAGTCCACTCCAAGTGAAACCATGCGAGGCGACAGATATCATCCATCCACTATCTCGCCTTGTATAAGGTCACAATCCCCCACCCCCCCACCCCCGCTCAAGCCCCTGCGGCTGAGCAGCTGTCACACCCACTACAGTGGACCCAGGAAAGGGCATCCAAAGTGTTTTACAGCTTTACCGCCCTATGTTCCACTGTAAACTTGTAGGGCCAAAAACCACCTTGTCACCTTGTTGTCACACATCTAAATGGCCTTTCCAATAAATAATACTTTAGGGTTTCCAAGGCCCATTTAATAGTGAGACATTCTTTCTCAATGATGGCATACAACCGGGTGCTCCTCCCCGTCTCTGATCTGGGACAGTACAGCACTTAGACCCACATCAGAGGCATCGTTCTGCACCACAAAGTCCTTGGTGAAGTCCGGGGTTGTACACGGAGGGCTTGTTTCAACTTCTGAAATGCCTTCTCGGCTTCAGGGGTCCACTTCACCGTGACCGACCCCTACCCCTTGTTGTGTCTGTCAGAGGGAAGGGAATGGTGGCAAAGTCGGATATGAAGCACCTATAGTACCCCGTGATCCCCAGGAATGCACGTACCTGCTTTTTAGTTAGAGGTTGGGGCCATTTTTGGATTGCCTCTAACTTGTTGGTTTGCGGCTTAACGAGTCCCCGACCGATAATGTGGCCAAGGTATTTGGCCTCCTCTAGACAGATGGCACACTTTTTTGGGTTGGCTGTGAGACCAGCTTTCCTAAGGGAATCTATCACTGCTTACACTCTGGGCAGATGCGATTCCCAATCTGTGCTGTGGATGATCACATCATCAAAGTAGGCGGCTGCGTAGGAGCGGTGCAGTGTTAAGGTTTTATCCATCATTTGTTGGAATGATGCAGGGGCACCGTGTAACCTAAATGGTTAAAATTACCAGTATTTTCCTTTGCTGTCTCTGTTAGGGGTATCTGCCAATAGCCCTTAGTTAGGTCTAGGGTTGTTATGTACCGGGCACCTCCCAATCGGTCTATAAGTTTGTCGACCCGAGGCATCGGGTATGCATCAAACTTGGTCACGCTATTTAACTTTATAAAGTCATTACAGAATCTGATCGTGCCCTTGGGCTTTGGGACCATCACTATGGGGCTCGACCAGTCACTGTGGGACTCTATCACGTCCAATTCTAACATGGTTTGGATTTCTTTTGCCACTACCTCTCGCCTAGCCTCAGGGATTCTATAGGGCTTCACATTTATGAACCTGGTTCAGTGATTATGCCATGCTGGATCACTGAGGTCAGTCTGGGTAAATGGGGAGAAAAAGTCTCTATTTTTACTCACAAACTCTTTAACGTCATTTTGTTGCGTTACTGACGACTCAGTTATGGGGACGTCAGGGGTCATTGGTACCCTGTCCTTTTGAGGAGGGGAGACGGTCAGTAAACTCTCTCTGTCCTTTCACGGTTTTAGGAGATTAACATGGTAAATTTGCTCCGGTTTTCTCTTCCCTGGCTGGTAAACATTGTAGTTTACCTCCCCTACTCTTTCCCTAACCTCAAAGGGACCCTGCCACTCGGCCAAGAATTTACTTTCGCCAGTGGGGACTAGTACCAGCACTCTATCCCCAGGGTTGAAAGTTCGGGTCTTGGCCCCCTGATTATAAACCTTCTGGGCCTTCCCATAACCTCCAAAAATGGGGAAAATCCCTCCCCACCAGGACCTCATAAAGCAGGGAAGGTACCTCCCCCACTGAATGTGTCATGCTGCCCCAAGGGGTGTCAATCCCAACCACTGCAGTCTGGTAGTCCTGAGTATCCCCATGAATGCAAATGACCCCGATTGTGCTAGGGTGAAATTTTGCAAGGTTTACATAATTGCTGTTGACAACACTACCCGAATCAAGCAGTGCAGTGACTGGCTTCCCATCAACAGAAATCACACACATTTGCTTTTCCGTGCGACCCTGACGTGATGCCGTACATGCGACTTGTGCAAAAAGAGAGATGAGTCTTTTCATATAAGCATTATCACACTGCATTGGTTCATCATTTAGAGGACAATTGGCAGCAATATGCCCAAATGCATGACATCGGTAGCACTGTATGTGCTCTATATCCAGTCCTCTCAAGGGTCCCCAAGACCTTCCTGGCTTCTTTGGCCAGTCTCCAGGTCTAGAGCCCATAGTCTCTTTAGCTGTAGCAGCCTTCTCAAACTTCCCCACGCCCTTGAACCCTGGATCAGTATTACCGGGTCCGTCGGGCGATCTTTCACCCCCAGATACATTGGAGTGGGGCGCAGATGGGTGCAACAAGTCCTCAGCAGCACTGTATCTCTCCACAAGGTCCACCAGTTGGTTTGCTGTTTTGGGGTCCCCATGGCTGACCCACTTCCTCAAAGTAGCAGGGAGCGCACGCAGATACCGGTCCGTGACCACATGCTCTGAGGGCATTGCAAAGTCTCTGGCTGTAACCACTTCCTCATGCGATGGATCAAGTCAAACATTTGGCAGCGGGATGGTTGGTCCATGCGGTAGGTCCACTGATGCACCCGTTGAGCCCAGACTGCCATGGTGACACCCAGGCGTGCCAGTATCTCAGTTTTTAGCTACTCATAGTCCTGGGCCTTATCGGGTTCCAAATCAAAATAGGCCTTTTGGGGCTCACCTGTCAGAAAAGGTGCTAACAGTCCCGACCATTGTTCTTTTGACCATCCTTCGCAAAGAGCAACTCGTTCAAAAGTCGTGAGGTATGCCTCCTTGTCATCCGCAGGTGTCATCTTCTGTAGGTGGTAAGAGGTGCATACCAATTTTGGTTCCCCTGCCACGGGAGGTGCTGGCCCCTCCTTTAACTCCAACAGGGCCTTTTCGCAAACTGTCGGTTCGTCTCCCGCTAGGCTTCATTGGCCTGCAGCAAGGCTTTTATCACCTCCTCTACTGCCTGGGAGGACGGCCCTTATACGTGGCGGACCACGGCCCGGTTCCTCTCCCCATCAGGGAGGTGACTGGTGGGAGATCCCCTCGGTTCCTTATTCACCTTTGCCGGTGTTCGGAGTTCTTTATCGAATTTGGAAGACCTCCTTATTTGGTCCTCTTGACCCGCCAGGATACTGTGCATACTGCTTTGGTGACATATGCAGATACAAATTTGGGAAATATTTCCCCTCTGACCTAGTGCTGCACCACGTCAGTCTCCTCCTCTGCCTTTTCCATCATACCACCACTGGCAGTGATGAAAATTTTTGTTTAATCTGCATATACAACTATTTAGCTCATGTTTTTGTGTGCGCTGGACTAAAAAAAATTACCATTGTGTTACTTCCCGTTGTATAGCCCTGATGAAGGGCTTTTGGACCAGAAACGTTGGGCATCGAATTCCACCTTCAGACAACGGAATGTAACATTTTGCACAACAGCACATTTGGATGTATAATCTATGCACTGTATGGTTGTATAATGATCCAGAATGACTGTTTTCTTTGATATATGTACATATGAATTTTTACACGTCTCTCATTTGAGTGACAAATTTTTAAATACCAAATAAAATGTAGTATTTTATCTATATTGGTGGTGCTGTTACCTTTCAAAATCCCATTTAGTGGGTATTTGCTTTCCTGGGAAAAAGGCAGCTTGGAGGCAAACTTTCTTAAAAGTCTGGCAGGTTGCCAGTTTTATTGGTAAAAGGTCGTAAAACGAACAAAATGGGCAAACAAAACCTTGCCGTCCGGCGTTAAACTATTATAGAGCAGGATACCGCTCTATACGATATTGTGCTCATCCCAAACACCTCCAAACAAAACAAATGCAAACATTTTCTTTTTGAGTCCTTAGACTTAGTGCCCTTTCACACTGGGGCTGGCGGACGCTAGCGGTAAATCCCCGCTAGTTTCAGCGGGGATTTACTGCTGTTATAGCGGCGCTACGGCGCCGCTATGCAGGCGGGTGCGCGGCGCTTTTAACCCCCCACAAGGGGTTAAAATGGGGTTAAAAGTGCCGGAGCACCGCGCTACCGAGGCGGTGTGCAGCCGCTTCGGAAGCGCTGCCCATTGTTTTCAATGGGCAGGGGCGGTGGAGGAGCGGTGTATCACCGCTCACCGCACCGCCCCAAAGATGCTGCTTGCAGGACTTTTTGTAACGTCCTGCAAGCGCACCGCCCCAGTGTGAAAGCACTCTGGCTTTCACATTGGGGTGGGTGGGGAGGGATTTTTGAGACGCTTTACAGGCGCTATTTTTAGCTAAATAGCGCCTGTAAAACGCCTCAGTGTGAAAGGGGTCTTAGAGCAACCAACTCTCTAGGTGTAACTCTCTCAGTGTAATGATACTAGAAATGATAAAAGAAGCTAAAAGAGATACAATGTAATTACTTCAAAGGAATGAACTTCCTGTATAGAAGATGTTTGGTTTAACCATTTAAAGACTGAATTTTTTCTGATTTGCTGCTTACAAATAAAAATCCATTATTTTTTGCTAGAAAATTACTTAGAACCCCCAAACATTATATATATTTTTTTAGCAGAGACCCTAGAGAATAAGATGGCAGTTGTTGCGATATTTTATGTCACACGGTATTTGCGCAGCGGTCTTTTAAACGCATTTTTTTTTTTTTTTTTGAAAAATTACACTTTCAAAAAAAAAAAAAAAAAAACTAAACAGTGCTGTTAGCCCAATTTTTTTGTATATGTAAGATTTTAAGCCGCGAGAATTGTGAGAGAATCGTGATTTTTATTCTAAGCAAAAAAATCGTGATTCTCATTTTGGCCAGAATCGTGCAGCTCTAATATATATATATATATATATATATATATATAGAGTTTCTCACAAAAGTGAGTACACCACTCACATTTTTGTAAATATTTTATTATATCTTTTCATGTGACAACACTGAAGAGATTACTCTTTGCTACAATGTAAAGTAGTGAGTGTACAGCTTGTATAACAGTGTAAATTTGCTGTCCCCTCAAAATAACTCATCACACAGCCATTAATGTCTAAACCGCTGGCAACTAATAAGTACACCCCTAAGTGAAAATGTCCAAATTGGGCCCAAATATCCATTTTCCCTCCCCAGTGCCATGTGACTCATTACTGTTACTAGGTCTCAGGTGTGAATGGGGAGCAGGTGTGTTAAATTTGGTGTTATCGCTCTCACTCTCTCATTCTGGTCACTGGAAGTTCAACAAGGCACCTTATGGCAAAGAACTCTGAATCTGAAATACAGAATTGTTGCTCTACATAAAGATGTTCTAGGCTATAAGAAGATTGCCAAGACCCTGAAACTGAGCTGCAGCACAGTGGCCAAGACCATACATCGGTTTAACAGGGCAGGTTCCACTCAGAACAGGCCTCGCCATGGTGGACCAAAGAAGTTGAGTGCACATGCTCAGCGTCATATCCAGAGGTTGTCTTTGTGAAATAGACGTATGAGTGCTGCCAGCATTGCTTCAGAGGTGGAAGGGGTGGGAGGTCAGCCTGTCAGTGCTCAGACCATATGCCGCACAATGCATCAAATTGGTCTGCATGCCTGTCATTCCAGAAGGAAGCCTCTTCTAAAGATATTAGATAACTTCAGCGCCTAGGGTCACATCAAAAAAAGAAAGAAAACACAAAAGCAGATAGTAAACAGCCAATAAAGATGAAAATAAAACAATTGGACTGGCTGGATTAGCTTCTCAGCGCCCCCAGGGGTGCCCCTCTAAAAATGAACCAGCTGCGGTAATGCAATGGCTAATAGCCGTGATGAAAGTAATAGTAAAAAAAATCACTGCGATCGGTTTGGAGGTAAAGTATATGGATAAAGTCTTATTTAAATAGTCCTTGGTGAACAACTGTTATGTAAACCTTTAGGTAAATATACACTGTCCCCACTTGTAGTGAACAAAAGTGCTCAGAGGAACATAGGTGCTTCAACCGTGCTCAATGTGCCCCACATGGATGTATACTCACCCCTCCTCCAGTGACCACCTATCTCTAGTGTGGTCTAGTAAGGCTGTTGGGGAGTGTAGTGGACCCCTGTGTGGTTTTTCGGCGTTCTGCGCCTCCAGCAATCACTCCAGCATAGCTATCACCATGTGGATGGAGAGAAGAAATTCATAGTGCAAATAACGGTTTTAAAATGTATTCAATTAAAATCAAAAATAAAATCAAAACTCACATTTGCAGGTGCCCATAAGTCCTGGCACCGAACGTAAAGGCAGCCGATTTACTTATTGGGGAAATCAGCCCAAAACGGGCGTCTGTAGTCCGGTTGTGTGTGCCGGCTCCCATTCGTTTCCCTGTAATTCGGCGCAAGCAGAAGTGCGTCGTGATGACGCAATAAAAACTTTGACGCGTTTCAGCCTATGGGTAACGGCCATCATCAGGAAGCTCTGATGATGGCCGTTACCCATAGGCTGAAACGCGTCGAGGTTTGATTGCGTCACCACGACGCACTTCCGCTTGCGCCAAATTACAGGGAAACAAACGGGAGCCGGCACACACGACCGGACTACAGACGCCAGTTTTGGGCTGATTTCCCCAATACGTAAATCGGCTGCCTTTACGTTCGGTGCCAGGACTTATGGGCACCTGCAAATGTGAGTTTTGGTTTTATTTTTGATTTTAACCCCTCCAGATCCGCACTATTGCCGAAGTACGGCTCCAGCGCGGATCTGAAATGCTGGGACGTTGTCCCCTTTGCACGCTCCCGGCGCGCTGCCTGGGCTGGCGTGCCCGTGGGTGGGTGGACTCGATATCCACTCGAGACTCGTGATCGCCTGACAGAGCTGCAGAACGGGGAACCGCTGATGTAAACACGGCGGTTCTCCGTTCTGTTTCAGGGGACATACCAGATATACTGATCCCTGTCACTGGGATCAGTGAGATCTGTTCTGTCCCGGTCAGCCCGCCCCCCCCCCCCCCACAGTTAGAACACACCCAGGGAACACTGTTAACCCCTTCACTGCCCCCTGCAGGTTAACCCCTTCCCTGCCAATGACATTTACACAGTAATCCGTGGTTATTTAAATTTCTGATCACTGTATAAATGTCATTGGTCCCAAAAATGTGTAAAAAATGTCCGACATTTCCGCTGCAATATCGCAGTCCCAATAAAAATCGCAGATCACCGCCATTACTAGTAACAAAAATAAAACTAATAAAAACGCCATAAATCAATTCCCATAGTTTGTAGACACGATAACTTTTGCGCAAACCAAATATACGCCGATTGCGATTTTTTTTTTTACCAAAAATATGTAGAAGAATATATATTGGCCAAAACTGATGAATATTTTTTTTTTTTTTTTTTGGATTTGTATTTTAGCAAAAAGTAAAAAATATTGTTCTTTTTTGCAAAATTGTCACTCTTTTTTTGTTTATAGCGGCGATCAGAAATGACGCAGAGGTGATCACATACCACCAAAAGAAAGCTCTATTTGTGGTAAAAAAAAGGGCGCAAATTTTGTTTGGGTACAACGTCGCACGACCGCACAATTGTCATTCAAAATGTGACAGCGCTGAAAGCCGAAAATTGGTCTGGGCAGGAGGGGGGTTTAAGTGCCCAGTAAGGAAGTGGTTAATTGAATACATTTTAAAAACATTATTTGCGCTATGAGTTTATTCTCTCCATCCACATGGTGATATCTATGCTGGAGTGATTGCTGGAGGCGCAGAACGCCGATGAACCACACAGGGGTCAACTACACCCCCCAACAGTCTTACTAGACCACACTAGAGATAGGTGGTCACTAGAGGAGGGGTGAGTGTACATCCACCTGGGGCACATTGAGCACGGTTGAAGCACCTATGTTCATCTGAGCACAAGCACTTTTGTTCACTAGAAGTGGGGACAGTGTATATTTACCTAAAGGTTTACATAACAGTTGTTCAACAAGGACTATTTAAATAAGACTTTATTCATATACTTTACCTCCAAACCGAGCGCGGTGATTTGTTTTACTATTACTCTCTTCTAAAGATGATGCACAAGAAAGCCAGCAAACAGTTTGCTGAAGACAAGCAGACTAATAAGGACATTGATTACTGGTTCAGATGGTGTCAAGCGCGTATGGCGGCAACCAGGTAAGGAGTACAAAGTTTCAAGTGTGTCTTGTCTACAGTCAAGCATGGTGGTGGGAGTTTCATGGTCTGGGGCTACATGAGTGCTGCCGGCAAAGGGGAGCTACAGTTAATTGAGGGAACCATGAAGCCAACATGTACTGTGACACACTGAAGCAGAGCATGATCCCCTCCCTTCGGAGACTGGGCCGCAGGACATTATTCCAACATAACGACTCCAAACACACCTCCAAGACGACCACTGCCTTGCTAAAGAAGCTGAGGGTAAAGGTGATGGACTGGCCTAGCATGTCTCCAGACCTAAACCCTATTGAGCATCTGTGGGGCATCATCAAACGGAAGGTGGAGGAGCGCAAGGTCTCTAACATCCACCAGCTCTATGATGTCGTCATGGAGGAGTGGAAGAGGACTCCAGAGGCAGCCTGTGAAGCTTTGGTGAATTCCATGCCCAAGAGGGTTAAGGCACTGCTGGAAAATAATGATGGCCACACTAAATATTGATACTTTGGGCCCAATTTGGACATGTTCACTTAGGGGTGTACTCACTTTTGTTGCCAGTGGTTTAGACATTAATGGCTGTGTGTTGAGTTATTTTGAGGGGGCAGCAAATTTACGCTGTTATACAAGCTGTACACTTACTACCTTATATTGTAGCAAAGTGTCATTTCTTCAGTGTTGTCACGTGAAAAGATATAATAAAATATTTACAAAAATGTGAGGGGTGTACTCACTTTTTTGAGATACTGTCTATATACACTTGCAATCAGAAATATTCAACCCCTAAAGAGTTTTAAGGATTTTTAAATAAAAATCTTTTCAAAGTGCAGGATTCTGCTTTGGATGGCTTCTTATTCAGTTTAGTGATACATAACATCAACACAGAAAATGTATGATGACTCACCCACTAGGGGAGAGAGAAGGGGGCTATGGGATTTTACATGGTACCAAAATGGACTCACAAACTGGTTGTTTGTATAAAAACAAATATTTATTCAATACATACAGGTAAAACCATGGTACATTTTAGGGTATCGGGGGAAGAGAGAGGGGATCACCCACTCAGTAGTATGTAAAAGACACAACTACAATACATAGTGATTTGACTTATTCTTCGGTAGGTTTCGTCTTAGGACGTGAAACTTTTCTAAAAATAAATTTTTAGGAATTTTGAGAAATCCCCAACTTATAAAGACTAACGTTCACATATATCTGTCATAGAGTTTTTTCACTCATGTGGGGAGTGTAAAAACATTTATAAAATAATATAGAAAAGTGCACTGTTGTGACTTCTTTACTGTGAAACGATGTTATATTCCATCATTCACATG
>BLSH010065935.1:38868-51634 GCA_018402905.1 Glandirana rugosa
TTTATGGACAGTGGAAAGGTAGTTTCATGGGCTCATGTACTCTGATGGACTGGTGACAGGTACTCGGGTACTTTGATGGACAGGTGACAGGTACTCGGGTACTCTGATGGACTGGTGACAGGTACTCGGGTACTTTGATGGAAAGGTGACAGGTATTTGGGTACTCTGATGGACAGGTGACAGGTACTCGGGTACTTTGATGGACAGGTGACAGGTACTCTGATCGGCTGTGACAGGTACTCTGATGGGGTGGTGACAGGTCCTCTTTATTGGGGGGGAGGGTGATCAGTGTGCTTGGTGTACAGTAAGCGGTAACAAGCTGTTACCGCAATCTCCATGTCACACACGATCGGTGTGTGACAGGGAGAACCGCGGTAACAGCTCGTTACCGCGGTTTGTTTACATCACATGACCGGCTGTGATTGACACAGCCGGTCACGTGGTAAAGAGCCAAATTTAGTGGCTCTTTACACGGATTGGAGCTGGGCTTTGTCCGAGGGACAAGCCTCAGCTCCGATTGCCGCGCTGCGCGCCCCCGGGGGCGCGCACGAGCGGCGTGCGCGTAAGGCTCGTTTTTGACCGGCTGTGATTGGACACAGCCGGTCACAGGGTAAAGAGCCAATTTTATTGGCTCTTTACCCCAATCTGGGGGGACACAACCCCCCGGCAGACAAGCGATCCGCGATCGCCGCTGTGCGGGCCCCTGGGGGCCCGCAGTAGCGGCGAGAGGCGGAGGACGTCATATGACGTCCTCCTGGATCGACGATCAGTCCCTGCCGACGTCATTTTACTATGCGTCGGTAGGGAACTGGTTGAGCGGTGCCGCCATGCTGGAATATTAAAGATGGATAGGTGAGCATATGTTATATAAGCTAACAGTTGGTTATTGTTTAGAAGAGATATAATATTGAAAGATGTTGTTTATATTCTGATAGATAGACGAAAATAGAGATGAATGTATCCTGATGAAGCAATGGAGATTGTGAAACGTCGATAAAGTCACTCTACTTGCCCTATCCTTGATGTGATACAAGTATAATATACACTGTATAGAGGATAGGTACCGTCTATCAATGAACAATGTGGTGTTTTTTGTTGTTTTTTTAACCGCTTCCCTACCGCGCATCGTCTTTTCATGGCGGCAGTGGGGGAGCGCTGCGCGAATCGCCGTAAATAAACGGCGATTCGCATTTGGCCACCAGGGGGCGCGTGCGCGCGCGCGCGCGTTCCGGCGGCGCGCGCACCCGCCGCACTCCTGGGGAGTGTGCCCGCTGCTCGGGCGGACCCGATGTCCGCCGGCGAGCCGCGATGAGCGGCAACAGAGAAAGAACGGGGAACCGCCAATGTAAACATGGCGGTTCCCCGCCCTGTCAGTGGGGCATGAGAGATCTACTGATCCCTGTCACTGGAATCAGTTAGATCTCTCATGCCCATGTTAGCCCAACCCCCCCACAGTAAGAACACACCCAGGGACCACTATTAACCCCTAGCTCTCCCCCTGCAGGTTAACCCCTTCACTGCCAATGACATTTATACAGTAATCAGTGGACATTTAAATTTCTGATCGCTGAATAAATGTTATTGGTCCCAAAAAAGTGTCAAAATGTTCCGACATGTCCCACTCAATATCGCATTACCGCTAAAAATCGCCGCCATTACTAGTAAAAAATAAAAATAAAAAAACCCCCAGAAATGAATTCTCACCATCCGTAAACGCGGCCACTTTTGCGCAAACCAATCAATAAACGCCGATTGCAATTTTTTTTATCCCAAATATGAGGAATTATATAAATCGGCCAAAAACGGTGAAAAAAAATGTTTTTATATATTTTTTTTTTTTTTGGATTTGAATTTTAGCAAAAAGTAAGAAATTTGGGTTTTTTTGCAAAATGGTCGCTCTTCTTTTGTTTATAGCGGCGATCAGAAATGAAGCAGAGGCGATCAAATACCACCAAAAGAAAGCTCTATTTGTGGGAAAAAAAGGACGCAAATTTCGTTTGGGTACAACATCGCACGACCGCGCAATTGTCAGTTAAAGCGACGCAGCGCCGAATCGCAAAAAGTGCTCTGGTCCTAAAGCTGCAAAACCTTCCGGGGCTGAAGTGGTTAAGGAGAAAAACATTTTGTATATGAATAAAACAATTATATTTTTAAATTACTCTTGCTCTGTGCTCACTGGGACCACGAATCTATTAACCTATTGATTTTATCTTGATGGCCTCGGCCATCTATGTACAATTATTTACATGTGAATATACTAGGATTGGATTGGTCTAAGGTCCCCTACACTGATCGGATGTTTTATAATCTTCTATAATATGATATTCCTTGACTTGGAATTTTTTAAGGATGGAGGTCATTATATAACTCGAAATTATTTCAAACCAACCGATAGGAATGGGTACATCCCACTTGACAGCTGCCATTACCATTCTTGGCTGCATAATGTACCCAGAGAGCAGTTTGTTGGTTTTAGGCAAAACTGTTCTCTGGACTCGAATTATCAGATCCAGTCTCAGGTTTTGGCAGACAGATTTATTCAGAAAGGCTACAATAAGAAATCGGGAAATGGAGATGGTTGGTGCCCGAAACCGCACATCTCTTGTTTCTGAATCTATACCAAAATAAGACAGTTAAACATGAATACATTATGGTCCTGGATTACAATGTCCAGTTTAAACAGTTTGAGACAATCATTTCTAAACATTGGGATATTCTCAAAATAGATAGAACAATGGGAGCTGTACTACCTATACAACCTAAGTTTATCTATAGACGAGCCCCTACTTTGAGGGATGTACTCACACCTGGGGTTATTGACCCCCCTGTTATTAACCACATCAGTACCGAGCACGAAAACCCCCTTCCTGTCCAGGCCATTTTTCAGCTTTCAGCGCTATCACACTTTGAATAACAATTACTCAGTCATGCAACATTGTACCCATATGAAATTTGCGTCCTTTTTTTTCACACAAATAGAGCTTTCTTTTGGTGGTATTTAATCACTAGGGGTTTTTTTTATTTTTTGTGCTATAAATAAAAAAAGATTGAAAATTTTTTGAAAAAATGCCTTTTTCTTTGTTTCTGTCATAAAATTTAGCAAATTAGTAATTTTTCTTTGTAAATGTTGGCCAAAATTTATACTGCTACCTATCTTTGGTAAAAATAACCCAAATAAGTGTATATTATTTGGTCCTTGTGAAAGTTATAGAGTCCACAAGCTATGGTGCCAATCATTGAAAATTGATCACACCTGATATACTGACGGCCTATCTCATTTCTTGAGACCCTAACAAGCCAGGAAAGTACAAATACCCCCCAAATGACCCCTTTTTGGAAAGTAGACATTCCAAGGTATTTAGTAAGAGGCATGGTGAATTTTTTGAAGTTGTAACTTTTTCCCACAATTCTTTGCAAAATGAAGATTTTTTTTTTTTTTCCCACAAAATTGTCATTGTAACAGGTTATTTCTCACACCCAGCATATGCATACCACAAATTACACCCCAAAACACATTCTGCTACTCCTCCTGAGTATGGAGATACCACATGTCTGAGACTTTTTCACAGCCTGGCCACATGCAGAGGCTCAACATGCAGGGAGTGCCGTCAGGTATTCTAGGGACCTAAATGACACATCTAATGTCATGACGACCTATCACATTTTTGAAGGCCCTGGAGCACAAGGACAATGGAATTGCCCACAAAATGACCCCATTCTGGAAAGCAAACACCCCAACTAATAATCTATGAGCCATAATGAGTCTTTTGAACGGTTCATTTTTTTCCAGTAGTTTTTGGAAAATGTGGGCAAAAAATGAAAACGCATTTTTTTTACACAAAGTTGACCATTTATAAGATACTTCCAACACATAGCATGTACATAGCAAAAATGACACCCCAAAATACATTCTGCTATTCCTCCTGAGTATGGTGATACCACATGTGTGAGACTTTTACATAGCCTGACCACATACAGAGGCCCAACATTGAACTAGTACCTTCAGGCGTTCTACAAGCATAAATTACACATCTCATTTCTCAACTACCTATTACACTTTTGAAGGTCCTGGAGCACCAAGACAATGGAATTGCCCACAAAATGACCCCATTTTGGAAAGCAAACACCCCAACGTATAATCTATGAGGCATAATGAGTCGTTTGAACATGTCATTTTTTTTCCAGTAGTTTTTGGAAAATGTGGGAAAAAAAATTAAACGCTTTTATTTTTACACAAAGTTGTCCATTTATAAGATATTTCCAACACACAGCATGTACATAGAAAAAATTGCCCCCCAAAATACATTCTACTACTCCCCCCGTGTATGGCGATGCCAAATGTGTGAGACTTTTACAGGTGATGTTTACTCATGGGTGTGACGGTCACTGACAGGTGACTGGCGATTGCCACCGATGGGTGACTGGCGGTGGTCACTGATGGGTGACGGGTGTCTGGCGGTGGTCACTGATGGGTGATGGGTGTCTGGCGGTAGTCACTGATGGGTGACGGGTGTCTGGCAGTAGTCACTGATGGATGGTGGGTGACTGGCGGTGGTCACTAATAGGTGACTGGTGGTGGTCACTGATGGGTGACGGGTGACTGGTGGTCACTGATGGGTGACTGGTGGTGGTCACTGATGGGTGCCGGGTGTCTGGTGGTGGTGGTCACTGATGGGTGATGGGTGTCTGGTTGTCACTGATGGGTGACGGGTGAAGGTCACTGATGGGTGACGGGTGAGTGGCGGTGGTCCCTGATGGGTGACGGCTGTCTGGTGGAGGTCACTGATGGGTGACTGGTGGTGGTCACTGATGGGTGACGGGTGTCTGGTGGTGGTCACTGATGGGTGTCTAGTGGTCACTGGTGGGTGACGGGTGAAGGTCACTGACGGGTGAGTGGCGGTGGTCCCTGATGGGTGACGGTTGTCTGGTGGTGGTCACTGATGGGTGACTGGTGGTGGTCACTGATGGGTGCCGGGTGTCTGCTGGTGGTCACTGATGGGTGACGGGTGAAGGTCACTGATGGGTGACGGTGATGGGTGACTGGCAGTGGTCACTGATAAGTGATGGGTGACTGGCGGTGGTCACTGATGGGTGGCGGGTGTCTGTTGGTGGTCATTGATAGGTGATGGGTGTCTGGTGGAGGTCACTGCTGGGTGACAGGTGACTGGTGGTGGTCACTGATGGGTGCCGCTTGTCTGGCGGTGGTCGCTGATGGGTGACTGGTGTCTGGCGGTGATCACTAATGTGTGACTGGGTGACTGGCGGTAGTCACAGATGTGTAACGGGTGACAGGTGACTGGCGGTGGTCACTGATGAATGATGGGTGACTGGCGGTGGTCACTGATGGGTGACTGGCGGTGGTCACTGATGGGTGACTGGCGGTGGTCACTGATGGGTGACGGGTGACTGGCGGTGGTCACTGATGGGTGACGGGTGACTGGCGGTGGTCACTGATGGGTGACGGGTGACTGGCGGTGGTCACTGATGGGTGACTGGCGACTGGCGGTGGTCACTGATGGGTGACTGGCGATGGTTACTGATGGGTGACTGGTCATGGTCACTGATGGGTGATGGGTGACTGGTGGTGGTCATGAGGGGTGACAGGCCACGGGTGACTGGCGGTGGTTACTGATGGGTGACGGCCATGGTCAGTGATGAGTGACAGGCGACAGGCTACGTCAGTGTTGGGTGACAGGCCACTGATGTGCCGGTTGACACACCACAGTAACTGATGGGTGATGGGTGACACGCCACGGTCACTGATGGGTGTTGGGTGACAAGCCACGGTTGCTGATGGGTGACGGGTGACATTCCATAGTCACTGACGGGTGACACGCCACGGTCAGGGATGGGTGACACGCCACGGTCAGTGATGGGTCACGGGTGACGCGCCACGGTCAGTGATGGGTGATGGGTGACAGGCCACGGTCAGTGATGGGTGACGCGCCACGGTCAGTGATGGGTGACACGCCATGGTCAGTGATGGGTGACGAGTGACACGCCACGGTCAGTGATGGATGACATGCCACGGTAAGCAATGTAAAGGTAACACCAAAAAACGGAAGGAATTTACATCATCTTTCACTGGTAGAAAATATCAAATTAAGAATTGAATTACGTGTAACACTGAGGGGGTTGTCTATGCACTGTAGTGCAGTTGTGGGCTCCAGTACATAGGAAGAACCTCCAGGCCCCTCAAGATTCGCCTTAGAGAATACGTAAACAATATCAAAAAAGGACTCAGGTCCCATAGTGTTTCTAAACATTTTCGGCTCTGTCACGATAATGATCCCCTCTTTAAATGTTCTTTAAAGTTCTGGGGTATTGAAAGGGTGGACAAATGCTGCAAGGGAGGTAACTTCATTCGCCGCCTTAGCTAAAGGGAATCATTCTGGATTTTTGAGGCAAAGGTTTTGGCACCTGGGGGTATGAATGTTGACTTTGACCTCAACTGTTTTATTTCCAATAGATGAATTGTTATGTATGTTTTATTAATTAAGGTTTCTTAAGATTTATTTATTGTGACAGGCTGGCAGTGGGTGCTCAGAATGTAATATATCATATTAGATTACTTCATATATGCAATTTCTGTTCTAGGCAGTAGGGGTCAGTGTTTGACTATCCTTGAATAATACATTTTTATTTATGTTCACATGGTATATCCTTCTGCCATTTTTATCCTTTTAATAAAAGTTTTTAAATGTGACCAACAAAGACATTTTGTTATTCCAATCTTCAGATGTTTGCAGCAGTGATAGGTTGGTTAATTGATCTTGTTTGGATGGCTGGGCCGCGGACTTCCTGTTAGGTCTGTTGCTATGCCAATCTAGTAGGTGTATACGGTGAGGTTGGGAAGCTGTACCTCCACCCCGCTGAGGAAGTGCACTTGAACGTAACGTGTATGGTGGGAGGAGCCGCGCTCTGACGTCACCCGTTGCCATCCTAAATCACTGGGATGTTTGTATCAGTGTTTTGAACATGCTTTTATTTGTTTTAAATGTGAGTATATGACCTTAATAAAGACATAAAGGTTTTATCAGTGAGCACTTAGATCTGTTTTTATATCCTTGTCCCCGGTGCTACCGCTCTGGAAGCTTATTACCTGGAGAGAAAAATAATTCAAATATCATACATGCAAGAAAAACCTAAATGGCAAGGCAGCACTAAAAAAGAGATGCACTTATTTCAAGTAATTTCTTTTAAAACATGAGAGTGCAGTCCATAGTCCAAATCACACAGGATCCCAAGATATGAATCAGGGAAGTTTCCTCGTGTGCCACTGAACCAGTCGGTAGCACACGAGGAAGCTGATGAGACGCATGCACTGCAGGCAGCGTCGGGTGAGATCGATTACAGCTTGTCATAAGCCGCTCTACTTCCAGCTATCTTTGTGACTACATGCTTGTGTTTTAACTGTTTTGTGTAAGTGTGATGGCTTAAGGATTTTTAACAAAATAAAAGTTTTTGATGGTTCCGACAATATTGCACCAGTGGAGATTTTTTCTCTTTTACACATGTACCATCTGCTCAAGTTTTTGTTGAAGCCACTGAGAGCTGCCAAGCGTGAATTCAACAACTTTTAAATGCTGTTCTAGCCAGGCATGAGAGTGTGTGGCCATTTGCTGTGGTGAGTGCATTCCCTATGGGAGCGGGACTTTGTGACACATTGCGTGTGTTGTTTGTTTCGTTTCCAAACACTTCACAGCTGATCCAACTACACTCCACTGATTCATCTCTTGGGATCTTGTGTGATTTGGACTATGGACTGTGTGATCCATGTTTTAAAAGAAATTACTTGAAATAAGTGCATCTCTTTTTAAGCGCTGCTTTGACATTTATGTTTTTCTTGCATGTATGGTATTTGAATTATGTTACCTTAGTATATATAGGCAGCAGCTGGTGTTAATCAATTTTTGCATTTTCCTGGCGCAGGGGTAGTAGGAAGAACCACATTGCACACAGTATATACCAATAATACTTACTCTTTGCATTTTGGAGAGAAACATACCCTGGAGATTTTATACCCTGAGGGGACATGTGCAGTTGACCACCTGTTAAGTCAAGGGTCCATCCATTAAGATGAGTGAAGCAAGTGATTCTGAGGTGGAGGGTTTATCACTAAGTGGTTCCCAACAGGATTTCCTCTGACACACGGATCTTTCTTCACTGTGGCCTTCTGGGACTTGTAGTCCATCTTGGAGCACCACACACAGTCTGCTGGAAGGGGGTTATAAACCTCCCAACAGAGCAACCAAAACACAGAGCATAAACATTATCTTCTCCTGTCCAGTCTGTCAGTGAGGGGTTATAACCAACTGTCAGAATCCGTAAACAGAAGCAAGAAAAAATGTAAAAAAAACACTTTTTTGTTTTTAGAGTTCCTGATGGGAGGGGCCCCTCCCCAGATAACAGGCTCCCCAAAGTTTGGTAGAACAGATTTAAACCTCACCCATGTGTCCTTCAACATACAAGTTCCTTTTTTGGGCACAGGGTGGCAGGCCGGTTCATTCCTGCAAGATCAGGGAAAAACAAAAGAAACCCCCACTGCACTCTCCAGCAGTCCTGGTGGTTGGGCCTATGAATGAACTGGCTCCTCTCAGTCATTCCTCAGGCATAGAACCGAGGATCCGGCAACCGTCTTTGACCCCCTTATTTTGTCTCCAGAGACCGAATGGTTCTGCATGGGCTGACCCGCCCAAATAACAAGCTACCCTGTAGATGTATCTCCCAGTCTGCCATTCCTCTTTAATATCAAGGAAGCGGGCCCATACTTCGTTTTCCAGCCCCCTCAGCAGCTTTGGGATATGGAGAAAATCTCAAATTAAGTCATCTTCCCACTCCCCACGGGAGCTCTCCACAACGTCCATAACTTGGGATGGGACATACGGGAAGTCCAGTCCACACTCCAGGACTATCCTTCTCTGCACCTCCCTCTGGAACTGGGACAACTTTGGCAACTCTCTCGGGTTCCCTCTTCCAGGAAGGATGCAGGCATTGGGAGATCGTATCACCCATTGGTGATAAGTGGGCACCCTGGTCTGGGAGGTGGATGGCCAGTGTAAGAGAAGCTGCTGACTGCTAATAGGGTTCCTGCATACAGTTCAGAGTCTAAGGGTGGTTCTGGCTCCACTTCCTCTCTTGACTGAGCCTCCTGGATATGAGACTCTCCTGTCTCCCACTTATCCTCAGAACTTGAGCCCGGAGATGACCACCCTGTCAACCTCACTAATGACCAGAACTCGGCCCTCATGCTCCCCATCCAGCTCACCTGAGATTGCACTTTCCTCCTTCACTGGCTGGGCTGGTATCAGGAGAGCAGGGGCCTTAGGATTGGCCAGCTCTTTAGGGACTTTAGCTGGTTCCTGCAGGGCAGTTACTACAGTCACCAGGTCCCTGGCCAGGGCACAGGTCTCCGCAGCTTCTCCTTCCATGTTGTCCTCTGTGTTCACGGGGAGTCACCAGGCCACAACCCTACCCCGCCTTTGGGTGGTGATAACAGGCCAACTCCGGCCTTCCGGGGCTTTTGCGGCTGTGGATGGCAAAGCCCTGTATGCAGGTCCACTGAGTAGTAGTGTGGCTCCGGCGGTATGGACACCATCACATCACAATGGCGGCACCGGGCCCAGGCACTGACCTCCGCAGTTGGTATCCGGCAGTCCAGGCAAATCAAACACAGCGGCTCCACTCCCCCTATCACTCCCAGGCGAGACCCCCGCGAGGCTCCAGCCACACCCTGGTATCGACTAGGGTCTGCTCCTGCTTCTCCAGCAACCATGTCAGTTGGCAGTAGACGACCACCCTCCTCCATCTTCCGCTGCCTTGTGGTGTCTGCTGCTAGCCAGGAGCGCTGAGACTCTTCCAGGGTGTGGCACTGCCCCCTTGTTTCCAGACGAGCTGGCGCCAATAGTCCTGATAAGCAGACTCGCTCCTGGTTACGCTGCTGTGACCTCTTGTGTGAAGGATGGAATCTTTCAGGCATGCTGAGGCTAGCAGGACTTGTCCAGACATGTTGACCGTTCAGTTGGTTGTCGGTAGGAACGGTATTTATTTATTTTTTAGTAGCCACCGTCTTCCTGAAGGGAACACTCTTAGCACAGTCCCGCCCGAAGGCACTCGCAGGCTTACCCTGATCCCCCTGGACAACCAGAAACAGTTTCAGGCATACTTTAATGAAAGCAGGAGTTTGGAGAAAAGTTTGTGTTGCCCAGCCTTTGCAAAGCGCTGGGCATATTTGTAATCCAGTAAGGAATGTCCAGTATTAGCAGAACGCTGGACATATTTGTAATCCATGGGCGTGATTGGCCGCCGTGGTTGCCACGGGTGATAGCACATGGTACGAAGTCACTGAATTTGCAGAATTAGTGTAAGTGTCCGCCCCAGCGCTGATTGGGGCAACTGGGTACGCAGGTAACAATAATTAGCAATAGCTCCTGCGGGTTGCTATGGACAATGGCACTTACTATTTTTTGCACTTAATAGCAGGCAAAGCACATTAGTCCTTTCCTGATGTAACAGAACCGACCCACTCCACTTGAGTACTTCCGTCAGAATACCGCTTCCTTCAGTCTGAACATCAGAGATCAGATGTCATAGCCACCCGAACAAACTATACAACACTAGCTCTTTATTTGAACCAATACACACAAATATATATATCATATCAGGAGCACTTTCCCCCCTCCCCTCCTGATCACATTACTTCATTAACATGAACTAATTATCTAGTCCTTTAACCAGCCTAGGTGATCTTAAAGGCTAGACGTACTGTCTGCTAAATCACAAACTACAAAGCACATTGTTATTAGTATAAACACACAATTCACAAGTAACCATAAAGTCCATTAAATAGCTGTCCAATTCCTTGGTCACCCAGTGCACCTAAAAGACACAGGGTGACTTAGACATAAGAGGGGCCTGGTGAGCTGAGACAAGGGTTTCCCAACCTCTCCAAGGAATTCTGGGTTCCACGGGCCCCCTGTCCAAAGTTAGTCTTGTCACATCTCTCCCCTTTTGGCAGAAGACTAACACAGGAGGAGACCCCAGACGGGTTGACTCCGAAGTTAGTTGGTAGTTCCAGTCCCCCAATGTCTATACCCACACAGTACCCCAAACAAATTGTCCCAAGCAAAGCATTACTCACCCAGCCAACCTCTGCCTCTCTCGGAGAACATACCCGCTGCTGGGAAGAAGTGCGAACTGGCCCTTCTCCCTATAGTCCTGTCGGCTGCTGGAAAGAAGACAGGGTGGCTGGGCTCACTTCATCATGCTGTTGGGGATTTGGGCCGAGTACCCAGCATCCCTGGGGTACACAGGTGGAAACTGAAATCCCATGCAGATTTACTTGATGATAATCCCCCAGTGCTTGCAAAGCATGGCTGACATCCTCCGGTTTCAGTGCTGGACTATTTCCTGGGGCTGTGTCAGTGGAGACCGAAGTCCCATCCACTTTCACAGGATCTCCATCTTCTGTTGAGGACAGAGGCCAGCAGCACTCTGCCCCGTTGCCAGCTCTTCTGCTGGAGGGTCACTGGGTTGTTCCTCCTCTGCGAAAAAGTCTAATAACTCCCCAGTCTCTGGAACTGGTGTCTGGGGATAGAGATTCATCATCTTCGGTACATAGAACACAGAGGATGTTACTGGTGCTAAGCAGAGCTCAGTGAAGTATGGCCCTGATGCCAGTTCTTCTGCTGGAGGGTCATCAGGTTGTTCCTCCACTGCGGAAAAGTCTAATAAATTCCCAGTCTCTGGTACTGGTGTCTGGGGAAAGGGGTTCACCATCTCCTGTCCGTAGAACCCAGAAGATGTTGTTGGTGCTGGGCGGAGGTTAGCAAAGCTCTGCCCTGTTGTCAGCACTTCAGCTTTGGGGCCGGCCATCTCCAGAGTTTCTGCTGTTAATTCCAGGGCATGCTGTTGAATGTGTTCTAACAGTTCCCTGTATGCCCTTTCCAGATGCTGTTACTTCCTTAGCAGATATTCCATGTCCAGTTTAAGCTCTGAGACCCCTGCAAGACCGAGCATGGCCTCTCTGTAATCTCGCAGGTCCTCAAGGGTAGGCCCTCCTTCACCAAACACAAAACCATCTGTAAGGCTCTCCCACAGCAGTCCAGGGCCACCAAAGTCATATCCCTCCAGAGAGCATTCGGCTGTCTCCCCTAAATATTCCTCTGCATGCCATTGCAGAGCCTCATACCGATTGTCCAGCTCTATCTCTTGCTGAACCAGCCTGTCCAACTCAAACACCCATTGCTCCTGGGGCTGCTCTCCTAGGAATGGCATCCGCAACTCCCGTTGGTCACTGGCTCGTTGCTCTGGGGTTGAAAAGCACTTTCCTTGGTGTCTACCAGCGACCTGGAGGGCTCCAATCCAGACCTGCACCCGAATCTGCTGCCTGATCTCCTCCATGTACTGATCCGCAGACACAGTCCTAGGGATTGCTGAAAGGGTGCTCCACAGCAGCTCCTGCAATTTTGATGCCAGCTCCATATCTCCGCTGGGTTGACCGAAGTCTGTTGTCCTGACCTTGGATCCTGGTGGTGGTTTGGACTTGTTCACAGCCAGGAAGCACGATCCCACCGCTTGCCACCAATGTAATGGAACCGACCCACTCCGCTTCAGCACTTCTGTCAGAATACCGCTTCCTTCAGTCCGAACATCAGACATCAGATGTCATAGCCACCCGAACAAACTATACAACACTAGCTTGTAGGAACATGGACTCTTTATTTGAACCAACACACACAAATATATATACCATATGAGGAGCACC
>BLSH010065935.1:56858-77077 GCA_018402905.1 Glandirana rugosa
GTGGGCCTCTATAAAGACCACTGCCGCCTACATAGGAGGGAGATGTGGTAGTAGGTTGTACTACTACGCAACAACCGTGAATTAACCCGGAAGTCAGTCTCCCTCCTAGAAGGGGTCTTGGTCTTCTAGAAATAATCTTTAACAAACCTGAAAACAAACTGGGTGTTAAAGAAGACCAAGTTACCTAGTAAAATGTTGGTCTCCTCCCAATGTGGTTGGTGTTATTATTCAAAAATTGGATGTAGTCTATGAGGGACGTCTCAGAGCCACTCCAAATGAAGAACAGATCGTCTATGTAACGAACATAGAACAACAGTTCATTTCTTCGATTCGCATAGACGAATCTGTCCTCCCATTCGCCCATAAAAAGGTTTGCAATGCTCGGGGCGAATTTCGCCCCCATTGCAACGCCCCTCCTCTGGTTGTAAAATGATCCATTGAACCAGAAGAAATTGTGGGTCAAACAAAAGTCCAAACAATTTCTAATAAAGATCTTCTGGTTCTGGGGAAGATCCTCCCTCTGACTGAAGGCCCAATTAAGTGCCAACAACGCATCATCATGTTGGATGATGGTGTAGAGGGAGGATACATCCGCCGTCACCAGAAATATCTCCGGGTGGTCCTTTAGGGATACCTGGTTCAGCTTCTGTAAGAAGTTCTTTGTGTCTTTCAAGAATGACTTGGTGGTTACCACACTTCCTTGGAGAAACTTGTCCACGTATTCTCCCACTCTCGAGGACACAGAACCAATCCCATTTACAATGGGGCGGGCTGGGGGGTTAAGGGGATCTTTATGAATTTTAGGAAGAGTATATATAGTAGGGATCCGTGCACAGGTAGGAACCAAATACCTCTTCTCCTTTTTTGTTAGTACTCCTGACCTGGAACCTCCCTCTACCAGGATTTCCAAATCCTTTTTATACTGAATACTGGGATCTTTTAAGGATTACATCATCCAGAGCAAATTTAAGGGCAAAGCTAGAAGGGATCCATGTAAACTTCGGGGGAAAAACATACATGTGGGGGTTGCAAATTCTGCAGATACATAAGCACAGGCCTCTCATGCCTACTACCCAACGCCCAGCACTTCAAGGCCAAGCATTTCGCCAACTGCAAAACCTTTGGGGTAGTATATTTAATGTTATGTCACTGTGGGTGTTTTTATGTAGGGAAGACCAAGGTCGAACTCAAAACTAGGATTTCTCAACATGTGGGGAGTATGAATTCACGTAACCCGGAATTGCCTCTTGGTAGGCATGTTAAAAATTTACATAATGGACAATTCCCCAAAATCTATTTTTTGGCTTTGAATAGAATTCATCCAAACCACGTAGAGGAGGAGATTGGAATAAGCTCCTTCTTCAAAAGGATGGATATACATACTTAAGGCTACAGTTTTCCCCGGCCTCTATGAGGCAGTTAATTACAAGCTCTTTTTGGAAGGGTTTGTTTCCGGGGGGTATAAAAAAATAAAAAATAAACATCCTATTTGAGTTCTACCTAGGTCTCCAACTTTTGTCTTATATTGACGGTAAAAAACTCGGGCCATGTTTAGATTCGGTCCTGTCCAATATCCTGTATCCAGGACTGGATGTCACATTGTCCTGTCCCAGTCCTGGGGAGCGACCGTATAGGAAGAAACCAGCCAGTCATCACCTATCAATCCATGGTGTGGTGAGGTATATGTGAAGATTGAATTGGATATCGTGCACCTCCATCGCCCTCGTGGTACTGGCGTCCTTTTATGATGCTGGTAGACCACTGCCTCCATGCCTGGGTGCGGCCGTTCAGATCCAGCCAGCAGATCCCTCCACATGGCACTATCTCAAGGACCAACATGCTAGCATCTCCTCAGATTTTGCTGACACCTATGTAAGAGTTTATAATTTTATTTTAAACATGCCCTTACACTACACTATTCATTTATTTCTCATAATTTTTCTATAACAAAAAAAAAAAAATGTTATTTATTTATCTTTATTCAAAAAAAAAAAAATGTTTTTATTTACCTTTATTTAATTTTTACCTAAACACCACTCTCCTTTTTATTACACCTGGTTGGTTGCTCCATCCAATATTTGCACTTCATCTAACAATACCCCCCATGCTAATTCCTATAACTTTTGGTGTATGGTCTTGACACTTTCTCATGTTTTCTTGGCAATGTGGGATACTAGTATGACAAACCCATGTGTGTGTATATATATATATATATATATATATAATTGATTTTTAGATCCAATTCAATCTTCACATACACCTCACCACACCATGGATTGATAGGTGATGACTGGCTGGTTTCTTCCTATACAGTCGCTCCCCAGGACTGGGGCAGCTTTTTCTGCCTCAGCCCCGGGTGAGACACCATGGACGCCTGGTTTCCCTGCCTCTGACGCTGGGGGTGATTCTCTCTGTGCCAACATGTAAGTATAGGGACAGTCTGTTTCTTTCAGACTTCTTTTTTCCTTTTTCTGATTTGAGAATCATTGACTATCATATCAAATCCCTACTCTTTAATCATTTATAGACACCTCTTGTACGCAGCTCCTAATGAGTGGACAAGCTCCACGAAACGCGCTGAGTGTCATTTGACGTAAAGAGATATTGGTCAACAGTTTATGGTTTTGTTATGGAGCTATACCATTATGTATTCAAGAAAGACAAATATTTATTTTTGTATATATTTAATCATGTGCTCTATCTATACGCATTGGCTTTTTATGAATCATCTATTTTCATTCGGGCTATGATGTCCATGATCATGTATTGATTTTATACTATTAATAATAAAATGACTACTTGTAAATACTCAAATCAATGTTTCACATTTTTTGTTTCATGACCAGCCTCATTTAAAGTCCCATGACCACCAATTTTTGTTGTTGTTGTACTTAATGAGGGATGGAGGCTTGTTCATGGTGGTGGTGCCAGATCACATCTTTCTTAGTAGATACACTTATTTGGTTCAGATGGTGTCAAGCGGTTGTTTCCACTGTCTTGGGGCTCCAGGGCCTCCAACAATGTGATAGGTAGTCAGGAAATTAGATGCGTGATTTATGCCCCTGCAAAGCCTGAAGGTGCTCCTTGGATTTTGGGACACTCTATGCATCTAAGCTGTGAAAAGTCTCAAACATGTGGTATCCCCAAACTCAGGAGATATAGCAGAATATGTTTTGAGGTGTAATTATGTTGTAGAAATTTAGGATATGTTAATTATGTATTGTCACAGTGTCTCCCAGTGTCGGTCTACCGGTATTCGCTGTGTATAGCGAATATGGCTTTAACCGATATCGAGGACAGGCCACTTACAATGGGAACCTTCCATTATTTGGTAACCATACGCTACCCGCCAGATCATCCCAGCTGGCAGGCGCTCTGAGCGGTTAACGCTGGAACGAACGCCGGTCCGGATCTTTGAGGTGTGATGCATGTTCCGTGGCGCGGGTATATTACCGCCAATCAGGGGGCCCCTGTATTATGTACAGATTGATCCGCTTGGCGGGATGTACTTGCGGTATGGAATCAGTATTGCCTTTTATGTAAGAATAATGGTCTGTAAGCTTTCTGTCATGTCTGATCCATGTGACAGAAACCCACAGCTATATTCCTTTGTGCATAATTTACCCTTTAATGACGAGTAGTATAATCACTATTAAATATAGCTCTATGAACTATATTTCATAGGATTCGTTGTAATGGTGGTTCTGGTTTTGCATGCGTGGGGTTTTGGTGGGAAAGCCTCTGTGAGGTAATGCGTTGGTTTCAATGGAAGCCATGTTTCCACATGGCTTTCATTGTTATGTGGAGTGTGTGCATCTCCGCCCACCCAACGGTTGTGACTCATCCAGGCTGGCCAACCTTTCCACATGCATGCACGCCTCTTCTAATGTATCATTTGAATATAAACAAGTGTGTCATTGGCTGTTGTTTTGTATGGAGCTCATGTCATGTGACTGTGCCTTGGAGGCTGATTGGCTGATTGTGAAGCCATCAAGTCCCTTTGTTATGCCTGATTTAACCCTATAAATTAAACCAGCAAGCATTGCTAGTCAGAACTGATGGGCGAGCTTGCAATGTGAGAACAGCTATTGTGTCTGTCTTTCTTGCTTTAACACGAGTGCACTCAAATGCATTATGCAAAAGAGCTGAAAAGTGCGCTTACTAGCGCAAGCGAAATATAATGCACACAGCGTATTATATTTTCCCTAACAGATGGCGAGCCAGCAAAAATTTTTGAAGCTCGCAGAATTTCCGTCACAGCGGACCAAGAGGAAGAAGCGATCCGGACCAGGACAACAAAACAGCCGGCTATTGGTAAAACCAATTTTATTTCAATGTTTGAAATCTTTTGCTGTCCTGACTCCAGTATGTTGCTTTCTCTGCCCGCTGTGTCAGGTAAACTCTGCTTTACAAAAGAACCGTTTTTTCCTCTTTTTGCATAATGGCAGGGTTTTAATTGTATGTTATCATTGTAGTTAGGTCTATTGATTAGGAAGATAACCTATACTTGTCCTCTATAGGTCCTAATCAATACACCTAAAGTGTGTTTTATGAGTATGCTTTGCTTTGAGTATGAGAATGCTGTGAATGCATGATCGGTGTCAGTGTGTGCTTAGTAATTGTGTGTTTTATGTTGTAATTTTGGCAGTATTCGTTTAAGCGTTCGTTTGGTGTCTGAAATTGCTGGGGGAGCACATTGCAGGGGCTGCTTTCTCGAAGTGATGCTTTCTACAAGTGATACACACTTCAATCTCTGCATCATGTAAACATTTTATTCTCTGTCCCTTCACAGGTATGTGTCAGCTGAAGCAATCATCCACCCTTAACTGGACTCTGCTTTAATCTCTATGTATCTTTGCGATGGTATGCTTCAGCTGAAGCAATCATCCACCCTTAACTGGACTCTGCTTTAATCTCTATGTATCTTTGCTATGGTATGTGTCAGCTGAAGCAATCATCCACCCTTAACTGGACTCTGCTTTAATCCCTATGTATCTTTGCTATGGTATGTGGCCTCTTCCATCTGTTGCCCTATGTGCATTATTATAATGTTTTTGTTTCTCTGTAGTGTCTTACCCAAGTTTTATGTGCTGCTATCTTTATGGCCCATCTCTAGTCTGTCTTAAGTGAAAGGTCCACTTGATTGTTAGGCATCCTTATAATCACTCATGATTGATTAACAAATTTCCACCCCCACCCTTTTACCAGTATAAATTTGAGCACCCTTATGGGGTAAGTACATTGCTGGGGGAGCACATTGCAGGGGCTGCTTTCTCGAAGTGATGCTTTCTACAAGTGATACACACTTCAGCGATTGCACAAAGTGAATATACATAGCAAACTACACTGCACACACCCAACAGCCTGCAGGTGACCCTGTCTCTCTATTCAGCCCTCCTTCCACTCTATAACATGCGTTCTCTACCACTCCTTTTGGCACTTGTGTCCTCTCTCCTCAAACTCTCTTACCTTCACCCCTCTTCTCCACCACCCAGCTTTTATATATCGCCCCACCTTCTGTCCTCTCCCTATTACTGCTCCCACCAACTCTTTCTCATTCTACATCCATGTACTGATAGAGCCACCAGGACTCTGAGACATGGCCCTGCATTTAAATCACACTCCCACATTACCTCGCTCACCCTCCTGCTTCTCCTAACCTCTGGTGATATATCCCCAAACCCTGGGCCTCCATCATCCATCTTTGCCCGGCGCTCCCATCTCCCAACACCCTCTGGCAGCAGCCGCAACCCACAGAACTTGGTCTCTATTCCTCTTATTCCTAATACCAGCCTCCCCTTCCCCTGTGGCCTCTGGAATGCCTGCTCTGTCTGCAACAAACTCACTGCCGTCCACGACCTCTTTATCACTAATTCCTTCAACCTACTTGCCATTACCGAAATCTGGCTTCATGAATCTGACAATACAGCTCATGCTTCCCTCTCCCATGGCAGCCTTCTCTGGACACACTCCCCTAGGCCAAGTGGAGGGAAGGGAGGTGGAGTGGGAATCCTCCTTGCACCATGCAGCACCTATCAGGTACTCCACCCTCCTCCCTCTCTGACACTCTCCTCTTTTGAAGCACATTGCATCCGTCTATTTTCTCCTATTCCTCTAAGAGTCGCTGTCATGTACCGGCCGGTATCAACTTTCCTAGACGACTTCTCTGTCCTGGCTACCCCACTTTCTCTCTTCTGAAATCCTCACAATCATTCTTGGCGACTTCAACATCCCTGTTAACGCTATCACTACTCACTGTCATCCTCCCTAGACAAGCTCCCCCAGCTTACTACACGCAGACTCAGGCCCCGACCCCTACAACCCTGGCAAACGGACAACACCAGAAGTCTTAGAAAACATAGCTGCGCTCTTGAGCGTCTGTGGCGTAAGTCTAAGCTCCAAGAAGACTTCAAACATTACAAATCTGCCCTCCTCAAATACTATTCCTGCCTCCACACTGCCAAACAGACCTACTTTATCACACTCATTAACACATTATCATCCAGTCCCTGTCAACTCTTCTCGACCTTTAACACTCTATTCCGTCCTTCACTACCTCCACCCTCTAATTCTCTCACTGCCCAGGAGATTGCCAATCACTTTAAAACTAAGATTGATAACATTTACGAGGAAATATCCAATGCGCACAAACCACCCCCACTCAACACCCCATGTCCACAGATACAATCACTACTTTCCATATTCAACCCTGCCAGTATTAGCGAGGTTGCTAAACTTTTATTGAACACCATCTAACCACCTGCCCCTTGGATCCTGCTCCCTCGCAAATGCTACACTCACCCTCCGACTCAATTCTGCATTCTCTCAATCACATTTTCAACCTTTCCCTCTCCTCTGGCATTTTCCCAAACTCTCTAAAACATGCCCTAGTCACACCTATCTTTAAAAAGCCCTCACTGGACCCCACCAATATTAACAACCTACGTCTCATCTCCTTACTCCCCTTCACCCCCAAACTCCTCGA
Source organism: Glandirana rugosa (assembly GCA_018402905.1). Lineage (NCBI taxonomy): Eukaryota > Metazoa > Chordata > Amphibia > Anura > Ranidae > Glandirana > Glandirana rugosa. The sequence continues at coordinate 63,844 of BLSH010065935.1, forward strand.
AAGACTGGTCTACAACCAACTGAGTGACCATGAACAAACTTCTTGATCCCCTTCAGTCTGGATTTCGCCCTCAGCACTCTACAGAAACTGCTCTCCTTACACTCACTAATGACCTAATAACTTCTAAAACCAACGGACACTATTCTGTACTACTACTCCTGGACCTCTCTGCTGCCTTTGAGACAGTGGACCACCCCCTCCTCCTCAAAAAACTCCATGCCTTTTGTCTCCGTGACTGTACTCTTCACTGGTTCTCATCCTACCTATCCCACCGCTCCTTCAGTGTCACCTACAATTCTACTTCCTCCTCTCCTCTTCCTTTCTCTGTCGGTGTCCCCCAAGGTTCTGTTCTTGGACCTCTCCTTTACTCAATCTACACCTCCTCCCTGGGTCAGTTGATTGCCTCCCATGGCTTTCAGTTTCATCTCTATGCTGATGACACACAAATCTATCTCTCAACCCCCCAGATCTCTACCTCTGTCTCCTCACGCATCACAAACTTACTGATAGACATATCAGCCTGGATGTCACATCACTTCCTCAAACTCAACCTATCCAAAACCGAGCTTATGATATTTCCTCACCCACGTGCCACTTCCCCAGATTTCTCTGTCAAAATCAACGGCTCAACTATCAACCCGTCCCCCCACGCCAAGGTCCTAGGTGTAATCCTAGATTCCCAATTAACCTTTCAGCCCCACATCCAATCGCTATCCAAAATTTGCCGCCTCAACCTCCGCAACATCTTCAAGATACGCCCCTTCCTAACCGATGACACCACAAAGCTACTAATCCACTCCCTGATCATTTCTCGCCTCCACTACTGCAACTCCCTCCTCATTGGCTTACCTCTAAATAGTCTATCCCCACTTCAGTCCATTATGAACGCTGCCGCCAGGCTCATCCACCTTAAAAACCGCTCGGCATCTGCTACACCCCTATATTAATCTCTACATTGGCTGCCACTCAACCAACGTATTAAATTCAAGATCCTAACAATAACTTATAAAGCAATTAACAACCAGGCCCCCAGCTACATCACTAACCTGGTCTCAAAATACCAACCAAATCGATCTCTTCGCTCCTCCCAAGACCTCCTGCTCTCTAGCTCCCTTGTCACCTCATCCCATGCTCGCCTCCAGGACTTCTCCAGAGCCTCTCCCATCCTCTGGAATGCTCTACCCCAATCTGTCCGACTTTCTCCTAGTTTGTCCACCTTCAGACGATCCCTGAAAAAAACCTATCTCTTCAGAGAAGCCTATCTGGCTCCCACCTAACAACTGTACATTTATCTTCTCTATTAGCACATCCCCCACAGTTATTACCTCTTGTATCTCTTGACCTTCCCTTTTAGATTGTAAGCTCTAATGAGCAGGGCCCTCTGATTCCTACTGTATTTAAGTGTATTGTATTTGTACTGTCTACCCTCAAGTTGTAAAGCGCTGCGTAAATTGTTGGCGCTATATAAATCCTGTATAATAATAATAATAATAATTGTATAGTCAGTTTGTAAGGGGAGAAATTTCAGTTTGTGCTGCTTTTGGTGGGAATGGCGTCTGAATTTCAGTTGGTAGTTATCCCCATTTTGATTTAAAATTGTTACAATTTCAATTTTGTTTTAATTGCTTTGTTTTTGTGCAATATTTCAATCTCAAGTGAAAATAGTCTGTTATTGTACTGAATTCCATTTCCAGTAGAATCATTTTGGTTTTTATCTTTAATTTGTTGTTTTGCGGAGTCCCAGCTTTAACTCAGTTTTTGGTAGAGACAGTCAATAGACTGTTGTTAGACGGCTATTTAGCTTTAAGTGTGAAACCGAGTTAACATTACAGTGTATATAGAGGTCTTTTTGTGCTGTGTTTGCTTACGTATTGCGCTTTTTCATAAAGCATGTGTATGTGCAGAGTTTTGATTTTTGGCGGCATAGTTAGTTTAGACACAGTATTGTAATCGTAAAGAGGTTTTGTGCTTTTTACACTGTAATTCAGCTCTGGTTCTGTCTGTTTATAGCACAACTCATTTGTTAATGAAACCGTTGGTTGTTTTAGAAGCTGAAGTTTGAGTAGAACAAGGCTATCCTGGTTTTGGACTGAGTTTCTAGTGGTGAATGGCACTGTGCAACTAGAGATCAGTATTCAGTGAGGATGGTTAAATTCTACGCTATATTTCAAATCCGGTTGATAATTTCTGTGTTATGTGTTTTTTGTGTTTATCTTTTGTTCTAACACCAAAATCCACGCGTTTGGCGTCATTTTCTCCTGATACTTAGAGCCATGAGGTTGTAATATTACTTCACTTACCGCCATCTTGGACCTTGTCGCCATCTTCGTGTAGTGACAAAGAACCACATGGCTGAGACGCCATTTTGAATTCAGTCACATCATCATTCTTGCTTTTTTTAGGTTTTCATGTTTAACTGTTTTTACACTTTTGTTCAGAAAAGGCAACTTTTTATAAGAGTCATTACATGATTTTGTGTACTGAAGGTCGGTTTTGAATGGAGTCTCTCCGTTTTTAGTTGAAACCCAGTATTGAGGGACGTTTTTACAGGATTTTTGCATCTGTTTTAGCCAGCCTTGTTTAACTTGTTCAGATTTAGCGTCTTTATACAGTTCATCTGTTTTCGTGTTTTATCCTTGTTTTTTGATATAGCGGTTTTGTTTTTATCATTTTTTGCAGTTATATGTAGGCATTTATGTTTAAGCAGTTTTTTTCATAGGATTCTGTTCCATTTTTGTTGTATAACCATTGCTTATCGATGATAGACTACAGTGTGGAGTATAACTGATCCATTCTTGTATTGGATTCAGTTTTGTTTAAAATCAGGTTTGTTTTGGGCTAATTTGCGGTTAGTGTTACAGGGATAGTGTTTTCTACGTAGTTTGTGTTCCAAGTAGAGAAATTATACTTTTAAGTTTGTAATCAGTAACCGGCATCTTCATTTCATTAGTATAACATCAAGGAATAGACTGAAGCCAAGGTTTGTATAGTGAGGATTTAATTGTACTTCCGTGGCTGTTTGGCTGCACGGTTTAGGTCGAAACGAATGTGTGTACTTTGGGCCGGTCTACGTGAAACGGGAGAAAGGGACATGCTTGTTTTAGCCTTCAACGTGTGAGGAGCAGATTCTGAAACCCGCCCCATGTGTAACCATGTCAGTACCGGGGGTGGGGAGCGAGTGGTAGTTGCTGAACTGTATAGTCCTACAAATCCACCGGGTTGAGGTTTCTAGCTGACCGGCAGGGAAGCCGCGTATACTAATCGGAGTCGGAAGCAAGCTAGCACTGTGAAAGAAGGCACCTGGCAGTGTTGCGCTTAACTTGGTGCAAAAGTCGATTCAAATGGGCAATGGGCTGTCCATGTCTGAGGGGGGAAGTGAGGCCTCTCAATCTAGCCAAACAGCTTCGCGGAACATAAAGTCTGTGTTTGGGGCTCGGGCCATATGACCCCTCAGAAAGTGCAATAACTGTTCCAAGGGTACTAGATGGTATATCCCGTTGGAATGTTCCTTTGATGTCTGGAGGCGGGAGAAGTTCATTACTGAATTAAGACCAGGCTCCAGGCAACAAAGATGCTACATATATTGATATTGTGGCTTCAGAAATCTATTATGGTGTACCAACAGGATATGCAGAGTGCGCTTTCAGTCCGGGTGAAGCACGTTTTGTATACCTGGCCAGAGGGGAAATCCGTAGTTATGTGATCCACTAGGGGAAGCCAGGGAAGGATTGGATGGGTATTACATGATTTTCTGGTCATTGTGAAATGTATCATGTTAGCCCTTGGAAAGAACGTTGCTGGATATTGTTTTGCTTAAGTTTTTTAAGTAGCATTGTAACTATGAAATATCTCCCTTTTGAATTTGTATCTAAATGTTTGTCTTATGTCTTATTCTCATTGTTTGTATGTAATAATACGTTATTTTTGTAGGAACGTGAAAGTAAGAGTTAGAGGTTTGTTATTGGTTTTAGGAAATGTACAAATTGCGAATATTCTTATTTTGGTCAAAGTGGAAGAGTTGTGTTCAAGACTAGTAGACCCCCCGTGGGTAATTCAATTACATACAGGCCCAGCCATCCCTTTCTTTTCAAATCTAGCTCATTGCCCCAGGCTAAGGTATGTTAATATATTTGGCAGACTATCTGTGTGTCTCCAAGTGTATTTTTACACCTGCTTCCTGCCCAGTGTCACTGCATCTCTATTTACTCCCGGGGATTCTGTGTCCCTGAGCAAATAAATTTTCGAGGGGCCTTTAATGGTGAAAAGGGGAGGGCCTGGCTAGATATACTGGGATAGGGAGTTCCAGAGGTTCTGGAGCAGTCCTGATGATGAACCCGAGGAGACAACATGGGAGCTGGAAATTAGGAAAATTGCATTTTTTGTTTAATTAGAAGTGGGAATCTCAGTGGCCATTATTTTGTTTTGTTTTTTTGTTGTGCTATTCTAAACAGTGCATCTTTTCTTCCTCTTTGTAATGAGAAAGAAAAGGGGGGAGATAATGGTGGTGAGAATAACAATTTTCAAACTTACAATACTAATCTCTCTAATTCTAAAGAAGTTTGTGACCTAGTAGGACGACATGGGCCATACCAGGTTCAGCCGAGGACACCAACCTCCCTAAAGCTTGAGGGACGAGACAACTGTATCCATGCCAGCCACTGAAAGAAGCTGCTCAACCACATCAAAGACTGAGGAGTATCTTTTATTTATATTATTTATCTTAATGTATTTTAGCAGGGGTAATGATAAAACATTCCAATTTGTTTTTTTTTTAAATGCACCTCCAACTAGCTAAAACAGTGAATAGGACCCACTGCTGGGTACGCTCTAGGCCTCCACCAAGCCTTAATACCCCGGCAGTGGCAGCAGTACATGACATGGATGTATATATATATATATATATATATGTGTATATATGATGCTCATATTGGTAAAAGCAAACACAGGAAGAAAAAACTAGCAAAGATCTCAAAAAGACACAAACTAACTTAATGATACATTTCTAGAAGATAAAATTAGTTAGTTTCAACATTAGCTCAGGTTCTTGCCCCTCCCTTACAAAACTAGTATGGGTATCCGGACAACTAAGTGGCCCACAAGTGTGCTTTAACTTAAGGTTTGGTAAAAGGAGTAGTTTTGTAGGATCCACGGTTTGTGAGAAAGGTATAACAGTCAATCTTATGAATCAGACCCCCAGCCTTTTCTAGTAGCACCAATAGACTAGATTATATCTGTTGGAAGGAAGAGTGTGACATACAGACTGAAGGAGGAATCCCCCAGACTGTCCTGTTATTGCGCAATGCACGGGACCGTTAGAGTCCCCCTGTGCGACTTTACCAGGCCCCTACTTCTTCTTATGCCGTTCCACAGCTTATAAGTTAATACCCCCTAATGCGAGCATGGTGAAACTCGTCCCAGCATCTTAAGTTGTGGCCGATCGTTATGATCTGATGACGCGAGAGAAGGTAAGAATGGCAGGGACAGCTCAAAGGGAATTGTTAACCAACTCCAACAAGGCCTGGGCATGGTTTGCTGCTTGGACAAGGTGGGGGATTGAACTTAGGAAATGATTGAACAATTTCTCATCCATTGTGGATGGGGTGTTCAATGAAACCATTGAACCTGTGAGGGAGATCTCACAGGAACAGCGACAGAGTCTATTACAGCAAAAGATGACATTTGATTATCTTTTAGTGCAAAAGGGGGGTTTCTGTGAGTTCATAGCAGAAGACTGTTGTACCTGGATGACAGGCACTAGTGACAAGGTCCAAGACCATATGGATAAAGTTAGGTCCCTGCTAGGGAGAGCCAAAGCTATAGCCAGTGAAGGTTGGAATCCTTCCTAAAGGGGTTGGGAGGTTTTGGGGAGTTCTTGTTTTCCATTGGATCCTGGCTGAAGGAAGTAGGGGTATATATACTCATTTTGTTTTTGTTTCCATTCCTTCCTATATGCCATGATGAGATGTTCCTGCTGCCTGATCAATCAAGTCACCAAAGCCCAAGCAGATGACCACATCTTCCTAGCCAAGAAAAGAGGTCCCCTGAAGTCCAGCCCATGTACCAGATGCTGAGGATTCCAGTGATCGCTATAACCCCCACCCTCCCAAAGAATACGTGTCAACCATGGTTTTCTTTTGTTCATACTCCTTTACTTTATATTTTTGGACTGAATGTTTCTTTTTTTCTTTTTGAATGGACTGGTGTTTGTGTTTAAAAGATGATCAAGATTCATTGAGGGACACATGGGAGCATATGACAAGAGGAGGAACTGTTGTAGAAATTTAGGATATGTTAATTATGTATTGTCACAGTATCTCCCAGTGTCGGTTTACCGGTATTCGCTGTGTATAGCGAATATGGCTTTAACCGATATTGAGGACAGACCACTTACAATGGGAACCTTCCATTATTTGGTAACCATACGCTACCCGCCCGATCATCCCAGCCAGTAGGCGCTCTGCGCGGTTAATGCTGGAGCGAACGCCAGTGCGGATCTTTGAGGTGCGATGCACGTTCCGTGGCGCGGGTATATTACCGTCAATCGGGGGGCCCCTGTATTATGTACAGATTGATCCGCTTGGCGGGGATGTACTTGCGGTATGGAATCAGTATTGCCTTTTATGTAAGGATAATGGTCTGTAAGCTTTCTGTCATGTCTGATCCATGTGACAGAAACCCACAGCTATATTCCTTTGTGCATAATTTACCCTTTAATGGAACAGTAATATAATCACTATTAAATATAGCTCTATTTCATAGGATTCGTTGTAATGGTGGTTCTGGTTTTGCATGCGTGGGGTTTTGGTGGGAAAGCCTCTGTGAGGTAATGCGTTGGTTTCAATGGAAGCCATTTTTCCACATGGCTTTCATTGTTATGTGGAGTGTGTGCATCTCCGTCCACCCAATGGCTGTGACTCATCCAGGCTGGCCAACCTTTCCACATGCATGCACGCCTCTTCTATTGTATTGTTTGAATATAAACAAGTGTGTCAATGGTTGTTGTTTTGTATGGAGCTCATGTCATGTGACTGTGCCTTGGAGGCTGATTGTGAAGCCATCAAGTCCCTTTGTTATCCCTGATTCAACCCTATAAATTAAACCAGCAAGCATTGCTAGTCAGGACTGATGGGCGAGCTTGCAATGTGAGAACAGCTATTGTGTCTGTCTTTCTTGCTTTAACACGAGTGCACTCAAATGCATTATGCAAAAGAGCTGAAGAGTGCGTTTATTAGCGCAAGCGAAATATAATGCACACAGCGTGTTATATTTTCCCTAACAATTATAAGTATGCCTATGCTGTGTGTGAGAAATAACTTGTTAAAATGATCTTTGTGAAAAAAAAATCTTACTTTTCAAAGAAATTCTGACAAAAGAATTGCAACTTCAAAAAACTCAGCATGCCTCTTACTAAATACCTTGGACTGTCTACTTTCCAAAAAGGGGTAATTTGGGGGATATTTGTACTGCCCTGGACTGTGAGGGCTTCATGAAATGAGATAGGCAGTCAGTACATCAGGTGTGACCAATTTTCAATGATCGGTACCATAGCTTGTAGACTCAGCAATTTTCACACAAACCAAAACATATAGACTGATTTGGGCTATTGTTACCAATGTAGAAATGTAGCAGTATACATTTTATAACTTATGAAGAAAAATTACTATTTGCTAAATTATATAACAGAAACGCGTTTAAAAAAAAGAGTATTTTTCGTTTATAGCGCAGAAAATAAAAAACCCAGTGGTGATTAAATACCACCAAAAGAAAGCTCTATTTGTGTAAAAAAAAATCCTAAAAATTTCATATGGTTACAGTGTTGCATGACTGTGTAATTGTCATTCTAAGTGTGAAAGCACTGAAAGCTGAAAAGTGGTCTGGGCAGGAAGGGGGCTAATGTGCCTAGTATTGAGATGGTTGAGGACATAGCATCCATAACATAAACTTAACTGAAACAAGTAACTTATTGCGTGTAGCATGTACAGTATCTCACAAACGTGAGTACACCCCTCATATTTTATTATATCTATTCATCTGACAACACTGAAGAAATGGCACTTTGCTACAAAGTAAAGTAGTGAGTGTACAGCCTGTATAACGGTGTAAATTTGCTGTCCCCTCAAAAAAACTCAACACACAGCCAATAATGTCTAAAGCGCTGGAAACAAAAGTGAGTATAACCCTAACTGAAAATGTCCAAATTGGGCCAAATTAGCCATGTTCCCTCCCTGGTGACATGTGACTCATTAGTGTTACAAGGTCTCAGGTGTGAATGGGGAGCAGGTGTGTTAAATTTGGTGTTATCCCTCCCACTCTCTCATACTAGTCACTGGAAGTTCAACACGGCACCTTATGGCAAAGAACTCTGAGGATCTGAAAAAAAGAATTGTTGTTCTACACAATGGGGGTGGTATTGACACAGCCCTAAATGATCGACAATGGCTCAAAAGTGAAATGGTCTAGAAGTATTTAGACAGAATAAAGGTAGATAAAGCACCTGGACCAGATGGCATCCATCCACGGATCCTAAAGGAATTGAGCTCTGTCATTTCAAAGCCATTGTATCTAATTTTTAGGAACTCCTTAATGACTGGAATAGTACCACTGGATTGGTGTAGGGCCAATGTGGTGCCCATATTTAAAAAGGGATCAAAGTCTTTACCAAGTAACTATAGACCTGTTAGTGAAAATTCTATAGCTGGGAAGACACTGGAGAGTTTAATAAAAGACCACATAGATGAATTCTTGTTGGCAAAAAATGTTTTAAGCAACAGACAGCATGGATTCATGAAAGACAGAAGTTGTCAAACAAACCTGATTTCTTTTTATGAGGAGGTAAGTAAAACCTTGGACAGAGGGGTGGCTGTGGACGTGGTATACTTGGATTTTGCAAAAACGTTTGACACCGTTCCCCACACATGGCTAATGTGTAAGGTAAAGTCTATAGGCTTGGAAAGATCAGTTTGTAAATGGATAGAAAACTGACTACAGGACCGAATTGAGAGGGTAGGTTATCAGTGGTGTACCCCAAGGTTCAGTGTTGGGACCCCTACTTTTCAATAGATTTATAAATGATATAGGATCTGGGATTAAAAGTACCATTTCAGTGTCTGCAGGTGACACCAAGCTATGCAGTGGAATAACCTCCTTACAGGATGTCTCCAACTTACAAGCAAACCTCAATGCACTGGCTAATTGGGCGACTATGTGGCAAATTAGGTTTAATATTGATAAATGTAAAGTTATGCATTTGGGGGCTAAGAATATGCATGCATAGTACATACTAGGGGGAGTACAACTGGGGGAATCCATAGTGGAGAAGGATCTGGGGGTTTTGGTAGATCATAAGCTTAATAATGGCATGCAATGCCAAGCTGCAGTTTCCAAAGCAAACAAAATCCTTTTTGTATTAAGAGAGGTATGGACTCCAGAGATAGACATCATTTTGCCCCTGTACAAATCATTAGTAAGACCTCATCTGGAATATGCAGTTCAGTTTTGGGCACCAGTTCTCAAAAAGGATATCGGGGAACTGGAAAAAGTGCAGAGAAGGGCAACCAAACTAATAAGAGGCATGGAGGAGCTCAGCTATGAGGAAAGATTAGAGGAACTGAATTTATTCTCTCTTGAGAAGAGGGGATTAAGGGGGGATATGATCAACATGTACAAATACATAAATGGTCCACATAGTGAATATGGTGTTGAGTTATTTACTTTAAGGTCATCACAAAGGACAAGGGGGCACTCTTTATATCTAGAGGAAAAAGATTTAATCTCCAAATCCGGAAACGTTTTTTCACAGTTAGAGCTGTGAAAATGTGGCATAGACTCCCTCCAGAGGTGGTTTTGGCCAGCACGGTTGATTGCTTTAAAAAAGGCCTGGATTCTTTCCTTAATGTAAATAATATAACTGGGTACTAACTTTTTTAGGTAAAGTTGATCCAGGGTGAATCCGATTGCCTCTTGGGGGATCAGGAAGGAATTTTTCCCCCCCGCTATAGCAAATTGGATCATGCTTTTCTGGGTTTTTTTGCCTTCCTCTGGATCAACTGTGGGTGAAGGATTGGATATGGGATTGTATGGTTACATATAATTTTTCTTTTTTTTTTTTTTTTCTTCTTTTTTCTTTTTTTTTTGGTTGAACTGGATGGACTTGTGCCTTTTTTCAACCTGACTAGCTATGTAACTATAAAGATGGTCTAGGCTATAAGAATATTGCCATATTGCCAAGACCCTGAAACTGAGCTGTAGCATGGTGGCCAAGACCATACAGTGGTTTAACAGGACAGGTTCCACTCAGAACAGGCCTTGCCATGGTCGACCAAAGAAGTTAAGTGCATGTGCTCAGCGTCACATCCACAGGTTGTCTTTGGGAAATAGACGTATGAGTACTGCCAGCATTGCTGCAGAGGTTGAAGGGGTGGGGGGGTCAGCCTGTCAGTGATCAGACCATATGCCGCACACTGCATCAAATTGGTCTGCATGGTTGTCGTCCCAGAAGTAAGCCTCTTCTAAAGATGATGCAGAAAGCCCGTAGTTTTCTGAAGACAAGCTGACTAAAGACATGGATTACTGGAACCATGTCCTGTGGTCTGATGAGACCAAGATAAACTTTGGTCAAGCGTGTGGCAGCAACCAGGTGAGGAGTACAAAGACAAGTGTGTCTTGCCTACAGTCAAGCATAGTGGTGGGAGTTTCATCGTCTGGGGCTGAATGAGAGCTGCCAGCACTTGGGCACTACAGTTTATTGAGGGAACCATGAATGCCAACATGTACTGTGACATACTGAAGCAGAGCATGATCCACTCCCTTCGGAGAATGGGCCGCAGGGCAGTATTCCAACATGATCCCAAACACACCTCCAAGACAACCACTGCCTTGCTAAAGAAGCTCAGGGTAAAGGTGATGGACTGGCCAAGCATGTCTCCAGACCTAAACCCTATTGAGCATCTGTGGGACATCCTCAAACGGAAGGAGGAGTGGAAGAGGACTCCAATGGCAACTTGTGAAGCTCTGGTGAACTCCATGCCCAAGAGGCTTAAGGGAGTGCTGGAAAGTAATGGTGGCCACTCAAAATATTGACACTTTGGGCCCAATTTGGACATTTTTACTTAGGAGTGTACTCACTTTTGTTGCCAGTGGTTTAGACAGCAAATTTACACTGTACACTCACTACATTACATTGTAGCAAAGTGTCATATCTTCAGTGTTGTCAGATGAAAACATGTAATAAAATATTTACAAAAATGTGAAAGGTGTACTCACTTTTGTGAGATACTGTACATGTAGCACCCTCCTAGATAGGCTGCTAGTAAAGATTAGGAAAATATAGTTCTTGTAGCTCTGCTGTAATCAGCAGAGCAGCATGCAATTGCTTTGGTCTGCTCTGGGCTCTGCAGGCTTTTCCCCTTCCTTCTAGAGACTTCCAGAATATGGTGGGTGGTAGAATCAAACGAGCAGCACAAATATTTATACAGCTCCAGCCAATCCTTTTTTTTTTAAGATATTTTTATTGATTATAAAAAACATACAAACATCGGGCATCAAGTTGAACCAGCAGGTGCACAGTGTGGATAACTTATACATTATTAATAAAGTTTTTTCAGATATAAAATAATCAGCATATGGCTCAGATGTATATTTCCAGCTGGCTGGGCCAGAGTCCATCTAGATCATAGCGGAACCCAATAACAATTAACTTGGGACGGAAAGGTTAGATCTGGCTTAAGATACATAAACCAATGAGGGTCATCATGGCAAAGGGGGGCATAATGTAACGGGACTGGCCAACTATCTTTCGCAAACATTATGGAATCCCTTACTCCTCTTCCTATTATCAAATGTAATTTTATATAAGGGTAGTGCGTCATTTATTAGTTTCAACCACATCATTTTATTTAGCGTCTGCGAGCCCTTCCAAGTCAACAGGAGAGATTTCTTTGCATAGAAAAAAGGGATACGCAGAAGTCTCTTTCCCGAGGCTGACAGGGATAGGTCCCCTAAAATGCCTAGGAGACAATTCTTGGGGTTGATAATGTTTGGGAGGCTCAAAGCTGATGAAATGAAGGAGCCAATCTCTCTGCAGATGTGCCTTACTATAGGGCACATCCAGAAGCATGTATAAAGTCTGCCTGCTGATCGCATTCCCTAAAACATGTGTCCGTGGGTTGTAAGCCAATTTTATAGAGCCTATGTGGAGTAAGGTGAGATTGGTGGAAGACCTTAATTTGAATAACTCGGTCCCTGGAAAAGATAACCGACAATTTGAAGGTGTCGGTGAATTCCGACCAGTCCACCTCAGTAATCTGTATATCTATATTCAACCATTTGGTTTGGGCAATCCTAAATCTAGGGTTGGAGTCTGTAACCAGGGACATATAGTAAGTCGAGATAAGCTTAGTAGTGGCAGGATCTCTTAGTAGTTTTTCTAGTGGGGGCATATGGAGTGGACTATCCAAGGTACCATAAAGTATAACACATTTAAAACATCAGCGGTTATAATATAACCGTCATCCTAAATGGAATGTGTCTATACAGCGCTTTCAAAAAAGTTCATAGATTTGCTGGTAAAATAAAGCAGAAAGTCCACGTGTATCAGGGCGCAGGATGATCTAAACACACGATAGTAAGCCAGCCACCAAGTTCCTCACACCACCACAGGTGATCCTCTCCCTCTGTAGTGCCCACTTACCGGACACATTCTTGGAAAGAGCCCTTCAAGTCAATATGCTCTGCTTACACTCCCCTGCTGCTCACACTTGTACATGTTCAGATTGCTCCCGGGTGCCCGAAAACAAATTAAGAAGCCTCACATAGCGTAATTCAGTAAAACTTAATTTATTCTCAAAACACATGCCAAGTGAACACTTACACAAAATCAATAAAGTAATCGCTTTAAAATCAGTAATTAGTACATCACCGATCCGACTTAGCTGCCCGGACACCTCGGATCCGTCCAAAAGTCTCCGTGTCCCCGTTCGTCTGTCTGGAGCGCAATGGTCAGTTCCGGATTGCCGTGAGGTCATGCCTTGACGAGTTTCGTCATTACGACTTCGACCGAGGGCATGGCCCCACGGCACGGCTTTCCGGGATAAATAACCACGGGGAGGTTCGCACCTCCCACTAAATCATAGGCTACGTCCCGCCTACATTACCATATCAGGCTGTTACACATCCACCTCCAGGCCACCTCCTAATATCGCTCAATCAGGGATGCCACCCAGCGGATGTTCTCTGC
>BLSH010065937.1:0-21639 GCA_018402905.1 Glandirana rugosa
AGGTCAAGCTCTCCGCGTCTCTTCCTATCATAGCATTCCTTATTGCGCTCCTGGGTCTGCGCAAGGGTCTCCTGCAGCATCTTGTTGTTGTTTTCCAGGAACTTGGTGATCCCCTGTGTGGCCAGGATGGCACTTTCTGGGACGGAAACAGGCAGGAATGTGGGATGGTAGCTGAGATTCGCCCAAAACGGAGACTGCTTGGTGGCAGAATGGATGGAATTGTTGTAGGTGAACTCGGCTAGTGGTAACAAGGAGACCCAGTCGTCTTTGGAGTAGGAAGAGTAACATCGTAGGTATTGCTCCAGGGTCTGGTTGGTCCTTTCCGTTTGGCCATTAGACTGCGGGTGATATGCTGAAGAAAAGGCCAACTTGATTCCTAGAATAGAGCACAAGGATCTCCAGACCCGGGATGTGAACTGCACCCCTCTGTCAGATACCACATTTTTCGGGATGCCATGTAGACGGATAATCTCCCGAATTAAGACTTTGGCCGTTTCTGTGGCCGAGGGAGTGCCCCTCATCGGGATAAAATGTGCCATCTTCGTGAGGCGGTCGACCACCACAAAGATGGTTGTGTAGTCTGCAGATGGGGGCAATTCCACAATGAAATCCATTGAGATCTGTGCCCACGGGCGTTCGGGGATAGGCAATGGATTTAACTTTCTACTTTGTTCCTAGCACAGACAGGACAGGCATTGACATAGTTCTTACAGTCCTCTTTCAACTGTGGCCACCAAAAGGTGCGAGCAAGTAACTCTGTAGTCTTTCGATGGCCGAAGTGCCCGGCTAAATGATGGTCATGGCAGAGTTCAAGGGCGGACAGGCGAAGCTCTTCTGGCACGAAGACTTGTGTACCCAACCACCATAATCCATCCTTGAGGGTAAGTCCAGGAACTGTGGGCATGGTGGAGCTGGCCAACGTTTGCCTGATCTGGGTCAACAGATCTTCTCGGATGAACAGGAAGTGGTGCGCTGGTAGGATGGTGTCAGGAGGGGGAGCTTCTCCGGTCTCAGAAAACATCCTTGACAGCGCATCTGGCTTGACATTCTTGGATCCGGGCCAGTATGTAATGTGTAGGTTAAATCTTGAAAAGAACAGGGCCCATCGTGCTTGGCGGGGCCTGAGCCTCTTGGCAGTTCTAAGATACTCCAAGTTCTTGTGGTCTGTGAAGACCAAGACTGGATGAGTAGCCCCTTCCAAAAGGTACCGCCATTCCTCTAGGGATTTAATGGCAAGAAGCTCCCTGTCACCCACATCGTAGTTTTTCTCGGGGGGGAGAGAGCTTCCGTGAGAAGAAGGCAATAGGGTGCAGGGACGCAGTCTCTGAAGCATCCACCTCCAAGATATAAGGCCGTGTGGAATCAGGGTGCTTGAGAACAGGTGCTGAGGTGAATAGTCTCTTCGAGGTTTGGAAGTCACCTTGTGCCTCCGGGGTCCAGGCGAAGTGGGTGCCCTGTTTGGTTAACTGTGTTATCGGGGAGATCACAGCAGAGAAGCCCCGGATGAACTTTCTGTAAAAATTGGCAAAGCCAACAAAGCATTGTACCGCCTTCTTGTCCGCCAGTGGGGGGCCAGTCCACAATAGCGGCGACTTTTTGGGAGTCCATTGTTGTGCCAGAAGTAGAAATATGGAACCCCAAGAAGGCGATTTCAGTGTGTTCAAAGGCACATTTTTCGGCCTTGGCATACAGGCTGTGCTGTCGTAGGCGGCTGAGTACATGCCTGGCATGCTTCCGGTGCTCCTCTAGGGAGGGGGAGAAGATCAAGATATCATCCCGATATACTACCACAAATTGGTCAAGAAAGTCCCTGAAGATATCATTGACCAGGTGCTGGAACGTGGCCGGGGCATTGCAAAGCCCAAAGGGCATGACCAATTACTCAAAGTGACCAAATCATGTGCGGAATGCAGTCTTCCATTCATCCCCCTCCCGAATGCGGATCAGATTGTAAGCCCCCCGAAGATCCAGCTTGGTAAACACGGCTGCAGAGCCGAGGCGTTGAAACTGTTCCGGAACCAGAGGCAGGGGGTATCTGTTTTTGATTGTGACTTTATTAAGCTCCCGGTGGTCGATACACGGCCGAAGAGAGCGTGGTCCTTTTTCTCAACAAAAAAGATCCCAGCTCCTGCTGGAGAAGTGGAAGGCCTGATGAAACCCTTCTGCAGGTTCTCCACGATATAATAGGCTTTGAGAGCCACAAGCTCCACTTCGGAGAGCGGGAAAATCCTGCCGAAAGGGATCTCGGCTCCAGGCAGCAGGTCTATCGGGCAATCGTATGGCCGATGTGGAGGTAGGGTGTCTGCTCCCTTCTTGCTGAAGACATCCCAGAAATCTTGGTACGCCTCGGGAACAGCAAGACGAGTCTCCTGGTCTGGGTCAGGGTTGATGGAGAGTACCGCTGGCGGTGCTCTCTGAGCAGGTGGAAAGCAATTATTCTGACAGTAAGAGGATCCCCCGTTCCAGTCAATATGAGGACTGTGTGCTCGAAGCCATGGGAGACCCAGGATCACGGGACTCAACGGGGAGGCGATGGCATCCAGCACAAGTAACTCGGTGTGGCCTTCGGCTGTCCGGGCCAGCAAGGGAAAGGTTTCCTGAATCACTGCACCCGATTTGATGGCCGACCCATCGGCCAAGCGGATCGACAATGGGCGTTCCTTGGGTCAAATGACAGGTCTATAAAGCAGCTGCAAGCTCCCGAATCCAGGATGGCCGACACTTGAATGTCCTTGTCGGGGAGCTGCAGCAAGATGCAGAGGGTCAGGTGAAGCTGGGAACTCGGCAATGACAGCATCTCCCCTAGGACTGGAGTGGGTTTCTTGCCAGCCTTGGCGGAGCAGCTATTGATGAGATGCCCCGAGCTGCCACAGTAGAGGCACAAGTTACAGTCCATCCGCCGCTGGCGTTCCTCTCGGGATAAAGATGGGTAGAAGGATCTAGCCCGCCTAGACCCAGGGTGGTCTCGTGGAGAGGAGGAGGAGGTTGCTGCTGAGCTGAGACCTGGAGAGGTAAGTGCTTGGGAAATCATCCAGGCAGGGCGCAGGGACACTGTGCCCCTCTCTGCGCTGCGCTCTCGCAGGCGATCGCCTATCTGGATGGTCAGATCAATTAGCGCTTCCAGGGTATGGGGAACCCCGACACGTGCCAGCTCATCCTTGAGCGCTTCGGAGAGTCCCAGCTGGAACTGGTGGCATAGGGCCGCACCATTCCAAGCAGTATCAGCGCTCCAATGCCTGAATTCGGATACATAATCCTCCACAGGGCAGCTACCCTGCTGAAGGGCATGGAGCGTAGCTTCTGCGGTGGTGGCCAGATGTGGGTCCTCGTATAGCCGGGCCATAGCCTGGAAGAATCCGTCCAAAGTGGAGACCTCGGGAGCATTTTGCTCCAGTAGCCGATGAGCCCAGGCCTCTGGGTCATTCTGGAGGAGGGAGATTACCAGGCCCACTTTGGTGGTCTCCAGGGAGAACTTGTGGGGCTGGAGAGCGAAATATAGATAGCAGGCACTGCGGAAGGCCCTAAACTTCCTGTGGTCCCCCGTAAACCGCTCAGGCATAGGTACCTTAGGCTTTGTGGGCAGAGTCACTATGGTACGGGGAGGTCTGTGCCCCCTGCTGGAGGCATTAGGAGTGGCCAAATCCTGCACTTGATCTTCCAGGCGTGCATATCCTTCCTGCAGGTTTTGCACTGCTTGGGTTAGTCCAGCAAGCTGTGTGCATAGCTCCTTCATGAGAGAGGGCCCCGGCGCAGACTCTGACATGGCTGTCTGTTTCTGTCACGTACCTGGTGGTAGAGTCTGGCTTATGCGGGGACAACCTCTCTTGGGGCCCTGGTTCAAGAACCCCTGGTAGTGTAGACAGGGAGCTCTGGAGCACAGGGGGGCACAAGGGCTGGACAATCTTCAAGTGGTAATCGGAAGTCCACAGAAGCTCGTGCAAGGCAGGAGAGTAGTGGTTCAGTCCGGGTCGACAACTGGCAGGCGGTGCGGTACAACGGGATCAGGCAAACGGATGGTCGGGTACAGGCAGGGTAGGTAACTTGCTGGCAACAGAAGTACAGAGGGAGCAGACAAGTGGATGGTCGTAAACAAGCCGGGGTCAGATGCAGGCAGATATCAACAGGTCCAGAGGGCTAGCCGGGGTCACAGGAACAGGAAGTCACTCAGAAGTATTCACCTGGTTTGAGTCGAATGTGAGTTCAACTCGAACATCGGGTGTTCGATTGTTCGAGTTTTTTCAAACATTATGGGGCCTTTGCGGCAACTTTGCGCGCCCCATAATGCATGAAAATGGCGGCGGAATGAAGCCTGTTGATTGGCCAAAACATGTACATGACCTGCATGCTTTGGCCAATCAGCGGGCAGCCTGCTGTGAGAGCTTTGATTGGCTAAAGGCAGGGTGCCTTTAGCCAATCACTGCACAGCAGCCTCTATCCACGCCCCACACTAATTAAAGCCGCTTGTACGGTGGCTCTATGTAGTGTGTTGGCGGCGGTGGTCAGAGTTAGACAGAGAGCTTAGGTTCCTGAATACAGGCAGTTTAGCCAGATAGTTTTAAAACATGTGCTAAAAAAAAGAAAAAAATACAAAAGATAGATAGCTAACTAGAAATCTAAAGTCTATCTGTCAGTTAGTGCAGACAGGTTAGTGTAGGGAAATATATATATATATATATATATATATATACACACACAGCGTATTGAGTGTGCACTATATATCTGTACATACGGTATATAGTACACTTGACGTGGTGTATTAAAATATATACAGCCACTATATATCTGTGCATTCGGCGGTGTACGGTATAAAGTACACGTGGTGTCTTAAAATATATACAGTCTAGTATATATATATATATATATATATATATACACACACGCAGCCTATTGAGTGTACCCTATATATTGGTACATTCGGGGTGTACATACGGTATATAGTACACTTGACCTGGTGTATTATTATTATTATACAGGATTTATATAGTGCCGACAGTTTGCGCAGTGCTTTACAATATTAGGGCAGACAGTACAATTACAATACAATTCAATACAGGAGGGATTAGAGGGCCCTGCTCGTTAGAGCTTACAATCTAGGAGGGAGGGTTAAATGATATGAAAGGGCAATAACTGCGGGGGGTGAGCTGATTGAGAAAATAAGGAGTGTAGTTGTTAGGTGGTGGCAGGATAGGCTTCCCTGAAGAGAAAAGTTTTCAGGGATCACCTGAAGGTGGATAGATTTGGGGACAGTCTGACCGATTGGGGGAGGGTGTTCCAGAGGATGGGAGAGGCTCGGGAGAAGTCTTGGAGGCGAGTATGAGAGGAGGTGTTGAGGGAGCTGGAGAGCAGGAGGTCTTGGGAGGAGCGAAGAGGACGGTTAGGTTGGTATTTTGAGACTAGGCTGGTGATGTAGCTGGGAGCAGAGTTGTGGATGGCTTTGTAGCTGATTGTTAGTATTTTGAATTTAATTAGTTGAGCGAGTGGCAGCCAATGGAGGGATTGGCAGAGAGGGGTGGCAGACATTGAACGGTTTGTAAGGTGGATGAGTCTGGCAGCGGCATTCATGATGGACTGGAGGGGGGATAGTCTATTTAAATGTAGGCCAGTGAGGAGGGAGTTGCAGTAGTCAAGGCGAGAGATGACCAGGGAGTGAATCAGGAGCTTTGTGGTTTCATTGGTTAGGAAGGGAGAGTTCAGAGTCCAGGATAATACCAAGTACCCTGACATGTGGGGATGGGTGGATGGTTGTGCCATTGCTCTTGACAGAGAAGTCGGGGGAAACGGCACGTGGGGGAGGAAATATTATGAGTTCAGTTTTGGACAAGTTGAATTTGAGAAAGTGGTGTGACATCCAGGCAGATATGTCTGTTAACAGGTAAATAAGCGGCGATCTGCATTCAGCCACCAGGGGGCGCACCCGCCGCACTCCTGAGGAGTGTGCCCGCGGCTCGGGCGGACCCGATGTCCGCCGGCGAGCCGCGATGAGCGGCTACAGGGAGAGAATGGGGAACCGCCGATGTAAACACGGCGGTTCCCCGCTCTTTTAGTGGGGGCATGAGAGATCTACTGATCCCTGTCACTGGGATCAGTTAGATCTCTCATGCCCATGTTAGCCCAACCCCCCCACAGTAAGAACACACCCAGGGAACACAGTTAACCCCTAGATCTCCCCCCCCAGGTTAACCCCTTCACTGCCAATGACATTTATACAGTAATCAGTGGACATTTAAATTTCTGATTGCTGAATAAATGTCATTGGTCCCAAAAAAGTGTCAAAAATGCCCGACATGTCTGCCCCAATATCGCATTACCGTTAAAAATCGCAGATCGCCGCCATTACTAGTAAAAAATTAAAAAAAAAATAAAAACCCCAGAAATGAATTCTCACCATCCGTAAACGCGGCCACTTTTGCGCAAACCAATCAATAAACGCCGATTGCGATTTTTTTATCACAAATATGAGGAATTATATAAATCGTCCAAAAACGGTGAAAAAAAATGTTTTTTTATATTTTTTTTTTATTTGAATTTTAGCAAAAAGTAAGAAATTTGTGTTTTTTTTGCAAAATGGTCGCTCTTCTTTTGTTTATAGCGGCGATAAGAAATGACGCAGAGGCGATCAAATACCACCAAAAGAAAGCTCTATTTGTGGGAAAAAAAGGATGCAAATTTTGTTTGGGTGCAACGTCACACGACCGCGCAATTGTCAATTAAAACGACGCAGTGCCGAATCGCAAAAAGTGCTCTGGTCCTAAAGCTGCAAAACCTTCCGGTTGGTAAGTGGTTAATAAGTTAGTGATACGTGAGAAGACTGATGGAGTAAGTTGGGGGGTGGAGAGGTAGATTTGGGTATCGTCAGGGTAGAAATGATATTGGAAGCCGTGGGAGGCTATCAGCCGACCCAGGGAAGAGGTGTATATAGAAAATAAGAGAGGTCCAAGAACAGAACCTTGGGGGACCCCAACAGAGAAAGGAAGAGGAGAGGAGGAGGTAGAATTGTACGTTACGCTGAAGGTGCGATGGGATAGGTAGGATGAGAGCCAGTGAAGAGCACAGTCACGGAGACCAAGGGAGTAGAGTTTTTTGAGGAGGAGGGGGTGGTCGACAGTATCAAAGGCAGCAGAAAGGTCCAGGAGTAGGAGTACAGAGTAGTGTCCATTGGTTTTTGCGGTTAGTAGGTCATTTGTGAGTTTAGGAAGGCAGTTTCTGTGGAGTGTTGAGGGCGAAATCCAGACTGAAGGGGGTCCACAAGGTTATTCTTAACAAGGTGGTCACTCAGTTGGTTGTAGGCATTCAAGGAGTTTGGAGGAAAAGGGGAGCAAGGAGATAGGGCGCAGATTGTTTAGATCGGTAGGGTCCAGGGATGGCTTTTTGAGTATGGGGGTGACCAATGCATGTTTTAGAGCATTGGGGAAGATGCCAGAAGAGAGGGAGAGATTGAAGATGTGAGTTAGAGAGTGCAGGATAGAGTCAGAGGGTGACTTTAGTATTTGAGAGGGAATAGGGTCCAGTGGACAGGTGGTTAGGTGGGCGTTAGAAAGGAGTTTAGCAACCTCATTTATAGTAGTAGGTTTGAATAAGGATAGTGTCGATTGTGCTTGTTGACATGGGGTGTTAACTGGGGAAGATGCCTGTAGAGTGGAGATTTTGTCACGAATTGTGTCAATCTTGCTTTTGAAGTGATTAGCAATCTCCTGGGCAGTGAGTGTGTTAGTGGGCGGAAGCGGTGGAGGACGAAGTAGGGAGTTCAAGAGTTGACAGGGAGTGGATGAGAAGGTGTTAATAAGACTGGTAAAATAAGTCTGCTTGGCAGTGTGGAGGCGAGAATTGTATTTATGGAGGGCAGATTTGTATTGGTTTAAGTCTTTGAGAGACTTAGTCTTGTGCCACAGACGCTCAAGCGCACGGCTATGCTTTTTGAGGTTTCTGGTGTCATCTGTTTGCCAGGGTTGTAGGGGTCGAGGCCTGATTTTGTGTGCGGTGAGGGCAGCAAGCTCGTCCAGGGTGGAGGACAGGGATTTATTGTAGATGGCAGTGGCTTGGTTGGGGCAGGACAGGGGTGGTCAGTAGCAGAATAGAGGAGAGAAGTGTTGAGTTGGCGAAGGTTTCTACGGGTGACGGTTAGGCGATTGGAGGAGAAGGTGGTGCAAGACATGGAGAGAGAGAAAATAATAAGGTAGTAGTCGGAGAGGGGAAAAGGATTGTTGGAGAAGTTGCATGGAGTGCATAGATAGGGGAAGACAAGGTTGAGGGTGTTCCCATCAGTGTGAGTAGGAGCCTGCACCCATTGCTTCAGGTCAAATGAGGAAGTTAGACTAAGAAATTTAGAAGTAGCAGTAGTGTTAGTGTTAACTGGGATGTTGAAGTCCCCAAGAAGGATTGTGGGAATTTCAGAAGATAGAAAGTAGGGTAGCCAGGCAGAAAATTCATCAAGGAAAGTTGACAGTGGTCCAGGAGGCCGGTAGATCACAGCAATTCTTAGGGAGGTTGGAGAGAATAGACATATACAGTGGGCTTCAAATGATGAGAGTGAAAGAGAGGGAGGAGAGTGAAAAACCTGAAAGGTGCTCAGTGGGGATAAGAGGAATCCCACTCACCTACCTTGCGTCCATTAGGCCTAGGGGAGTGAGTCCAGAGAAGGCCACCGTCGGAGAGGGAAGCAGGAGAGGAAGAATCGCATTCGTGAAGCCAGGTTTCGGTGATAGCAAGTAGATGAAAGGAATTAGTGAGAAATAGGTCATGAACAGCAGTGAGCTTGTTGCAGACAGAGCGGGCATTCCAGAGAGCAAAGCGGAAGGGGAGGCTGGTTTTAGGAAGAAGGGGGATGGAGATTAAATTGCGTAGATTGCGACTACTGCCAGAGGGTGTGGGGTGGTGGTGATGTGTGTGGTTAAATGAGAGAGGCCCAGGGTTTGGGGAAATATCTCCAGAGGCTAGAAGAAGCAGAAGAGAGAGGTAGGCAACATGGGTATATGATTTATATGAGGGGACATGCTTGAGCATCCTGGTTTTGTTATCATGTGGGCATTCAGTTAGAAAGAGGTGATGAGTGCAGTAACAAGAATAGGGGAGAAGTGAGGATGATATGTACAGATTGTGAGGTGGGGAAGAGGGGTGAAGAAAAGATAGTTTGAGGAGAGAGGCTGCTATTGTGAAAAGGAGAGGTAAGGTATGCATGTTTCAGAGAGGAAAGTGTGTTGTTTTGGAAATGAGGTTACCTGTAGTCTGGTGTTTGAGTAGTTTCATGTTAGTGTGCGCTTTGTGCAAATCGCTGAAGTACAAGAGCTTAAGTGCCCACTTATTTAAAGAACCCCACTTTTTTGGACGAATCCCCTGCAATGCTATCCCCCGTAAGCAAAGCGTGGTTTGTGATACTGTGATGGGTGGGGGTGGAGGTGGACAATTAATCAATTAGGAGATGATATTAGGCACACCACTATCACAGCAAACTTCTAACACTGCAATCAAAATGCAACAGAGGCCAAGGAGGGCAAGATTGTAAAGATAAGAGAAACCATAATTTAGGTAAGGCTTATAGGCTAAATAAACATCACAATGTTATGAACATGGCTACAGATGTAATTTAAACAGCAGTGACAAAAGCAGATTACCAAAGACATTTAAGCAGTCATTCAGTGTTCAGTTTAACCGGTTCCACACCGCCTACCGTCTATTTAAGATGGCAGTGTGGACGCTGGGCGCGAATCTGCGAGTGGCCGCTAAGGGGCGCACTCCTGAGGAGTGCGCCCGCGGCTCGGGCGGACCCGATGTCCGCCAGCGAGCCGTGATGAGCCGCTCTGTTAGTGGGGGCAAGGGAGATCTACTGATCCCTGTCACTGGGATCGGTTAGATCTCTCATGCCCATGGTAGCCCAGCCCCCCCACAGTTAGAACACACCCAGGGAACATAGTTAACCCCTAGATCTCCCCCTGCAGGTTAACCCCTTCACTGCCAATGACATTTATACAGTAATCAGTGGACATTTAAATTTCTGATGGCTGTATAAATGTCATTGTCCCAAAAAAGTGTCAAAAATGTCCGACATGTCCGCTGCAATATCGCAGTACTGCTAAAAATCGCAGATCGCTGCCATTACTAGTAAAAAATGTAAAAAAAATATAAACCCCAGAAATTAATTCTCATCATCCGTAAACGTGGCCACTTTTGCGCAAATCAATAAACGCAGATTGCGTTTTTTTTTACCAAAAATATGAGGAAGAATGTAAATCGGCCAAAACCGATGAAAAAAACAATTTTTTTGTCGCTCTTCTTTTGTTTATAGCGGTGATCAGAAATGACGCTGAGGTGATCAAATACCACCAAAAGAAAGCTCTATTTGTGGGTAAAAAAAGGACGCAAATCTCGTTTGGGTACAACGTTGCACGAATGCGCAATTGTCAGTTAAAGCGACACAGTCCCGAATCACAAAAAGTGCTCTAGTCCTAACCTGGAAAGAAGATGAAGCTAGTAGAAACAGACCTACCAATGTTAATAGGCATAGGCAAAGGCAGATAGCAATGTTTCAGTTTTTGGGTGGAGCGATCAGCAATACAGACATACCAATGTTAAAAGGCATAGGCAAAGGCAGATGGTGTATTAAAATATATACAGTCTAGTGTATCCATATATACATGCAGCGTATTGAGTGTACACTATATATTAGTGCATTTTGGGGTGTATGGTATATCGCACACTACTTGACGTGGTGTCTTCAAATATATACAGTCTAGTGTATGCAGATATACATGCAGCGTATTGAGTGAACACTATATATCAATGCATTTTGGGGTGTATGGAATATAGCACACTACTTGACGTGTTGTCTTCAAATATATACAGTCTAGTGTATCCAGATATACACGCAGCGTATTGAGTGTACACTATGGGGTTGATTTACTAAAGCTGGAGAGTGCAAAAACTGGTGCAGCTGTGCATGCTAGCCAATCAGCTTCTAACCTCAGCTCGTTCAATCAAGCTTTGACAATAAAACCTTGAAGCTGATTGGTTTCTCTGTGGACCGGCACCAAATTTTGCACTTTCAAGCTTTAGTAAATCAAAGCCTACATATCAGTGCATTCGGGGGTGTACGTTATATAGCACACTACTTGACTAGAGTTGAGTGAACCCAGACTGTAAAGTTCGGGTCCGTACCAGACTTTGAGGTGTCCGTGCCCCGAACTCGATCTGGGACATTAAAAAAAAAGTCCGGGATCGGGTTCGGTATTTGGGTATTTTTGGCGCCTTTTCTATAGCTGCTGGGCAGCCAATCAACAAGCTTTTCACTAGTTTGCCCTTAGAAGCCATCACAGCCATGCCTACTAATGGCATGGCTGTGATTGGCCAGTGCATCATGTGACCCAGCCTCTATATGAGGCTGGAGTCATGTAGCGCCGCGTGTCAGATCATCTCAGACTAGAGTAGGGAGAGCTTCATGCCTGTGCTGTGAGGGAAAGATTAGAATTCACAACCATCTCAGACTGCATTAGGGAGACCTTCATTGCGGTCCTGTGAGAGAGACATTAGCGTTCAGAACCATCTTTTAGTGCATTAGGGAGATGTTCCTGTCTGTGCTGTGAGGGAGACATTAGCGTTCAGAACCATATTATAGTGCCTTAGAGAGAAGTAACTGTTGGTGCTCTGAGGGAGAGATTATCATTCTAAAACCATTTACTACTGCATTAAAGGTGCTCTGAGGGAGAGATTATTATTCTAAAACCATCTACTACTGCATTAGGGACAGGTTCCTCCTGTTGGTGCTCTGAGGGAGAGATTATCATTCTAAAACCATCTACTACTGCATTAGGGACAGGTTCCTGTTGGTGCTCTGAGAGAGAGATTATCATTCTAAAACCATTTACTACTGCATTACAGGTACTCTGAGGGAGAGATTATCATTCTAAAACCATCTACTACTGCATTAGGGACAGGTTCCTCCTGTTGGTGCTCTGAGGGAGAGATTATCGTTCTAAAACCATCTACTACTGCATTAGGGAGAGGTTCCTGTTGGTGCTCTGAGGGAGAGTTTATCATTCTAAAACCATCTATTACTGCATTAGGGACAGGTTCCTGTTGGTGTTCTGAGGGAGAGATTTTCATTCTAAAACCATCTACTACTGCATTAGGGACAGGTTCCTGTTGGTGCTCTGAAGGAGAGATTATCATTCTAAAACCATCTACTACTGCATTAGGGAGAGGTTCCTGTTGGTGCTCTGAGGGAGAGTTTATTGTTCCAAAACCATCTACTACTGCATTAGGGAGAGGTTCCTGTTGGTGCTCCGAGGGAGAGTTTATCGTTATAAAACCATCTACTACTGCATTAGAGAGAGGTTCCTATTGGTGCTCTGAGGGAGAGTTTATCGTTCTAAAACCATCTACTACTGCATTAGGGACAGGTTCCTGTTGGTGCTCTGAGGAAAAGATTATCATTCTAAAACCATCTACTATTGCATTAGGGACAGGTTACTGTTGGTGCTCTTAGGGAGAGATTATCGTTCTAAAACCATCTACTACTGCATTAGGGACAGGTTCCTGTTGGTGCTCTGAGGAAGAGTTTATCATTCTAAAACCATCTACTACTGTATTAGGGAGAGGTTCCTGTTGGTGCTCTGAGGGAGAGTTTATCATTCTAAAACCATCTACTACTGCATTAGGGAGAGGTTCCTGTTGGTGCTCTGAGGGAGAGTTTATCGTTCTAAAACCATCTACTACTGCATTAGGGAGAGTTTATCATTCTAAAACCATCTACTACTGTATTAGGGAGAGGTTCCTATTGGTGCTCTGAGGGAGAGTTTATCATTCTAAAATTATCTACTACTGCATTAGGGACAGGTTCCTGTTGGTGCTCTGAGGGAGAGTTTATCGTTCTAAAACCATCTACTACTGCATTAGGGACAGGTTTCTGTTGGTGCTCTGAGGGAAAGATTATCATTCTAAAACCATCTACTATTGCATTAGGGACAGGTTACTGTTGGTGCTCTTAGGGAGAGATTATCGTTCTAAAACCATCTACTACTGCATTAGGGAGAGGTTCCTGTTGGTGCTCTGAGGAAGAGTTTATCATTCTAAAACCATCTACTACTGTTTTAGGGAGAGGTTCCTGTTGGTGCTCTGAGGCAGAGTTTATCATAATAAAACCATCTACTACTGCATTAGGGAGAGGTTCCTGTTGGTGCTCTGAGGGAGAGTTTATCGTTCTAAAACCATCTACTACTGCATTAGGGAGAGTTTATCATTCTAAAACCATCTACTACTGCATTAGGGACAGTTTATCATTCTAAAACCATCTACTACTGCATTGGGACAAGATCCTGTTGGTGCTCTGAGGGAGAGTTTATTGTTATAAAACCATTTCCTACTGCATTAGGGAGAGGTTCTTGTTGGTGCTCGGAGGGAGAGTTCATCATTCTAAGCCATCAACTACTGCATTAGGGAGAGGTTCCTGTTGGTGCTCTGAGGGAGAGTTTATTGTTATAAAACCATCTACTACTGCATTAGGGAGAGGTTCCTGTTGGTGCTCTGAGGAAGAATTTATTGTTCTAAAACCATCTACTACTGCATTAGGGATAGGTTCCTGCTGTTGCTCTGAGGGAGAGATTATCATTTTAAAACCATCTTCTACTGCATTAGGGACAGGTTCCTGTTGGTGCTCTGAGGGAGAGATTATCGTTCTAAAACCATCTACTACTGCATTAGGGAGAGGTTCCTGTTGGTGCTCTGAGGGAGAGTTTATCGTTCTAAAAATATCTACTACTGCATTAGGGAGTAGTGTTGAGCGAACCTGGACTGTAACGTACATTTCAAAAAACGTTCGGGTTCTGGGTTCTGGTAGTTGATCACGCATGTTGAATAGCTGAAGGGCAGCCAATCAACAAGCGTTTCACTGGTTTGCCCTTAGAAGCCATCACAGCCATGCCTACTAATGGCATCGCTGTTATTGGCCAGTGCATCATGTGATCCAGCCTCTTTATAAGCTGGAGTCACAGTGCTGCATGTCACATGCTCTTGAGTTAGTGTAGGGAGAGGAAGCTGCCGGCATTTTTGTCAGGGAGAGATTGCAGACATTTCAACATCTGATCCTGCATCCTGAGATTACTACTGATGTTGCTCTGAGGGACAGATTGCAGAAATTTGAGATTTCACATACTGCTGCTTTGAGTGACAGATTTGCAGATTGCAGATCAAACTCTGCATAACACAACGATCGATACGATCGTGCACAACGATCAGATTGTTGGAGTAATTTGAGATTTCACATACCGCTGCTTTGAGTGACACTTTGCAGATCAAACCCTGCCTAACACAACGATCGTTACGATCGTACACAACGATCAGATTGTGGGATCGTACACAACGCTCAGATTGTGGGATCGTACACAACGCTCAGATTGTGGGAGTAATTTGAGATTTCACATACTGCTACTTTGAGCGATCTGACTGCACTAGGTAGAGGCTTCTGCTTAGAGGGACAGATTATTGTTCAAAAATCATCTCCTAGTTCTAAAGAGAGAGGTTTTAGCTGCAGCTGTAAGTGACACATTATTGTTCAAAAATCATCTCCTAGTTTATTTGATTTTAATCTATTTTCCCTATCCCCATTTTTTGTAGGGCACTTGCCCCACTCTTACCCCCATTTTACTTCCTTTTGCAGCCCTCTAGCACTTGCCAGGACTTTGTTACAGCCATTTTTGTGCCTGAAAGTTCGGGTCCCCATTGACTTCAATGGGGTTCTGGGTCTGGGATAACATTCGGGCAAGGTTCGGGTGCCGAACCCGGACTTTTTCCCAAAGTTCGGACGGACCCGCAGAACCCGAACGTCCAGGTGTTCGCTCAACTCCCTGTTGGTGCTCTGAGGGAGAGTTTATCATTCTAAAACCATCTACTACTGCATTAGGGAGAGGTTCCTGTTGTTGCTCTGAGGGAGAGATTATCATTCTAAAACCATCTACTACTGCATTAGGGAAAGGTTCCTCCTGTTGGTGCTCTGAGGGAGAGATTATCGTTCTAAAAATATCTACTACTGCATTAGGGAGAGGTACCTGTTGGTGCTCTGAGGGAGAGTTTATCATTCTAAAACCATCTCATACTGCATTAGGGAGAGGTTCCTGGTGGTGCTCTGAGGGAGAGTTCATCGTTCTAAAACCCTCTATTACTGCATTAGGAACGGTTCCTGTTGGTGCTCTGAGGGAGAGATTATCATTCTAAAACCATTTACTACTGCATTAGGGAAAGGTTCCTCCTGTTGGTGCTCTGAGGGAGAGATTATCATTCTAAAACCATCTTCTACTGCATTAGGGACAGGTTCCTGTTGGTGCTCTGAGGGAGAGATTATCATTCTAAAACCATCTGCTACTGCATTAGGGAGAGGTTCCTGTTGGTGCTCTGAGGGAGAGATTATCGTTCTAAAACCATCTACTACTGCATTAGGGAGAGGTTCCTGTTGGTGCTCTGAGGGAGAGTTTATCATTCTAAAATTATCTACTACTACATTAGGGAGAGTTTATCGTTCTAAAACCATCTATTACTGCATTAGGAACAGGTTCCTGTTGGTGCTCTGAGGGAAAGATTATCATTCTAAAACCATCTACTACTGCACTAGGGACAGGTTCCTGTTGGTGCTCTGAGGGAAAGGTTATCGTTTTAAAACCATCTACTTCTGCATTAGGGAAGGGTTCCTGTTGGTGCTCTGAGGGAGAGTTTATCATTCTAAAACCATCTACTACTGCATTAGGGAGAGGTTCCTGTTGGTGCTCTGAAGAAGAGTATATCGTTCTAAAACCATCTACTACTGCATTAGGGATAGGTTCCTGTTGTTGCTCTGAGGGAGACATTATCATTCTAAAACCATCTACTACTGCATTAGGGAAAGGTTCCTCCTGTTGGTGTTCTGAGGGAGAGATTATCATTCTAAAACCATCTTCTACTGCATTAGTGACAGGTTCCTGTTGGTGCTCTGAGGGAGAGATTATCGTTCTAAAACCATCTGCTACTGCATTAGGGAGAGGTTCCTGTTGGTGCTCTGAGGGAGAGATTATCGTTCTAAAACCATCTACTACTGCATTAGGGAGAGGTTCCTGTTGGTGCTCTGAGGGAGAGTGTATCGTTCTAAAAATATCTACTACTGCATTAGGGAGAGTTTATCGTTCTAAAACCATCTATTACTGCATTAGGAACAGGTTCCTGTTGGTGCTCTGAGGGAAAGATTATCATTCTAAAACCATCTACTACTGCATTAGGGACAGGTTCCTGTTGGTGCTCTGAGGGAGAGGTTATCGTTCTAAAACCATCTACTTCTGCATTAGGGAAGGGTTCCTGTTGGTGCTCTGAGGGAGAGTTTATCATTCTAAAACCATCTACTACTGCATTAGGGAGAGGATCCTGTTGGTGCTCTGAGGAAGAGTATATCATTCTAAAACCATCTACTACTGCATTAGGGAGAGGTTCCTGTTGGTGCTCTGGGGGAGAGATTATTATTCTAAAACCATCTACTACTGCATTAGGGAAAGGTTCCTCCTGTTGGTGCTCTGAGGGAGAGATTATCATTCTAAAACCATCTTCTACTGCATTAGTGACAGGTTCCTGTTGGTGCTCTGAGGGAGAGATTATCGTTCTCAAACCATCTACTACTGCATTAGGGAAGGGTTCCTGTTGGTGCTCTGAGGGAGAGTTTATCATTCTAAAACCATCTACTACTGCATTAGGGAGAGGATCCTGTTGGTGCTCTGTGGGAGAGTTTATCGTTATAAAACCATCTACTACTGCATTAGGGAGAGGCTCCTGTTGGTGCTCTGAGGGAGAGCTTATCGTTCTAAAACCATCTACTACTGCATTAGGGATAGTTTCCTGTTGTTGCTCTGAGGGAGAGATTATCATTCTAAAACCATCAACTACTGCATTAGGGACAGGTTCCTCCTGTTGGTGCTCTGGGGGAGAGATTATCATTCTAAAACCATCTTCTACTGCATTAAGGGCAGTTTCCTGTTGGTGCTCTGAGAGAGAGATTATCGTTCTAAAACCATTTACTACGGCATTAGGGAGACGTTCCTGTTGGTGCTCTGAGGGAGAGTTTATCGTTCTAAAAATATCTTCTACTGCATTAAGGAGAGGTACCTGTTGGTGCACTGAGGGAGAGTTTATCATTCTAAAACCATCTACTACTGCATTAGGGAGAGGTTCCTGTTGGTGCTCTGAGGGAGAGTTTATCGTTCTAAAACCATCTATTGATGCATTAGGGACAGGTTCCTGTTGGTGCTCTGAGGGAGAGATCATTCTAAAACCATCTACTACTGCATTAGGGACAGGTTCCTGTTGGTGCTCTGAGGGAGAGGTTATCGTTCTAAAACCATCTACTACTGCTTTAAGGAGAGGTTCCTGTTGGTGCTCTGAGGGAGAGTTTATCGTTCTAAAACCATCTACTAATGCATTAGGGAAGGGTTCCTGTTGGTGCTCTGAGGGAGAGATCATTCTAAAACAATCTACTACTGCATTAAGGAGAGGTTCCTGTTGGTGCTCTGAGGGAGAGTTTATCGTTCTAAAACCATCTACTACTGCATTAGGGAGAGGTTCCTGTTGGTGCTCTGAGGGAGAGTTTATCGTTCTTAAACCATCTATTGCTGCATTAGGGACAGGTTCCTGTTGGTGCTCTGAGGGAGAGATCATTCTAAAACCATGTACTACTGCATTAGGGACAGGTTCCTGTTGGTGCTCTGAGGGAGAGGTTATCGTTCTAAAACCATCTACTACTGCATTAAGGAGAGGTTCCTGTTGGTGCTCTGAGGGAGAGTTTATCGTTCTAAAACCATCTACTACTGCATTAGGGACAGCTTCCTCATGGTGCTCTGAGGGAGAGTTTATCGTTCTAAAACCATCTACTACTGCATTAGTGACAGGTACCTGTTGGTGCTCTGAGGGAGAGATTATCATTCTAAAACCATCTACTATTGCATTAGGGACAGGTTCCTGTTGGTGCTCTGAGGGAGAGTTTATAATTCTAAAACCATCTACTACTGCATTAGGGAGAGGTTCCTGTTGGTGCTCTGAGGGAGAGTTTATCGTTCTAAAACCATCTACTACTGCATTAGGGAGAGTTTCCTGTTGGTGCTCTGAGGGAGAGTTTATCGTTCTAAAACCATCTACTACTGCATTAGGGAGAGGTTCCTGTTGGTGCTCTGAGGGAGAGTTTATTGTTACAAAACCATCTCCTACTACATTAGGAAGAGGTTCCTGTTGGTGCTCTGAGGGAGAGTTTATCACTCTAAAACCATCTACTACTGCATTAGGGAGAGGTTCCTGTTGGTGCTCTGAGGGAGAGTTTATCGTTATAAAACCATCTACTACTGCATTAGGGAGAGGTTCCTGTTGGTGCTCTGTGGGAGAGTTTATCGTTCTAAAACCATCCACTACTGCATTAGGGAGAGGTTCCTGTGGGTGCTGTGAGGGGGAGATTATTGTTCTAAAATCAACTCATACTGCAATAGGGACAGGTTCCTGTCGGTACTGTGAAAGACAGATTATCGATCATTCTAAAATCATCTCATACTGGTGTAGGGAGACGTTCCTGCTGCTGGTGTGAGCGGTGCATTTTTTGCACCAAAATAAAAAGTGCATCTATTTATTATTATTTTTTTTTAGTATTAATAAATAGTGCTACATAATACATTTGTGTCCAGAATAAGGAGAGCATCAAATAAGGGATGTGGTCGTGGTGCTGCTGGTGTTGGTGGTGTTGCTGAAGCTCCTGTTGCAATGATAGGACGTGGTCGATCTGTGCCAGCTACATGCACAAGTGAAACACCTTCCTCAGGTAGCCAACAGAACCTTCAACGTTATATGGTAGGCCCGAATGGCGCTCAACGAATGGTGAGGCCAGAACAAGTACAGGCGATAGTAGATTGGGTGGCTGACAATGCCTCCAGTTCCTTCACATTGTCTACCACCCGGTCCCTTGATGAAAGCTCAGAGTTGGCACCTGAACCCCATGGCCATCTGTCTTTCACCTCAGCCCCTTGTAAATCAGCCAAGCAGTCTGAGCCCTAAGTCATGCAGCAGTCTCTTATGCTTTTTGATGACTCTGCTGCTGTGCTTTCCGTGGGCCATCCACATAGCCCTGCCCCAGATGTGGAAGACATTGAGTGCACCGATACCCAACCACTTCTGTTGCAGGATGAGGACATGGAAACACCACCGCAGCACGTCTCTGATGATGACGAAACACAGATGCCAACTGCTGCGGCTTTCCTCAGTGTGCAGACTGACAAGGAGGGCAGTGGTGAAGGGTGGGTGGAAGATGATGTGGAGGATGATGAGGTCCTAGACCCCACATGGAATGAAGGTCATGCGAGTGACATGTGCAGTTTATAGGAAGAGGTGGTGGTCGCACAGAGGCACCAGCACAGCAAAAGAGGAAGCAGGTTGCAAAAGCCGAGCGAGCGTCCCCTAGACAGTATGCCTGTTACTACCCACCGCACCCAGGGACCTAGCACACCAAAGGCAGCTCAAAGGCGTTCCCCGGCGTGGCAGTTCTTCAGACAATGAGACACAAGTGGTTTGCACACTGTGCAATGAGAGGCTGAAGCGAGGCACAAATGTTCTAAACCTGAGCACAACCTCCATGACCAGGCATCTAAATGCAAAGCACTTGCTGCAGTGGAATAAGTACCTCAAAATCCAAGAAAGGTCTCAGCCTCCTCCTGCTTCCTCTTCTGCTGCTTCTTCGTCCTCCACCTCTACAGTGCCAGTGTCACCTGCCACCCAGCAAACAGACGATGTGCCGCCACCATCCCCAAGCATTTCCACATGGTCCCATGGAAGCTTACATCTCTCCATCTCCCAAACACTGGAGAGAAAGAGGAAGTACCCCCCTACCCACCCGCGATCCCTGGCCCTGAATGCCAGCATTTCAAAATTCCTGGCCTTTGAAATGCTGTCATTCCATCTGGTGGACACGGACAGTTTTAAATACCTGATGGTGGTGGCTGTCCCACAGTATGTGGTTCCCAGCCGCCACTACTTTTCCAGGTGAGCCATCCCTTCCCTGCACAAACAAGTCGGGGACAAGATCAAGTGTGCACTGCGCAACTCCATCTGTGGCAAGGTCCACATAACCACTGATACGTGGACCAGTAAGCACGGGCAGGGATGCTATACCTCGCTAACTGCACACTGGGCAAATGTAGTGGCGGGTGGGCCTGAGGCCTGATGATTTCTCAATAAAATTTGTTCGTATTAAGGATAATGTGCTAGGCCTGTGCGCCTTTGTTTGCTTCTATGTTTCTACAGTGTTTGGGACTCTCCCAGTCCGGCTAGAGGCAGCACGGCGGTACATTACCCAAAGTTTGGCACAAGCAAATATTTATGTACTGTGACACCTATCCCTGCTCTGAGAGCAGGATCATGTTTTGAGCTCATATGAGGCTAGCCGTTTGGCGCATGTCCTTCCGCCACCGAGGATTGCAGGGCATTTCTCTTTGCCCCCTGTTGCCTCCTCCTCCTACTGCGCTTCCTCCTCCTCCTCCTCTACCACCTCCTCATCCACTCAGCGTAACACCTTCACCACCAACTTCAGCACATCCAGGGGGAAATGACAGCAGGCTGTTTTAAAACTGATATGTTGACTTCCGGTTCCGGTGCCTCATGAGGGAAGTGTGAGCGCGCACAGCTCCGCTCATACAGGCACAAAACCTGCATTTCACACCGGGACTCGGCGCCATACGACCACCGGCCCAGCGAGGGGAAGCCACCGTGCACGCTATGGACCGCTTTTTGACCCCCAGCGATTGGATTCAGTCGCTCCGGGCCGCGCTGAAACTGTAGGCCCGGCTCAAGGGTGTACCAAGATGGCCGCGAGCGCGGAGCTGGCGGCTTCTAGCATGGATACACAGGCCCCGGAGCCCAGAGACGTGGACCGGACAGATGAGTATGCCAAAATTTCTCAGGCTGTAGCAGCAATCCTCCTTCCTAATCTATCAAAGACAGTGGATACAGCAGTGCAGGCGGGGATGGCACAGATAAGAAGGGAGCTAGGAGAGCAGGCCCGCAGAATCTCTGCAGTAGAGGCCAGGGTGTCAGACATTGATGATGAACTATACCAGATTTCAGGGACTATGGAAACACATGATAAGGCATTCTCAGCCATGCAAGAGAAGCTCGAAGACTTAGAAAATAGGTCCAGAAGGAGCAACCTCAGGATAATAGGCCTCCTGGAGGACTGTCCTAACAAAGTTCTCGCCCATATCTGCTCCTCACGCATCCCTGAGGCACTTGGCCTGCCAGCACCCTGCACCGTAGAACGTGCACACAGAATTGGCCCCCCAGATCCTAACCGCAAATCTCCCAGGGCAGTCATAGTAAAGTACTTAAACTATGCGGATAAACTGGAAATCTTACAAGCTTTCAGGAA
The DNA here is from genome assembly GCA_018402905.1 of Glandirana rugosa. Taxonomy (NCBI): domain Eukaryota; kingdom Metazoa; phylum Chordata; class Amphibia; order Anura; family Ranidae; genus Glandirana; species Glandirana rugosa. Next base: position 21,392 of record BLSH010065937.1, read on the forward strand.
AAATCGAAACCTGAAAATAGAAGGAGCTAGCTTACTCTTATTTGCAGACTACTCGGCGGAGGTCTCCAAAAAACGTAAAGCCTTTCAGGCGGTTTGCTCGGATCTTCATAAACAAAAAATACGCTTTTCGCTAGCATTCCCAGCAACATTACGAATCCAAACAAATGATGGCAAGCAGCTCTCCTTCCAAACCCCCAGAGAAGCGGAATCCTACCTCAGATCATTATCAGCCACCCGCACCAACCCCT
>BLSH010065937.1:38592-68949 GCA_018402905.1 Glandirana rugosa
AAAAGAAGTGTTCTTCTTTGAAGAACACTTTTTTTCATTCTGTCGCTTTTCATATTGCCGCTAATGCTTGCACATCTGCTATTCACACACATTGCAGAACAGATGTGTGTGAATAGCAGATGTGCTAGCATTAGCGGCAATATGAAAAGCGATTTATTCTGTCGAACTGCATATAGGGTTTCATAGTATTTTTGGAATGCGCCTGCAATTTCTTTTGTTGAGTGCACCATTTTCCCTTCTCTATTTTTGACTTTCCCGATAAAGCTGTTTGATTTTTTATTCTTTAATACCCTTGCCAGATATTTCCCAGGTTTATTTCCCCACTTATATCTGTTTATTGCTACTTTATTAAAAATATGTCTAGTTTCTTGTTCTATTAGTTCTTTCAACTTTTCTCTTTTTAATATTAATTGATGTTGGGTCTCTTTATTCCTATTGTTTTATGTCTTTGTTCTAATTTAAATATTTCGGCAATTAATGTATTAATTTGATTACTTCTTTCTTTTTTTTTTCTTGCTCCTATAGATATCAAAATTCCTCTTATATATGCTTTATGCGCCTCCCATATCGTACTATTCGTAATTTCTGGTGTCTCATTCAACTGAAAGTAACTATGTAGTGCCTTCTTTATTTCTTCCTCAACCGTTCTATCCAGTAGTAAATCTTCATTTAGCCTCCAATTACCCATTCTACCTCCAGTGTCCCCCAGTTTGAGTTCTATTGTTATTGGGGCATGGTCCGATAGTGATTGTATCTCAATAGAGGTATTTGATACTACTTCTAACATTCTATGTTCCACCATTATATAATCCAGTCTTGAGTACATCCCGTGCACTGCGGAGTAGAAGGTAAAATCGTTTGTGTCTGGTTGTTGAACTCTCCAGACATCTATTAATTGATATTGGAAATTTTTTTTTTTAATTTTCTCCAGCTGAGCCCTTCCACATCGGGGTGCACACGACGTACTGTTCCTCTGATCTATAGTGAAATTAACCCGTCCAGATCCGCGCTATAGCCAAAGTACGGCTCCAGCGTGGATCTGAAATGCCGGGTGAACGTCCATGGACGTCCTGGCCATGTGCACGCTCCTAGCGCGCACTCACAGGCAGCGACGTCGCGCGCACGCGCCCACCACACGCTGCGTGGCCGTGCCCGCGGGTCGGGCGGACTCGATGTCCGCCCGAGACCCGCAATCCCCTGTCAGACCTGAAGAACGGGGAACCGCCGTTGTAAACACGGTGGTTCTCAGTTCTGTTGAAGGTGGGTGCTATACCTTCTGAAAGCAATAGGGGGCACAATTGTAGCTGCAGCATGTGAACATGCCCAGCTGCTGCCTCTACAGCTAAAAGATGGTAGTGGTTAAGGGGCAGTTAAAGCACAGCTCAATAGCAGGGTTTTACTGCACCTCAATCGCTAGTCTGAACAATTAAGTTTTAATAAACTTTAAAAAAATATATATATATATATATTTTTTTTTACATTGATAAGTGTTTAATAAATGTTTTAATACATTTTAAAAAGGCTGTTTACATTTATTTCTAAAAGCGCGCATGTGCGTGTGTGTATGTATGTACATATATACATATATATACATATGAGTGTTTGAGCTTTGGGGTGCACACCCTAATGTAATGGGCTGTGCACGCCTATGCAGTCATCCCTAGTATCGCATGCAGTTGGATAAACAACGTCGGCCCATGGCGTCAATGTTGACGTCAAAGGTGTGACGTGTGGGTGTGGCGTCGACGCGCAGTGAGCACCCGTCCACCCCCGCACGTTCAAAGAACGGGAGAGGAGAGAAGGGCCCCAGTGCGTGTTGCAGTTTCCAGGAACTATGCATACAATACTCACCCCCAGCATAATCGCAAACCTGAGTGAATGCATTCTTCTGTAGTTGACGAAAAATATTGGCAGATGTATGTCACAGATAAACCTGTCTGAATATATACAAAGGTGTGTGCTTCCATCCCTTTATATGCATACATAAAATAAAAATGACAAAGGTTGGGACTTTATATGACACTATGGTTGCTACAGAGTTCGTATGTCTCCATCCCTGTATCATATAGAAGAAGGGGGAGGGGGAATTGGGGAAATGTTGGGACTTTGTATGAAGCACACAACCAAAACCAATTGAATCAATTAGTATATATTATTTAACCACTTCCACACTGCCTATCGTATATTCACGGCGGCAGTGGGGACGTGTCCCGCGAATCGCCGTAAACAAGCGGCAATCTGCGGGTGGCCGCTAGGGGGCGAGCGCGCGCCACCGGACGCCATACTCCTGAGGAGTGGGCCCGCAGCTCGGGCGGCCCCGATGTCCGCCGGCGAGCCGCTATGAGCGGCCACAGCAAAGGAAAGGGGAACCGCCAATGTAAACACGGTGGTTCCCCGCTCTGTTAGTGGGGCATAGGAGATCTACTGATCCCTGTCACTGGGATCAGTTAGATCTCTTATGCCCTTGGTAGCCCAGCCCCCCCACAGTTAGAACACGCCTAGGGAACACAGTTAACCCCTAGATCTCCCCCTGCAGGTTAACCCCTTCAATGCCAGTGACATTTATACAGTAATCAGTGGATATTTAAATGTATGATCGCTGTATAAATGTCATTGGTCCCAAAAAAGTGTTAAAATGGTCCGACACGTCCGCCCCAATATCGCAGTATCGCTAAAAATTGCAGATTGCCGCTATTACTAGTAAAAAATAAAAATAAAAACCCCAGAAATGAATTCTCATCATCCGTAAACGCGCCCACTTTTGCACAAACCAATCAATAAACGCCGATTGCGTTTTTATATTTTTTTTTACTACAAATATGAGGAAGAATATAAATCGGCCAAAACCGATGAAAAAAAATGTTTTTTTTATATTTTTTTTGGATTTGTATCTTAGCAAAAAGTGAGAAAAACTGTTTTTTCTGCAAAATTGTCCCTCTTTTTTTTGTTTATAGCGGTGATCAGAAATGACGCAGAGGCGATCAAATACCACCAAAAGAAAGCTCTATTTATGGAAAAAAAGGACGCAAATTTCGTTTGGGTACAATGTCGCACAACCGCGCAATTGTCAGTTAAAGCGACTCAGTGCCGAATCGCAAAAAGTGCTCTGGTCCAAACCTGGGAAATCTTTCCGGGGCTGAAGAGGTTAATGGTGCACATAGATGCACATTGGACAATAAATTGCATATAATAAATAACATAACCAACATAATCAATACATATATACACGCACACACACATAAGTGGTCCTACATAGTAAATGATGTATTAAAAATGTATTAAATGTTGCCAAAGCTGCATATAGCCATAATAGATTGAACACATTATATTATAAAAATTGATTCAAGATTCTTCAAGGTAGTTTCATAGTAGACACATAATAGTTGTGATGCTACATTGATAGAGAGCTCTACGTACGTTTCGTGGATAACTTCCACTCATCAGGAGCAAAATGCGACATAAGTATGTCTAAAAATAGGCTACAGTGTTCAACAATGTAGGTAGTATTAGTGGCTGGAGGCACTATGGGAACATCATAAGTGCTGGGATAAGTGCTGGGATTAAGATCTGATCCCCCCCTCTTCCTGTTATTTTACCTATTATACTATCTGGCATTTATATCTCATTACAGACATACTTATGTCTCATTTTGCTCCTGATGAGTGGAAGTTATCCATGAAACATAAGTAGAGCTCTCTATCAATGCATCGTCACAGCTATTGTGTCCACTATGGGGGGCGTGGCCTGACAAGGCATGGAGTAGAACGTGTATGAGAGGAGCTCCATCCTTTACTCCTGTTTTCTGCTGATCCTGAGACCCATACTGTGCAGCCACCTACTACTTAGACCCCTTCGGGTACAGCCACTTGCTGACTCCTCATGGCGCCGCCGAAAAACAAGCCTGACGCCATGGCCAAGCTCGATAAGTTCCACCGGCAGGAGAAGGAGAATGCTGGGGAAGATGGCGCCGAGGCCCTTGCAAAGAAGGAGGCGGCGGGAGCGGACACAGACAGGGTCCTTGAGGCCATTAAGACCCAGCAGACCAATCTCACGGCTAAAATAGAGGAGGTAAAAGTGGATATATCCCTCATTAAGCAGGATCTCCACAACCTTAAGGAGCGAGTCACTACCTATGAGCTGAGACTGGGGGACGTGGAAGATGTGATACCCCCCCTGCAGACAGTCACAGAACGGATGCAGAAGCAGATAGAGCAAATAATGGCTAAACAGGACAATATGGAGAACAGGCTGCGCAGGTGCAACCTGCGTTTTTTTAGGCATGCCAGAGGGAGCTGAGGGAAGGGATCCCACTACTTTTCTGGAGCAACTGCTTATAACATCATATGGCAGGGAGGCCTTTTCCCCCCACCTTTGCAGTTGAAAGGGCCCATCGCATGCCGGCGAGGCTGCCACCCGAAGGTGCCCTACCACAAACGTTTATTGCTATGCTTTTAAATTATAAAGACCGCGATGCAGCGCTTCGCATGGCGCGCATTAAAGGTAACATCTCCCTGGTTAATGTTAAAGTCGCCATATTTCCAGACTTCTCTACAGAAGTACAGAAATGACGACAACAATTCACAGAACCTAAGCGGCTTCTGTCACTCAAGAATGTCAAGTACTCCATGTTGTTCCCAGCAAGGCTGAGAATTGAGGACGGGGACCACGCCATTTTCTTTGAGAAGCCGGAAGCTGCCATTTCCTGGTTGGAGAGTCGTGATCCCAGCAGAAAGAGGCAAGACTGAGGGGAGCTGCATCCCGGATCACTGCTCTATTAGCCATCCTAAAAGGCTTCTTTTATCATCTTTGCGATGAACTTCTCCTGTTATAAGATACTGTACTGTTTCAGGGGCAGCCATACCTCAGATTATTCCCATTTCCCCCCTCCTGATTTAATTACTGGTGATCCCAGCTCCTGCTGTTGTGTACTGGTATGAACATACTTTATTCCCTGGGGGTAATGACCGGAATTTTCTTACTTTTAGTCCAGAGCTCTATTTTGTCCCCTTTTCTCCCATATACTTTGCACCTGTATCTGTGATCCCCTAGCAAACACCCGACAGGGATTGTGCAAAATAACTTTGTATAGTTGGTTGTCTTGAACCTATCCTGCTGGACTTAGATACCCTAAGACTTCCTCTATACCGGAGCAATGGCAACTCTACAAAGTGCCAACCACATGCAGTGAAAATTCGCCCCCACTGCACCCCCAAAGAGACCTTGCACCACGGGTGAATGTTCCCTACAGTCACTATTCCTATTCCTAGTCACTATGGTTTACTATTCCACTATCCAGTCCATGGGATACGCTCCTTCAGATTCTCAGGAGGGCGCGTCGTTATGTCCCACTAACAGGGATAATTCATCTGGGACTCTCTTTGGGACTGTTATGTCTGTTGGTAATGATTATATCACTCGACAGTCGTTTCTGTTTACAGTTCAGGGATTATACCCGCACTAGTTGGGGTTGGTGTCGGGTTGGGTGGGGGCGTGGGGAATGTTTCAGTTAATGCACAATGCACCACAGCCAGTAAGACTATGTGGTTCTCTCACATGGCAGGCGCTGTTACATTTCTTCATCATTATCTGTTTAGTCAGCCTTTTCTTAAATGTCTCTGAAATGCACTGGTTACTGTTGCATGGGTTATGGACTCCCCCTGGTGGCGCACTCTGGTATTACACTCACAGACTCCTGCCTCACTTACCAAATATTGGAGATGCCTCTAACTAAATTTATGACATGGAATGTCAGAGGTCTGCGAGACAAAATTAAAAGCATGGCGATCCTCTCCTTTGTTAACAGGCAGAGGGTGGACGTTGCAGTATTGGTAGAAACTCATTTAGATGGCAATTTGCACTTAGCCCTCAGGTGCCGTGGATTGGCTGGTCATATCACTCGATCTATTCTTCTTCCAGAGGGGTGTCCATGCTCATAGCTAAGAGTGTACAGTTTGAACTATAAAACCTCATCACTGACTCTCAGGGCAGATATATATATCTCCAGCCCAAGCTCAATGGGGTAATGTTGCTTCTCCTGGCCTTCTATATTCCGCCTCCGTTCTCAATTGGGGTGATCATGGAGGGTCTGGAGTATATGGCTAAGTATCCAAAGACCCAGGCTATTTGGATGGGTGATTTCAACTCCATCCTGGATGCGGGTTTGGACAGGCTGGAGCAGCCTGCCCAGGTGTGTGCCCCTAGGGGTCCAACCAGGTTTGCCAGGATGGTCTCGCAGTTTCACCTGTCGGACACCTGGTGAGCCCTTTATTCCTCTGCCAAGGCATACTCCTGTTTTTCCTCATCCCACAGCACGATGTCCCTTATAGATTTTATCTTACTCTCGCAGACCTTGTTACCCAGGCTCCTGGAGGTGGCGTTTTGTCCAAGGCTGCTCTCGGATCATAGCCCATACTGGATCAGACAAATATTCACATAACTTGAGCCCTCCAAGAGGATGGCGATTGAATCCCTCCTGGCTCTCACTCCTAACGGAGACAGATGGGATTGGGGCCATCTGGACCCAGTTCTTTAAAGACAATGAGCACTCCTCATCCATTATTAATGTCTAGGAATCATTTAAACTTCATGCTAGAGCAACCCTTACGTCCCAGATAAATAGAATTAAGACCAACACCTCTAAATACCTGGACAGGGAATTAGCCAAGCATACCATGCTGGAACGGCAATATGAGACCCCACCCCAGATAACTTGACCCTCCTAAAATTACAGACTAGGATACTCGGTGAAGTGGTGCTATTTTATGGAAATGCCTAGCTAAGTTTAGGTTTGGCCTTAGATTTCTTAAATGGGTTCAGGTACTTTACCAAAACCCGACAGCCAGAGTGGTGGCTAATGGTTGGACCTCGAATGCCTTTCCACTTATCAGAGGCACTCGTCAGGGATGCCCACTTTCCCCATTATTATACGCTCTTGCCTCTGAACCCTTGGCTTTTTCAATCAGAGACAACGAGCGTATACAGGGGTTGTGTGTGGTAGACCTAGAGGAAAAAATCAGCTTATATGCTGATGATCCTTTACTATACCTGGCGGATTCGGGACCGTCGCTGGCCCTCCAGACGATTGAGGGCTTTGGGTCCTTCTCTGGGCTTTGGATCAATTGGGAGAAGTCCCAGGTCCTCCTGCTAGACTCTACCCCCCCTTACGCATGCCCAATCCCTGCTTCCACTCCAACGGGTTAGTGTCATAAAATATTTGGGAGTACAGGCCACAAATTCGCTGGCAGAATACATTATTAATAACTTAGAACCCCTTACTAAGTGGATCAAACATAAAACACAGGTTTGGGCTAAATTACCCATTGGAGTAATGGGGCGTATTCATTTAATAAAAATGATCCTCCTCCTTAAAGTCCTCTATGTCCTCTGGCACACCCCGGTATATATATATACCGTTAAAATACTTGGATGGATACATTGCTCAAACTGTTCGGGAAAAAGTAGACATAAACTGGCATGGCACATCCTTACACACCCCACCACTTTAGCAGGCACAGCTTTACCTGATTTTGGTACCTATTATGTTGCGTCTCAGTTATCCAATATGTTTCACCTGGACAAATCAGACAAGCACAGTGCCCTCCTTTGCCCACACTGGGCTCATTGCACGGCAATCCCAATATATGCTGTAGCGACTGGGATGGGGGGTGGTGATGGTGGTGAGAGGAGTAACACTTTATTGCGGCATTATAGGAGGATCTGGGACCTGGCATCCCGTAAGTTGGATATACCCCAGTACAACGAGTACACTCCCTTATGGCACAATAAAAATCTGCCAGAGCTTATGGGTATACCTGATACATAAGCTTGGAGCAGGCAAGGTGTATTCTACTTATCTCACATCCTTTCAGCAGAAACCGTAAAAACGTATGATAACCTAAAACAGGAGTTTGCACGCCAAAACCGCATGTTCTTCAGATTCCTCCAGGTCAGGCATGCCATTCAGACCCAATTCCCCCAACAGCTTCCCGAGCTAGACCCCAACCCTTTGATGGATATGATCAAATGTTCAGACCCGCAAAAACGGATTTCCATTTTTTATAGCATGCTAATCACCCCCGCATCAACGCGTATAAGCTCAAAACTAGATGAGTAAAGTGCTGTGGCGATATAGAAGACGAAGATTGTGGTTAGGCCCTTGACACCTGTAAACTGGTCTCTCCCAAGTTGTCAGACAGGCTTACCCAGATATATATTTTGCATCAGTCGTATCTCACGCCTCCAAGATTACATAGAATTAGCCAGGAGAGATCTGCCACTTGCCCCCTCTGCAAACGAGACACGGGGACGTTTTACCACCTTCTGTGGGCGTGCCCACGTATCCAGGACTACTGAAAGTAGGTGGTTGCTTTTGTACATGACACTATGGGGGCTCCCCTCACCCTAGACCCAAAATGGTGCTTACTGGGTATCTTCCCTGATGCAGAGACTGACAAATTTACCAAAACCTTCTTACATGAGACTGTATTTTTGGCCAGTAAAAATATAGCAAAAATGTGGATGGGACAACTGCCTCCTAGGGTAGCAGATTGGATAAAAGAGGTCAATACCACACTGTCCTATAAAAAATGTATATAAACTCATAGAGGATGTCCTACCAAATATAACAACATTTGGGACAGGTGGCTAGAGGCACCTGAAACATGTATCTAATGTGTGTGGACGTATAGGTGGAGTGCCAGGGGAGATGGGAAGGGAGAGACGTCTGATTGACACTTCCCTTCTTGAGATTTACATACCGCTGCTCATTTACTTTACGGAAGGAAAATATATGTACAACATTTATTATGTATACCTACATAGTATGTATGGATAATTCTTGTGCACTGTGCAATGGAGATGTTTTTGTCTGTTTATTACTAATAAACACTGTTAATTAAAAAAAAAAATGTGTCCACTATGAAACTACATTGAAGAATCTTGGATGCCTCTTTGAACATGCATCAGATCTCCATATGGACTGACAGCCAGATATCTGAACTGATTGAACAACAGCCCTGAGGAAGGGGGATGCCATTTGACCCCCGAAACGCGTTGGCATTTTTTACTATTCTTCCTACCGAATAAAATCCACCTTTGCAACGTTTACACCTTTGTCTCGGGCGCTCCATTCGTATCTAGGATTTGATCTTATATGTGAATCGACACGTCAAGTCGTTTACAGCGGTAGCAGCCCAGGCCCCGCAAGAGGGCGTATCATCAGAATTTCCAGATCATGCCCCATAGAGGCACTGGATATTGGGGATCTACCCCTATCTCCCTAAGACGATATCCCCAAACAAGGGCTTGTGTTTCCAGCGCGGTCTACTTTCCATTCTTTGAATTACATCTGCCCCCGGCGGTGTGCCTCCTTACATCAGGTGTCCCTGGCGGCATCCCTTCTTCCATCAGGTGTCCCCGGCGGCATCCCTTCTTCCATCAGGTGTCCCCCGCGGCGTCCCTTCTTCCATCAGGTGTCCCTGGCGGTGTCCCTTCTTCCAACAGGCGTCCCTTCTTCCATCAGGTGTCCCTGGCGGCATCCCTTCTTCCATCAGGTGTCCCCGGCGGCGTGCCTCCTTACATCTGCCCCCGGCGGTGTGCCTCCTTACATCTGCCCCCGGCGGTGTGCCTCCTTACATCAGGTGTCCCCGGCGGCATCCCTCCTTCCATCAGGTGTCCCCGGCAGCGTCCCTTCTTCCATCAGGTGTCCCTGGCGGTGTCCCTTCTTCCATCAGGTGTCCCCGGCGGCGTCCCTTCTTCCATCAGGTGTCGCCGGCGGCGTCCCTTCTTCCATTAGGTGTCCCCGGCGGCGTCCCTTCTTCCATCAGGTGTCCCCGGTGGCGTCCCTTCTTCCATCAGGTGTCCCCGGTGGCGTCCCTTCTTCCAACAGGCGTCCCCGGCGGCGTCCCTTCTTCCATCAGGTGTCCCTGGCGGCGTCCCTTCTTCCATCAGGTATCCCCGGTGGCGTGCCTCCTTACATCTGCCCCCGGCGGCGTGCCTCCTTACATCTGCCCCCGGCGGCATGCCTCCTTATATCTGCCCCCGGCGGTGTGCCTCCTTACATCTGCCCCCGGCGGTGTGCCTCCTTTACATCTGCCCTCGGCGGTGTGCCTCTATACATCTGCCCCCGGTGGTGTGCCTCATTATATCTGCCCCCGGCTGAGTGCCTCCTTATATCACAGCCGAGCTGTCCTGACTCCCCCTTCTTCACCCAGGTGCGGGTCACCCACTTCACGCTGCGGCCTGCATTTGATCTCCGCATCATACCAGCTCAGGGAAGAACCAAGAGGCGGAGCCCGGGTGGAAATGAAAAGTGGCTTCCAATGAAAATATCCACCTCTTGTTACACCTCCATGAGCTAGCTTCTATAAAATGGCGGTGGAGACAGAAGCAGCAGTTCCAGCCGCAGACCTCTAGCGACGCCGAACAGTCAGTCCAGAAAATAGGGAAAACACGAATGTCTCGGGACATTGCCCGGGATTCGGTAAGACCAGAACAAAGGTCTAAATCCCAGGAATGTCCTGGGAAATTTGTGACCGTTTCAAGTATGCACTTGCAAGGGTTCTAATGAGGAAAGTGACAGGGTTTCCATCCCTAAACTAACCGCTTGGGAGATTCTCATTAAAACTGAAATGTTTGTTGCAGAGAATGCCCAAAATCTGATTTGTATTTTAGTGCAGAATTCTGGAAAAATCAGTGAGCCAATCACACAAGCAGGAATGGCATTTCTGGGGGGTGTCCCATACACAATTTGTGTTTTAGTGCAGACTTCTGGAAAAATCAGTGAGCCAATCACACAAGCAGGAAATGGCATTTCTGGGGGGTGTCCCCAACACTTCCAGGTTGCCGTATTGCATTGCATTTTACAGAAAATTACAGTGGTGCAGATTGAAAAGGACAGATCATTTTTAATATTAATATACAGTGCATTTGCAAAGTCTTCACAACGCTTCACTTATTCCACATTTTGTTTCATGTTACAGCCTTATTCCAAAACGGATTAAATTCAGTATTTTCCTCAAAAATCTACAAACAATCCCCATAATGACAATGTGAAAGAAGTTTGAAAACTATGCAAATTTATGAAAAACAAAAAAAAAACACATGTACATACAGTAAGTATTCACAGCCTTTGCCATGACACTCAAAATTGAGCTCAGCTGCATCCTGTTTCCACTGATCCTCCTTGAGATGTTTCTACAACTCGATTGGAGTCCACCTGTGGTAAATTCAGTTGATTGTACATGATTTGGAAAAGCATACACCTGTCTGTATAAGGTCCCACAGTTAACAGTGCATGTCAGAGCACAAACCAAGCCATGAAGTCCAAGGAATTGTCTGTAGACCTCCAAGACAGGATTGTATCGAGGCACAGATCTGGGGAAGGGCACAGACATTTTTCTGCAGTATTGAAGGTCTCAATGAGCACAGTGGCCTCCATCTGTAAATGGAAGAGGTTTGGAGCCACTAGGACTCTTCCTAGAGTGGACCGCCCAGCCAAACTGAGCACCGGGGTAAAGGGGCCTTAGTCAGGGAGATGACTAAGAACCCAATGGTCACTCTGACTGAGCTCCAGCGTTTCTCTGTGGAGAGAGGAGAACCTTCCAGAAGAACAACCATCTCTGCAGCACTCCACCAATCAGGCCTGTATGGTAGAGTGGCCAGACAGAAGGCACTCCTCAGTAAAAGGCACATGACAGCCCAGCTGGAATTTGCCAAAAGGCACTTGACTCTCAGACCATGGGAAACAAAATTCTCTGGTCTGATGAAACAAAGATTGAACTCTTTGGCCTGAATGGCAAGCATCATGTCTGGAGGAAACCAGGCACCGCTCATCACCTGACTAATACCATCCCTACAGTAAAGCATGGTGGGGGAAGCATCATGCTGTGAAGATGTTTTTCAGCAGCAAGAAGTCAGGATTGAGGGAAAGATAAATGCATCAATGTACAGAGACATCCTTGATGAAAACCTGCTCCAAAGCACTCTGGACCTCAGACTGGGGTGAAGGTTCATCTTCCAACAGGACAACGACCCTAAGCACACAGCCAAAATAACAAAGGAGTAGCTACAGGACAACTCTGTGAATGTCCTTGAGTGGCCCAGTCAGGGACCAGACTTGAACCCGATTGAGCCTCTCTAGAGAGATCTGAAAATGACTGTGCACTGATACTCCCCATCCAACCTGATGGAGCTTGAAAGGTCCTGCAAAGAAGCTGGCAACATCATACTCAAAAAGACTTGGGGCTGTAATTGCTGCCAGAGGTGCTTCACAACAAAGTGTTGAACGAAGGCTGTGAGAAAAAAAAAAAAAAATATATATATATATATATATATATATATATATATATATATATATATACATACAGTGTATATGTATATATATATATATATATATATATAGGATTTTCCATATTTTAATATTTAATAAATTTCCAAATATTTCAAACTTCTTTCACATTTTGCATTGTGGGGTATTGTTTGTAGAATTTTGAGGAAAATAATGAATTTAATTTTGGAATAAGGCTGTAACATAACAAAATGAAGAAAAAGTGAAGCGCTATGAATACTGTCTGGATGCATTGTATTACAATAAGGCTTGTGCCACAATTGAGTGTGCTATATTTTTTTTCCTCATTTGCAATATTTTTTCCCACAAAAGTGGAGTTACCCTTTATTTTGCTCAGATGTAAGCTCTAACAATTGTGATTCCAATGCTCAGTGAAGAAATGAAAGACACCCCTGTTTCTTGCTATACTTTTACCAGACCAAACACTCACATGCTTCTATACACCTAAAAGTGCTACAAAGTGACTGTCTACAAATAGTGCAAGCAAAGTCATATGGTGAACTGATACATCAGTAATCTCCAAAAGTGAAAGTGAATGAAAATCCTACATTTTGGGTCATCCCCTGAACAGTAATAGAAGGGAAATATTTTAATAGGAACACTAATGCTGGTGACCCTGGTGACAACCAGGGACTCCCTCACGTTGGAGGGATTTCCACTCACTTCCTGTTCTGGTTTTGAGAAAGAAAGTGAAAGGAAATTTCTGTTAGGGTAGTTAACTTTTGTTCTACTTTAGGCAAAAGCTAAGAAAGACATAGAAGAAACTTCTCTAATTAATAAAGATTAGGAATGGGCCAAATGACCCCCTGTTCGGTTCGCACCAGAACTTTCGAACATCGCAAAAGTTTGGAACCGAATAACGAACCTCATTGAAATCTATGGGACCTGAGCATGAAAAATCAAAAGTGCCCATTTTGAAGGCTTATATGCAAGTAATTGGGCACACAATGGTTATGGGGGTCTGTTTACTGCCCTGGGGAACATGTATCAATGAAAAAAAGTTTGTGAAAAACATCATTTTTAAATGAGCAGTGATTTATTGATGCTTAAAGTGAAGGCATAAAAAAAGAAAAATTCCTTTCAATATATTGCCTGGGATGTCCCCTTAGTCCACCTGTAAAGTAACATATCTGTACTGTGTATAGAAGCTGCTGCAGTAATAATTGCATTTATAAAGCCAAAAAAATGACATTTTGCTTGCAAGCTTTCTTTATTTTGTAAGCAACTACTTGGGGAGCCAGTCTGTATGATGAGGCCACAATGTAGCGCACTGGGAACAAGATTAGAGATTTTTTGGATAAAGTTTGGTCTCTTTCACAGACTTTGGAAAGCAGTAACGGGTGTGGAAAAATTGGGCTTTGGGTGTCGGTGGCGCCTTCACACCATATCCCTATAGAGATACTCTTGATGAAAGCAAGAATTGGCCTTGCTGTAAAAAAAATTGAAATGATATGCACATGTCAAAACAGGTGCGGAAAAATTGGTCTTTGGGTGTCGGTGGTACCTTCACACCGTAAACTTATAGAGGTACTCTTGATGAAAGCAAGAATTAGCCTTGCTGTAAAAAAAATTGAAATGATATGCACATGTCAAAACAGGTGCGGAAAATTGGTCTTTGGGTGTTAATTGTGCCCATGAAACCTACACCAAAAACATTCCTCCAGATGAAATCAACACCCACAATGCTAGGCAGCCTAGAAGTCGTGTAGAAATTCCACATCCCAAAACACTTAGTCGGTGACATCAGCATTAGGGGCTTCATAGCTGCTGGTAATCCAGGACTGAATAATTTTGATAAAAGTCACAGTCCACGGAGTCTGTGGACAGATACGTTCTATTATCAGCAACAAAACCTCCAGCAGCACTGAATGCCCTTTCGGAAAGCGCACTGGATGCAGGGCAGCCCAGCAGCTCAATTGCATACTCGGCAAGTTCTGGCCAGTGGTCTATTCTCATGACCCAGTAAGCCTGGATCTTTGACTGGAAAGCTCTCCATCTCTGTTTTCGTCCCTAGATAATCGTCCACCATGTGATGCAGATGCTGCCGGTGGGATGTGGAAGCTGACAGCCCTGAGCGGCAAGGACTAAAAAAAATTGAGAAATGCATCACTTAGGCGGCTGCCTTCTCCACTGCTCCTCTCTTGACCTACAAAAACCTCAAAACTATGTTTTCTACGGCACTGTAACCTACCAGAGTCGGGAAAATTGTTGGATAAACTCCTCCTCTTTAAGGTGCCCTCAAGAGATTTCATCATTTGCACTCTCTGTAGGGACGGGATGAGTTGAGACTTTCCCCTTTTAACGGTGGTCAAGGAGGGTTGCCAGCCAATAGAGATCCTTCTCCTTTACATCACATGTTCTTGGGTCCTTTCACAGGCTTTGAAGCATGAGGGAGCCCATGCTTCGCAAATTTGCCGAGGCATGAGAAGTAGACTCCTTGGGGTCACTCAGGATAACTGTATCTGGAGCTTCCTCCTCCCAGAAATGTACATCTCCTAAGGGTTCTGGGGATGGAAAACCATATCTCACCGTTTTGACGTATGTCTTCCTCTGCTTCAATGCCTCCAAAACTGCCAGAATCCTCCTCTTTCTCCTCTTGTGTGTTCTGTGTCATAGGAACAATGGTGTCTGCATAAAGTGGGCCTTGAGAGGAAAGGAAGTCCTCCTCTTCCTCCTGCTGCTCTGCCTTGAGTGCCCTGTCCATAATGCCACAGAGTCTGCTCCAGCAGGAACACAAAAGGGATTGTGTCACTGATGCGTGCATTGTCACAGCTCACCATCCTTGTGGCCTCCTCAAATGGTGACAACACAGTGCATGCATCCATTATGAGCAGCCATTGGCGTAGGAAAAAAAGGCCCTAGCCAGCCTGAGCCTGTCATTGTGCCATACTCACACAGGTACTCATTGACGGCCCTCTGCTGCATGTGCAACCACTGCAGCATTGCCAAAGTCGAGTTCCACCTGGTGGGCATGTCACAAATCAGGCGGTTTATGAGCAGGTGGAATTTCCTCAGCAGTTCAGCCAACCAAGCACTGGCTGTGTATGACCACCCAAAATGGCTACAGACTCTTCTGGCCCGCTGTAGCAGATCTTCTAACCCTGGGTATCTATTTAGGAAATGCTGCACCACCAAATTGAGGACATGCACCAGGCACGGCACATGTGTCAACTTTACCTGTCTAAGGGCAGACAGGAGGTTTGTGCCATTATTGCACACCACCATTTTCTGGATTCAGCTGGCGTGGTGTCAACCACTACTGGGCCTGTCTCTGCAGAGCTGCAAGAATCTCTGCTCCGGTGTTGTTCCTGGCCCCTAGACACACCGGCTGAAGCACTGCATGGCACCTTTTAGCCTGACTCACTGAATAGCCCTTTGAAAGCTTCATAGGACAATTCAGCAGAGGAAGGCATGGCGGATGGGGGGGTTAGAGCTGGCAAATCTCGCATCATCACCAGCTGTATGGAGACGTGGGGGCACAACAAGCTGCAGCACCTAGCCTATGGGAACAAGGACCGACACAAAAGGGCAGTTAAATTTAAATCAGTTTTATTGGTTGCGTAACTGCTAACAAAAACGTTATTCAAAATGTTCTGGAAACGTCTGAAAGGGTCAGGTGACTTGCAGAACCTATGATAAGAAAGAACAAATTTAACCGTCGTCAGATCAACAGCAGCAGTACAAGAAGAAGCATCTCCTGCGTCGGCCTCCTCACCATGGAAAATTTGGATGCATCTCTGCCTCTCTTCTGTACCACCTCCTACCTCTTTTTCCCCTCTTTCTTAATCCCCTATATCTCCTCCACAGGCTTCAGCCATGGCATCCCGTCCGAGCCTTTCCGGCCTGTCACTTCCTATAGGAGCCCCTCCTTCGGTTCATCCTCCGGACGTTTTGTGAGTTCCTCCGGTGATTGACAGTGAGACGTCCCCATCTTTGATGACCTCGGTTGTGACGCAGCCATCTTTGCTGTCTGGCCCCGAGCCTCCGATGGAAGCTGGCACGTGCGCAGTCTTCACTGGCATCGAGCGGCCAAAAACAATGACGTCGGTCCACTGGATCGAATCTCGGGGGCTTCTTCCTAATATACAAAACAAAAAAGAAAAGCTCCCCCTTCAGGTTCTGTGCCTACTATGCAGAATGTTTCAGATGACCTACAAAGGTCTTCCAGACCTATGGCTTATACAACTGCTGTGTCACAGAAGACCCCTAGTGGTGAGTCTGATGAATTAAATGTATTATTAAAGCAGAGTTCCACCCAAAAGTGTAACTTCCACTTTAAGGGAAGGTGACCCCCCCGACATGCCACAATTGGCATGTCATATTTTTTCGGGGGGACTGGGGACCCTGTTCCACTTCCTTTCCTGGTGCCGCGGAGCTGGAAGGAAGTTCACTTACTACCCCCCCTCCCACCCGGCGATCTTCTGGGACATGTCACAGGTCCCAGAAGATACGCTGGCCTTTCAGAGCGTGCAGCGTGACTTGCGCATGCGCAGTGCTCGCCTGGCTTTAAAGCCAGGTGCCCACACTTGTGATGATGCACCGCACAGAGGAGGGGAGAAGGGTGACGCTGCGGGCGGCTGCATCTCTGGAGCCTGGGATGGGTGAATGTCCATTATTAATTCAGCAGCTAAACTCTTTGTAGCTGCTGACTTTTAATAGGGTGGAACTCCGCTTTAATGTGGATGTCATCTTTTGCTTCTTTAGCAAATAATGTTAAGAAATGCTTGCCTCCTGGTTTCCATGCAGGATCTGTCTAATGTAAACTATCAGCCGATTGTGCCATTAATGCCAGTCGAAGATATTACTGTTTTACCAGTTTCACAAACGATTCCTCATAGTGTTCCTGAAAGTTGTTTAAAGGAAGCACTAGCATGCAAGATTTCTCCTTTCAGTTTTCATTTGACTCTCTCTATTAAAAATAAGATATGGAAAGGCGATTATATTGATTTCCTTTCTCTCTTACCGTCGTTCAAAGATAACCATTTAGAGAAGAATGATTCTGATAAATATGAAGATTATAAACGTAAGTCTGCACCTCACACTTTTAACAATTGGCTACAAGCCTTTTGTATTTTTGCAATCGGGTTGGGTCATCAACGTCCAGAATTGTGCAGCTGTTTGTTCCAACACCTATAAATAATGGGGAGCCAGTCTGTATGATGAGGCCACAATGTAGCACACTGGGAATAAGATTAGAGATTTTTTGGATAAAGTTTGTTTTTTTCCACAGACTTTGGAAAGAAGTAACGGGTGTGGAAAAATTGGTCTTTGGGTGTCGGTGGTACCTTCAAACCGTAAACCTATAGAGGTTCTCTTGATGAAAGCAAGAATTGGCCTTGCTGTAAAAAAATTGAAATGATATGCACATGTCAAACAGGTTCAGAAAAGTGGTCTTTGGGTGTTAATTGTGCCCATGAAACCTACACCAAAAACATTCCTCCAGATGAAATCAACACCCACAACGCTAGGCAGCCTAGAAGTCGTGCAGAGATTCCACATAAGAAAAACACTTAATCAGCGACATCAGCATCAGGGGCTTCATAGCTGCTGGTAATCCAGGACTGATTAATTTTGATAAAAGTCAAAGTCCACGGAGCCTGTGGACAGAAACGTTCTATTATCGGCAACAAAACCTCCAGCAGCACTAAATGCACGTTCGGAAAGCGCGCTGGATGCAGGGCAGCCCAGCAGCTCAATTGCATACTCGGCAAGTTCTATTCTCATGACCCAGTAAGCCTGGATCATTGACTGGAAAGCTCTCCAGCTCTAGCAGCTGCAGGGGACTGCGCACTAGTCTCTTCTTGGGTGACGAAGCATGAGGATGAGGATGGTTTAGTAAGCCACTACACCACCTCCACTGCATGCTGTGGCTGGATAGCATGGGCAACATCACTAAACAAAGGAAATGATGCCCTGCCTGAGGACTGACCACGCCCATCTTTGCCTGTGACACATATGCTGCTGGCCCCCTTACAGTACCATAGGAATGTCTGCCTCTCCTTGCTGTCCTCCCAGACATGATAGGGAGGGCGCTACTTAATAACAAAATGTAATAAAGATGTGGAAATGTGTACATGGATGCACTTTAATCAGTTGGAAGTGGTGTTTGGTGCACTTTAATGTGACAACTCAGTACACAGACACTCCATGGATACACTATAACATAATACTACAATATACTGCGTCAAACATGCACTAACGCACTGAAATATGATGTTACACTTGCAGTAACGCACAGAAATATATGCTGTTAAATATGCAGTAACGCACAGAACTATATGAAGTTAAACTTGCAGTAACACAATGAAATATACAACGTTAAACTTGCAGTAACGCACATAAATATATGGTGTTGTACTTGCACCAACGCACTGAACTATACTGCATTAAACGGAAGGTAACGCACTAAAATATATGGTGTTAAGCTTTCAGTAACATAATGAAATCTATGGCGTCAAACTTGCAATAACGCAATGAAATATACAGCGTTAAACTTGCAGTAGCACACTGAACTATACTGTATTTAAATGGAAGGTAATATACTGAAATATGCAACAAACAAACAAATATGCAATAAACTTGCAGTAACTTGCAGTAACGCACAATATATGGTGTTAAACCTGCGGAAACATACAGAGATATACGGCATTAAATTTGCAGTAACGAACAGAAATATATGGCGTTAAACTTGCAGTAACACAATGAAATATACAGTGTTAAACGGTCACTACACTCACACTGACTGAACTGTCCCTAGAGTCACACTAATGTAAAGATGAATGGTGGGCACTCACTACCCTCACACTGACTGAATTATCCCTAGATTCACACTAATGTAAAGATGAATGGTGGTCACACTACACTCACACTGACTGAACTATTCCTAGATTCACACTAAAGTAAAGATGAATGGTGGTCACTAGGGATGGGCCGAAAGACCCCCTGTTCGGTTCATACCAGAACTTTCGAACATTGCGAAGGTTCGGAACCAAATAGCGAACCCCATTGAAGTCTATGGGCCCCCGAATGTGAAAAATCAAAAGTGCCCATTTTGAAGGCTTCTATGCAAGTAATTGGGCATACAATGGTTATAGGGGTCCGGGTACTGCCCTGGGGACATGTATCAATGAAGAAAAAGTTTGTAAAAACCGTCATTTTCAAATAAGCAGTGATTTATTGATGCTTAAAGTGAAAGCATAAAAATGTAAAATTGCTTTCGATATAGTGCCTGGGGTGTCCCCTTAGTCTACCTGCAAAGTGGCACATTTGTACTGTGTATAGAAGCTGCTGCAGCAATAATTGCATTTATAAAGCCAAAAAAATGACATTTTCCCTGCAAGCTTTCTTTATTTTGTAAGCAACCACTTGGGGAGCCAGTCTGTATGATGAGGCCACAATGTAGTGCACTGGAAACAAAATTAGAATTTTTTTTGGATAAATTATTGTGTCTCTTCCACAGTCTTTGGATTGAAGTAAGGGGTGCGGAAAAATTGGTCTTTGGTTGTCGGTGGCACTTCACACCTTAACACTATTGAGGCACTCTTGATGAAAGCAAGAATTGACCTTGCTGTCAAAAATTGAAATGATATGCACCTGTCATACAGGTGCGAAAACATTGGTCTTTGGGTGTTAATTGTGCCCATGAAACCTACACCAAAAACATTCTTCCAGAGGAAATCAACACCTACAATGTTAGGCAGCCTAGCAGTCCTGCAGATGTTCCACATCCCAAAACACTTAATCGGCAACATCAGCATCAGGGGCTTCATAGCTGCTGGTAATCCAGGACTGATTTATTTTGAGAAAAGTCAGACGGAGTCTGCGGACAGACACGTTCTATTATCAGTAACAAAACCTCCAGCAGCACTGAATGGACATTTAGAAAGCACACTGGATGCAGGGCAGCCCAGCAGCTTAATTGTATACTGGGCAAGTTCTGGCCAGTGGTCTATTCTCATAACCCAGTAAGCCAGTGGATTGTCGACCTGGAAAGCTTTCCATCTCTCTTTTCGCCCCTAGATAATCATCCATCATGTGATGCAGATGCAGTGAGGACTAAAAAAAATTGAAAAATGCATCACTTAGGCAGCCACCCTCTCCTCCTCTCTTGACCAACAGAAACCTCAAAACTACATTTTCCACGACACTGTAACCTACCAGCATTGGGAAAAGCATTTGATAAACTCCTCTTTAAGATGTCCTCGAGAGATTTCATCTTGTGTACTCTCTGTGGGGACGGGATGAGTTGTGAAACTTTCCCCTTGTAACGGTGGTCAAGGAGGGTTGCCAACCAATAGTGGTCCTTCTCCTTTATGCCACATATTCTTGGCTCCTTTCGCAGGATTTGAAGCAAGAGGTAGCCCATGCACCTCAAATTTGCGGAGACATGAGAAGCAGATTCCTCAGGGGTCACTCAGGATTACAGGAACTGCCTCCTCCCAGACATGTACTAGTCGCAAGGGTTCTGGGGATGGAAAACTATCTCTCACTATTTGACGTATGTCTTCCTCTGCTTCAGTGCCTCCAAAACTGCCAGAATCCTCCTCCTCATCTCTCTACTCTTGTGTCTCTCATATAGGAACATTGGTGTCTGCATAAAGTGGACCTTGAGAGGAAAGGAAGTCCTCCTCTTCCTCCCACTGCTCTGCCTCGAGTGCCCTGCCCATAACGCCACGTAGAGTCTGCTCCAGCAAGAAGACAACAGGGATTGTGTCAATGATGCATGCATTGTCATGGCTTGCCATTTTTGTGGCCTCCTTAAATGGTGACAGTACAGAGCATGCATTCTTTATAAGCAGCCATTGGCGTGGGGAAGAAAAGCCTAACTGGCCTGAGCTTGTCGTTTTAGCATACTCAGACAGCGTTGACGGCCATCTGCTGCATGTGTAGCCACTGCAGCATTGCCAAAATTGATTTCCACCTGGAGGGCATGTCACAAAATGGAATTCCCACTGAATTTCAGCCATCTGTGCACTGGCTGTGTATGACTGCCTGAAATGGCTACAGACTTCTGGCCTGCTTTAGCAGATATTCCAACCCTGGGTACCTATTTAGGAACCCTGTCATCAAATTGAGGACATGCATGGCACATGTGTTAACTTTCCCTGTCTAAGGGTGGACAGGAGGTTTGTGCCATTATCGCACGCCACCATTCCTGGCTCCAGCTGGCATGGTGTAAATCACCTCTGGGCCTGTCCCTGCAGAGCTGCAAGAATCTCTTCTCCAGTGTGGTTCCTGTCTCCTAGACACACCAGCTGAAGCACTGCATGACAGCTTTTAGCCTGATTCATTGAATAGCCCTTTGAATGCTTAGGGCAGTGTTTTTCAACTCCAGTCCTCAAGGCACACCAACAGGTCATGTTTTCAGGATTTCCATGAGTTTGCACAGGTGATTTGATCAGTTTCACTGTCTTAGTAATTACCACAGCTGTTTCATCTGAGGGAAATCCTGAAAACATGACCTGTTGGTGTGCCTTGAGGACTGGAGTTGAAAAACACTGGCTTAGGGGGTACTTGAGGTTCATAGGACAATGCAGCAGTGGAGGACATGGAGGAGGAGGAGGAGGAGGAGGGGGTAGAGCTGACAAATCTCACACCATCATTAGCTGTATGGAGACGTGGGGGGACAACAAGCTGTAGCACTGAGCCCTGTCCTGCATCCTTCCGAGTTGCAAGCAGAGTTACCCAGTGTGCTGTGAACAAAATATATCATCCCTTCCCATGCTTGCTGGACCACGTGTCAGCAGTAATGTGGACTTTGTGGCTGACTGCCTTGCCCAACGAGGCCACAACATTGCCTTCCACATGACGGTAGAGAGCTGGAATGGCCTTACATGAAAAGAAATAGCAACTGGGAACCTGCCATTGTGGTAAAGCACATTCTGCAAATTCATGGAAGGGGGCAGCAGCTTTGATGAGCTTGCATTTAGACGCTGGGCATGTGGGTGGCAGTGACTGTATTTTTTTTTTTCCGCTGTAGCAGATGGGGCAGAGAAATTTTCCAGCTATAGTCTACAGCTTGTGGTGTGCTGGTGCCAGATATGCTGCAAGGACCTGGGACACCCTGCACTATACCATCATCCCTGTCAGTGGAGGCTGCTAAGAGGTCATGAGGTATAGCAGGGGCAGATTGAGGTCAGTAAGGAGGAGGGACAGATTTGTGCCCCTTTTGTGTGGCTTTTAGGTGCTCTTGCCAATGGACTGAGTGGTGGGAGGTTAAATGCCTTGTCAAGAATGTGGTACACAAATGGCTGGTGTTTTTGCCAATGCTTGATGTGCTGGAGACAAAGTCTGCACATGTACATAAAAAGGCCCAGACAGTTGAGTTGTGGGAATTGGGCTGGGAGATAACAGCTCTACAATGTGAATGGAATAGGGGGGCTGCTCTTTACTTTTCCATGATGGCTGCCTCATTGGGGTTGTGCCTCACCCTCACATTTCTCCTCTGCTCTATCAGGCACCCAAGTCATGTCAGTGACCTCATCGTCGTCATCTCCTCCATCCTCATTATCAATGGAGACAACTTGGCAATACGCTGCGGCTGGGGGAACATGAATGCCAATTTGTGTATCAGTGTTCTCCGCTCTCTGTAGGCTCATGTTCCTGCCTTCCTGAATCAAGTAATGGCTGTGCATCATCAAAGAGTAAGTGGCTAACGCTGTGTTCAAATAACTCAGCTGACTCTTCCATGGCTAATGCTGGGGCTATGGCAGGAATAGCTATGGACAAGGTGGCAGGTTTCACTCTGGCAGCTGCAGGGGACTGTGCACTAGTCTCTCCTTTGGGTGATGGAGGATGAGGAGGATGAAGACCTTTTAGTAAGCTAGTCCACCACCTCCTCTGCATGCTGTGGCTGGATAGCATGGACAGCATCACAGAGGAAATGATGCCCTGCCTGAGGACTAACCATGTCCACCTTTGCCTGTGGACACATATGCTGCTGTCCCCCTTACAGTGCTTTTGGGACCATCTGCCTCTCCTTGTTGTCCTCCCAGACATGATGAGGGGCGGTGCTTATTAACAAAATGTAATAAAGATGTGGAAATGTGTACATGGATGCACTTTAATCAATGGAAAGTTGTGTTAGGTGCACTTTAATTTGAGTACGCACTACACAGACACACTCCACGGATACACTATAATATACTGCATTATACTGCATCAAACGTGCAGCAGCACACAGAAATATACTACATTAAATGTGCACTAACACACTGACATATACAGCGTCAAACTTGCAGTAACGCAATGAAATATACAGCGGTACACTTGCAGTAACACACAGAAATATATGGCGTTAAACTTGCAGTAATGCACTGAACTATATGGCATTAAACTTGCAGTAACGCACAGAACTATATGGCGTTAAACTTTCAGTAACGCAATGAAATATACGGTGTTAAACTTGCAGTAACGCACAGAAATATATGATGTAAAACTTACAGTAACTCAATGAAATATAGTATTCTAAACCTTGATTCTAAATCTAGTATCACTGAACAGAGCTCTGTTCTATCTCTCTCCATGCCGATATCACACTTAAAATGGCCGCTATTGAAAGAATACATTTATAGTGTGGGGCGGGATTAAGAGCAATGAGCCATGATTGGATAGAGTCATCATCACAGTGTCCAATCATGGCTCTGACAGTGCTCAGTGCCCTGATTTGGTGAAGCTTTCATTGCTTCAGCCAATCAGAGCTTTCAATGCACTGTGCGGCAGTGCATTGCAGTCATTCAGTGGGATGAACAAGCGGTCAACCGACCCGATAATTCAGTTGTTCGGTGAACAGCCAATGTTCAGACCGAAACACATGCTCGGGCAAACCGTTTGCCCATCCCTAATAAAGATAAATGAAGGCTTTTTGTGGTGTCTGCTCTTAGGCAGAACAATTACTTTTCTACATTTAAAATGAAAAAAGGTTCACTGAAAATAGTTTTCAATCTGCCTTTCACTTGCCTCTCATAAACCCCCATTGAAGTTTGGATTGAGAGGCAAGCTTAAACACTACATTCCAAGCAAACATTATCACATTGCACAATGCTGTGAATCTATCAGTTGGAGCACTGATTAAAAAAGAGAGCACAGAAATGGCCCCATCAATGATCTATTTTCTTTATCCATTAAAGGGATATTATGCATTAAGATTAAAAAAAACCTTCTGGGGGGACGCCTGCGTGCAGCGGCACCGAGCGGTCATGCACGAGTGAAGCTCCGCTCCATCCAGGCACAAGACCGCGGGCACTAAAGAGATCGGGACCCTGATTCTAACACCCGACGACGGCGGAACTTCTGCAGTACTGAGGGGGACAGCAGAGATGGTCCTGGGATCCTCCAAACCAAAGATAAAGTTACAGAACATTCAGGACGCTCTGTCCCACCAGGAATCCAAGATGGCGCCGGCCCCTACTACACGGCCGAGCACCCCACGCTCCCAGAAGCAAACGCCAGGCTCCTCTCAGCGTACAGGCAGGGGTGACACAGAATCGACATCTGAATCTGACGCAGGTAGCACACACACAGTAAAGCGTGCTGACATGTTCTCCAGGTTTGAAGCCATGCTTCAGAAGGCCTTGAAACAGACCTCCGATCACATAACAGACAAGCTCACTAAGGAGATCAGGGAGCTGGGCATGAGAACCGCAGAACTTGAGGTCAGGGCAGACGACATGGAATGCTGCATACAAAACAATACCGCTGAAATTGAAAATCTTAAAGAGGAGAACTCTATGCTGCAAGCCAGGCTGGAGGACTTTGAGAATAGGGCATTAGGGTCAGAGGGATCCCTGAACGGGTCATAGACCTGCAAGCCACCATGACAGCACTTTTTCAGGAGCTACAACCGGCCATTCCAGTGGATAGGCTTGAAATTGATAGAATCCACCGCACTCTAGCTCCCAGAAAGGAGAATGGCCCCCCACGGGACATTATAGCTAAGTTCCATTTTTACCGCACAAAGGAACAGCTACTTGCAGCCGCAAGAGGAAAGAACTCCCCCACCTTCCAAGGCATCTCCTACCAACTCTTCCCTGACCTCTCGCCCATCACAATTGCCAAGAGGAAGACACTGAAGCCTCTTCTCTTAACATTACAACAGCACAAAATCATCTACCACAGGGGCTTTCCGTTTTCCGTTCGCTTCACCCATCTGGAAACGAAATACACATGTCGCTCAGCAGCAGAGCTACAGTCTGCTCTCCAGGACATTGGCATCCTGAATCCTGCTCAAAACACTGATGGCTCTCGTAGACGCTCTGCTTCAAGATCTCCACAAAAAGATCCCCCTGATTCTCATCACTCCGCAGCTACTCAGCAGAACCACCACAAAAGAGGCCGCTTCGATAAGAAAGTGATCACCGAAGAGGACTCCATGGATTGAATTCCCTCTGACAACACACTTCCTCCCACCATTTGGTAAAGGCATTGCCTTCACCTTGTTCCTAGGTGTCCATGCCAGGTGACGCAGAGGCCCTAGCTTCAAGCTTCTTCTTCGCCTGCTGAGCCCAACCAACACCTTTTGGGTTCAGATGTCTGTTTGTTTGCCTGTTGGCACTTATTGTTCTCCGTCCTATGTTTTCCTCCCTCCCCCTTCCCACCGTCTGAACTGCCACCCAATGTTCTCATACCCTCAGGGAGCCCTATGTGTATGAACACTTGAAGACTGTGCCCCCTTTCCCGGTTTTGTTGCCTGGACTGGAATACTTGTTCCCCACTTTCTATCCTTGGTTCCCCTCCTAACAAGCGGAGCACCAACTATAGTACTGGAGCCTCTGGGGGGGTGTTTATACTCCTCCCGACTGTCTCCCTACCCTTCTCCTCATCATTGTTTTTTCTGCTTGTTTTATGTTCCTATTGGGTTTTGTATCTCACTCTTTCTCCTTTTTCCTTTCTAGGTCTCTACACTAATCTCTTCTCTCCAGATCTGGCTGGGGCGGGTGCGGCTGCAGCGACGACTAAGCATCTCAGGTATGAGCACCGCAACTGCACAATTCACCTATGGCCCCCTTGAACATATGCACTTTGAACGTGCAGGGCTTTAACATTCCTCAGAAGCGTTCTAAAGCAATGAGAGCTCTCTCCTCTAAGAAAATGCACATAGTTTGCTTACAGGAGTCGCACTTCACCTCCAAATGCGCCCCCAAATTTTTGCACGCCTCCTATCCGCAGTTTTACATGTCCTCGGCCTCCACTAAACAACGAGGCACTTTGATAGCCTTTCATAGGTCTACTCCATTCTCCATCAACCGTCAGATCGCTGACCCAGAGGGGAGATACCTCCTCCTCACGGGTCACCTGTCTGACATAGCGGTTACTATAGTAAGCTACTACGCCCCAAATTGGAATCCTACTCCATTCTTCTCCCACCTTTTAGATGTGATAAAGCAACATAAATTCGGCACTGTCGTGATTTGTGGCGAATCTAACCAAACAATTACCCCTTTTTTGGATAAATCACCTCCTACATCTGTCCACCACACGTCTAAATACTCCCTGCAGCAACTCCTAGCCAACCATTTTCTTACTGATGTATGGCGAGAACTAAATCCCACGAGTAAGTCCTTTACCTACTACTCCCACCCACATTCTACCTTCTCACGTATTGACCACATATTTATGGCATCCAGTATGATCCCTGAACTGTTAGCATCATCGATTTTCCCTGGACAGACCACTCAGCTGTTCACGCCACTATTTCATCCCTGGTCCCCAGATCGCAAGACTCCACTTACAAACTAGATATCGAAACGGCGCTCACAACTTATTTCACCACCAACTCCTCCCCTGAAATATCGGTGCTGACCCTCTGGGAAGCATATAAACCAGCCATCCGTGGCACACTGATCCA
Source organism: Glandirana rugosa (assembly GCA_018402905.1). NCBI lineage: Eukaryota > Metazoa > Chordata > Amphibia > Anura > Ranidae > Glandirana > Glandirana rugosa. Next base: position 65,784 of record BLSH010065937.1, read on the forward strand.
ACAGATGGCAGCAGTGAAACGCGAACGGAAAGCCCAATTCGCCAAACTAGAGGCCAACTTTAATAGCTGCTATGAGGCCTTCCAAAAGAATCCCAACCCTGTCACTAAGAACGGTCTAGATAAAGCTTGTCTTGAATTCGACCTCTTTTTAACCGACTCTGCCGACAAGACCATACGTAGACGCAAACATTTCACATACGTCAAAGAAAATAAGCCAGATACCCCCCAGCTCGCTCCCTTCGCACTATCAATCGCGGTCCTACTTCCATTAGGCTCCGCACTACACGTGACTCATTCACCAGCAACCCGATTAAGATATTAGACATATTCCGCACCAACCTGTCAAAACTGTATAACTCTACCCAGAACTTTGATGCAGCTGCAGCCGAGAAGCTATTTTCGCAAATCACCTTGCCCACCCTTAATGATAAGCAGAATGAACTGTTAGAATGGCCCATCACGGAATCCGAAGTCCTACATGCGATTAAAATTCTCAAACCCAATAAAAGACCAGGCCCAGATGGATTCTCGGTCAATTACTATAAGAACTTCGGTCCGCTTTTGGCCCCGCACCTAACCCTTACCTTTAACTCCCTCTTGCAAGGCCACAATTTCAGGCCTGAATCCCTCACTGCAACTATAGCTATGATCCCCAAGCCTAATTCGGATACCACCTCTTGGTCCAACTTTCGACCCATTTCACTTCTAAATAACGATCTTAAAATATTAGCAAAAATTCTAGCCCTGAGACTTAATGGTATAATAGGGGACCTTATCCATAGAGACCAGACGGGGTTCATCCCGTGTAGACACACTGCTGATAACATTAGACGAGCTATATTACTCTCCCATACCGCTAAATCTCGCCAAATCCCTGCACTATTCCTCTCTCTAGACGTCAAAAAAGCTTTTGACACCGTCTCGTGGTCATACATGAGCTACACACTCCAGCGATGGGGCTTCGGCCAACACTTTCTCTCTTGGACATTAGCTCTTTACCATAATCCTCAGGCTTATGTGAAATATGCTGGGTTTAAATCAGCCAAATTTGATATAAAAAACGGGACTAGACAGGGATGCCCGCTCTCCCCTTTACTTTTTGCCCTCCTGATTGAACCCTTAGCCCTCCTGATCCGAGCTAATCCAAACATTAAAGGCATAGAAGTCGGAGGACATCATCACAAGGTTTGTTTATTTGCTGATGATGTTCTCCTTTTTATGACATCTCGACACACTTCCGCCCCAAATCTTTTAGCCCTCCTAAATTCCTTCTCCTCCATATCTGGTCTCCATATTAACCCGAGTAAATCGAAAGTTCTCAATATTTCTCTCCCCCCAAATGTGGTTTCCCAGGGGAAGGAATCCCTTCCATTTACCTGGGCCCCCGATGGCCTCAATTATCTTGGGGTCAAAATAACAGCTTCTTACCTTTACGCAGCTAATTACCTACCCCTTCCCCGGACAGCCACCAACCTTATGTCACAATGGACCTCCCTCCCAATCTCGTGGATTGGGAGGATTAATGTCATCAAAATGGTTATTCTCCCCAAATTTCTTTACCTCTTCAGGGTCCTCCTGATTCGCCTCCCGGCCTACTTCCTACGCCTCCTGCAGAATAGAGTTATGTCTTATATTTGGCAGAACAGCAGACCTAGGGTACCAAAATCCACCCTATTTACGCAGAAGCCGGGGGGCGGCTTGGGGGTCCCTAACTTTCGGGCTTACTATCAAGCAGCACAAATATCCCAGCTGTCAATATCACGCAACTAAGGAGTGTCCACTTTGGGTGACGATTGAGACAGTAGATTTAGATCCCCTATCTATAGCCAACCTGCTTTGGCTTGACACCAAATATAGGTCACTTGTGACTAACCCCATTACCAAACACTCCCTTCTCATATGGGATAAACATAGGATTTCTCATCACATCCAATCTCCCCATAATCCACTCCAAGCATTTGCTAGGAACCCTGCATTTCTCCCGGCCTGGGAAGCACCCTCCCTGTTCAAGAACTGGGAGGAAGCAAATTTATTCAGATTCCACACTTTGGTCTCCTCCTCGTCCCTCCTCACCTTCTCTACAGTGTGCGAGTCGCATGGTTTATTATCCGCAGAAGTCTTTAGGTACCTTCAAATTAAACACTTCTTCGCCATATTTGTCAGCACTAATTCTCCCCTAAACAGCTTCACATATTTCGAAAATATCTGTCGTTCCGACCCTCACCCCAAAGGAGTCATTTCCACATTATACCAGAATCTACTCAATAATCCCAATTCTAAACCTCACTCCTACACAGCTAAATGGAATTCCGATTTGGGGCACCATATAGAGGATGCTGATTGGTCGGACATATGGTCAAATACCCGCTCTTCATCTATTAATGTTCTGGCCACGGAGACAAATTACAAAGTTCTCCTCCGATGCTATCTAGTCCCAGCAAGAATAGCTAAATTTGCCCCGGCATACCCTGACAAATGTTTCAGAGGCTGCTCTGATAAAGGCACCTTTTTCCACATTTGGTGGGATTGCCCAATAGCACAAGCCTTCTGGAAAAGCATTTTTGACTTAGCCTCCAAAACATTTGACACCACTATTGAAGCCCCCCCCCTGCCTCGGCCCTGCTAAATCATAGACCAGCTGAGTTAACCAGAAACCAGTATAGATTGTTTCAGCATCTCACTACTGCTGCTAAATAGAGTTGAGCGAACACCTGGAAGTTCGGGTTCTGCTGGTCCGTCCGAACTTCGGGACAAAGTCCGGGTCCGGGTCCGGACGGAACCCGAACGATCGCACGGGCACGCTAGCAAGCCCAAGGCAGGCCTGGGCCTGGGCCTGAAACAGGGCTTCAAGCCTGCCTGGTCGTCTTGGGCTTGAAGGTCCACAAGCGAGTTGAGATAAATCGTCGTCATCACTCTACGACTTTGTTAGATATGACCAAAGACCAATTGAGTCGACCAGATACTAAATCGTCCCGGCTCCGTCCCCCCCCCGAAGTTATCACCACAGTTTACAAAACCTCCGATTCAGTTTTTACGAAAAGGTCTTCCGAACACGATAACCCGTTAGGGTGGTTTACACCTTTTTCCACGGAAATAGTCTCGTCGGAGACTTTGTAAACAGTCCCATACGGCCCCGTTTAAATCGATAAGAACGACCCTGATCTAT
>BLSH010065937.1:70714-87821 GCA_018402905.1 Glandirana rugosa
TAGGACTCTATCTAATGAAATGATGACGACAGACACGACAACGAGACTCCTGTCTATCGTCTTTAATCTCTAAAGTGTATGGCGACGAACTGCTATCTGTCCTCAGAGCAACAGCACAGACAGCAGTAGTAAAGTAATCTATCTCAGGATGCAGGATCAGGTCTTAAAATGGCTAAAATCTGTCCCTCACGCCGTCAGCTACCTTTCCCTATACTAACCCAAGGAGCATGTGACTGCAGCACTGTGACTCCAGCTTATAAAGAGGCTGGGTCACATGATGCACCGGCCAATCACAGCCATGCCATTAGTAGGCATGGCTGTGATGGCTTCTAAGGGCAAACCAGTGAAACGCTTGTTGATTGGCTGCCCTGCAGCTTCTCAACACGTGGAGTAAAATAGCAGAACCCCGGACCGAACCCGAACGATTTTTGAAATGTCCGGGTCCGGGTCCGTGCCACGGACACCCGAAAGTTCGGTACGGACCCGAACGTTACAGTCCGGGTTCGCTCAACACTACTGCTAAACAAACTATTGCGAAAGCATGGAAATCCTCTACATTATTAGTGACAGAAGTCAAGGGCAGAATGGGCAGGGCGCTCACCCATGCAAAAATGGAAGCAATAGAGACAGATAGGGTAGGCAGATTTGAAAAAATTTGGAGGCCCTGGATCTCGCATTTTCTCCCTCCCGGGTTTTGACGACTCGCTTCTTTTCCCCTGCTGAACACTGCTCAAAATGACTCATTGACCTAACCTGTGCATGCTGCGTCGCCCTGTGGTCGTGCCTCAACCAGCCAGATTCGGTGAGTAACTGCTGTACTACTCCTCTTCTCCCCTTAACAGCCTATCTCTTCTCTTTCTTATCCCCTTGCCTCTTCCTACCTTACTCTCCTTCCTTTCCCTTCCCTTTTTTCTCTATTTTTTTCCTTTCCTTCTTCATTCTCCTCCTTTTTTTTATGGACTGCATACATATCATCTTATAATTTTATGGGCTGAGCCTGTCTGCCGTTAGCAGCCGCTTCTTCTCAGAGCCTCTGCTCTCAAACCACGATTGAAACCTGTACCGTATCTGTATCCCCCTTGGGCCACACTGTGCGAGGCTCTAAACTCAGCTATAACTAGGTAAGGCCACACCACTATCAAGCCCCTAATTATACCTAAAAATTCAAGGCTAAATATACACCCATCCACTTGGTACCTATACTGAGCTCAACAACTGCAATTTCATACCGGTCCCTCGCACAGTGTCTCCCCTTCAAACTTTGCATATATCAGCTTCTAGCCCACCGCAGCTTGTTCCCTCTTGGGGCGGCGGGCAGCACCTTGGGAGCATCTGGCCACAATAAAATAACATAAGCTCTAACAGATGTTTGTATTTATGTATAAGCCTCTGGCTTAATCAACAAATATGCAGCTGATCTTTACATTGTCTCATGCTCAAGCCCTTTAACTCTACCTCTCACTTGGCATATGTATGTTGTATTTGTTTTTTTTGTTTCCTTGATTTCTGTAAAACCAATAAAACTCTTTGACAAGGAAAAAAAAACCTTCTGTGTGCAGCAGCCCCCCCCTCAGCCCCCTAATACTTACCTGAGACCATCTTTATCCAGTGATGTTGCAGGAGTGCCTGGGACTCCCCTCCTCATTGGTTAAGACAGCAGCGTGGCATGAGTGGCTCCCGCTGATGTCAATCAAAGTCAGCCAGCCAATCAGGAGAGAGAGGGGCTGGGTTGAACCATGCCTCCATGTCAGAATGGACACAGGGAGCTGTGACTCAGCTCGGGTACCCCCACAGCAAGCTGCTTGCTGTGGGAGCTCTCAACAGGACGGAGGGGCCAGAAGCACAGAAAAGGGACCCAAGAAGAGGAGGATCTGGGCCACTCTGTGCAAAACCAACTGCACAGAGCAGGTAAGTATAACATGTTTGTTATTTAGAAAAACAAGACTTTACAATCACTTTAAGAGTCTTCACTCTTCACAAAGTTGTTTTGCTTTGACTGCAATGGAGTAAAGTAAGGGGACAAAACTGACTGAAGAGAATTACAATTTTTTTGTATTTAAAATAGTTTAAGCTGTGTATTTCTCTGTTTGCCATCCCCTTAAAAAGAGCTAGTTTGTTGGTGAAGGGAATCTGTCATCAAAAAAAATAGCACTTGGACATGCAACAGCCCCCAATTAGAATTAACATTTTACTGCCATCTGTCAGTGCCTGCATTATTATGACTATGCAATACAAAATTCACTCAGGGCACAGAATATTAAATAATTATCTGCTGTGTCAAACTCAACAGTGTTCAAAGCTCTAACCTTCTGCAATTCTGTCCAGGAATATGAGATTTAAATAAATAGCTTCAAAACTGATGACTTTCTATGAATTTAAAAGTTTTATTTCTGCAGTGTTGCAGTTTGCTTTGCGCTACTTCAATTTAGATCCCTGGTGAAGTAATCATAAGGGCCCTATATCATATATATCTTTTTATGTAACCGTACTTTTTAAATAACACGGTAAGATTTCGGTAAAACCAGCTTGAATAGCAAGTGCTTAACATTTTTTAGGAAATTGTCAATTAAAAAAATGTTTGTTTCCTTGTTTTTAAATAGATTAACTGTGCAAATATAATAATATATGTTGAAAATACTAGGCAGAGGAAACCATTGTAATGCATAAATATTGTTTTTTGTAGTCTTTTTTATTTTACACTTTGCAAAACAGGCGTTGAGCTAAATTCTCTAGGTGGAAGACATAAAAACAGTCAGCCATATTTTATTTCTGCAGCTCTTCCATAATTTATTATTTAGGCTTGTGTGCCATCATAAAACCAAATACTCTTCAGTATAGCTTGAGAGAACTCATATTCTTTCACAAAAGGCTTTAAATCTAACCAGCAATTTTTTCTCCATTGGAGCCACAACAAATGCTTTCTTTCAATGCTCCTGGGGGCTTTCTTTGTGCAGATTCAAACCGCAATCATTTCAAATCTATACAAAAAAGCATTGCATTTTAAATCAAACATGCCATAAATAATTTTCTTTCCACAAATATAGAGTGATTATCAATACAGTGTCATTCATTTTTCTGAAAAGACAAGGTTAAAGTAAATACAGTGAAAGCTACAAAACAAGCTGATTAATAATGACAAACAACATCATATTTGAAAAAATACTATGGAATTGTCATATGTGTGCTAATTATTAGGGCAGCAATTTCTATAGGTTAAAAACTTGATTTATTGATTGACATAATCGGATTTTATGACATCTAAAGCATACTGAGATAAGACTGGAGCTCTGAAATTTGTAAAATGGATGAGAATTTTGGTAAACCTTTAACGTAATGTTTTTCAAAGTGATTTTACAGGCTGAATAAAAAGTGGACCACTGGATCCTTCTGTGTAGCAATAAGCAGAGGTCATCAAGTTTTGCAAAATGTTCTACCTACTATTTATAACATAATAATAATAATTACAGAGTACTGGCAAAACTCACTTTTTAAAATTAATTTACCAGTGATGTGTATAAGCTTATATATATATACAAAAACATTGACTTTTCAAGCCCCCTTGAAAGGTATATGGAGCACCCTCCTGGTTAGGTTGCTAGTAGTGGTGAGGCAAATTTAGTTTGTGGCTCCTCTGTAGCCACTGAGTGAAGTTTGATTGCTTTTGGCTGTTCCGGGCTCTTCTGGTTGCAGGTTTGACTGCTTCCCCCTGGTTTTTGGTGAGTTCCAGAATTTAGCAGGTTGAGAGGCAGACCCTAAACTTGGATATTCATACAGCCTCAGACAATCAATGGAAGGAAGAATGACCAGTAGGGGGCTGAGGTGTGTATAAATAGGCTGGAGCCTAGGACAGCAGGGTCTTTATCCTGGTGGAGAACACCCAGCCTGAGGGCTGTGGTACTCTGGGTCATTTAGTTGAAGTTTGGAGGAGGCCATCAGGGTCCCAGCAGTAGGAGATCTGAGGGATCCATGTCTAAAGTTGCTGGGAGCCATTTGAAGCCAGTCCACAGAGGATCTGACCTGGTACTGCAGAAAAGCATTCTCGTACCCAGGGCACAGTCAGTAAAGCCTGAAAGATCTTAAAGACTGTCCTTGTTAACTCTTGTTGAAACTGTTCCAGATTTGCTGGCTCAGGTTTCCTCTTGCATTGGAGTCCCATGAGCTGTAGTTCACTCATCACTAGCCTCAAGAGGCATTTCACCCTGAACAGTCATAGCCAGACAGTGTCCTCCATTACAATTTGCACTAAATTTGGAGTATTCCAGAGCGTATCCCATATCCTACCCGCATTCTTCAAGCAATAAATCTAGAAAGACACTTCCTGCTTGGTTCTTGTGTAGAGAGACTGGGATGCTACCATATGCCTGACTACTTGTGACCACTTGGGAATAGAACTTGCGACAAACAGCGGGACCTGTTAGGGGTCTGTATGCTACATACATTTTTTGTTTTCTTTTTCCTTTGTTATATACTGTAAATGCCCCATCTTTCTTCTTTGTTCTTCCATTAATCTGTCTTATCCAATGACTTCACTTCTATCCTAGGGAGTTTCCAGCTGAGAAGTAATGGTGGTAGTATAAACATGTTGCTTTCACAATTAGAAAGTAATTACTAGAGAAAACACATATTCTATTAGAGCATTTCGACTGACTCTCTGGTATGCAGTGTCAATTCAATTACAATCAGGAAGGGGTTGATTTCAGAAAAAAATCAACTCATGCAAAAATATAACTTTTATTTGAAACCTTAACAAACTATATCATGAGTTGTCTGGCCTAGAGTCAATATTGATTTACTAAAGGACTTTCACGTTGCAAAGTGAACATAGTAAAGATAAAGATGTTTACTTCAATTCACCAATTGTATTCTAGTAAACATACAATTTTTTTAAATTAACCTCATACATGTGTAGCGCCCCCACAGTATAGGTGCTTTTTTTCTAGCAGGGTTTGCTAGGTGAGGTAAAATTTAGTCAGGCCTGAGTGTAAGAGCAGGCCTGAATGTTTTAATCTGGGCTGGGAGGAGTGGCTCAGAGAGGATTAAGTGGACTTGACAGATGAGGTCACCAGAACCTCACACTTCTTTCTAGAAACCTGGGGAAGGTGTCTGGTTAGAAAGCTGGAAGATAGGTGGAGCCATCTGGAGTGTTCTAGAGAGCTTTGACCAATCCCAGAGCAGGACTGGCAGGGGGCAGGCCTCCTTAAATACTCTGAGTCACCCCAATCTGGAGGAGAAGTGTCGGGTTTAAGGGTGGAGATATAGCAGAGGTGCTGTGGAGGCCTCTACCCGGGAGGTCGCCCCCATCTGGTGGCCTGGAGGTTTGGGTGCAGCCAGGAGTGGTGGTGATTTCTGTAGTCACACAGGAGAACAGGAGAACCGCGGAGGTGCTATACAGTGAGAGACTTTAAAGTGATCCACTGGTTTGGTGAGTGACGGTCCCTGGGACCTGCAGAGAGAACGGTAGGAGAAACGGTCAGCAAGTCAAGTGCTGGAGAGTTGTGAGGAGTGACAGTCTGCAGAGGGGCGGTCTGCAGTGAAGGTGTGCATATGCAGGAGTGTATATGGCGTTCATGTATTATAATCATTTTGGGCATCCCAGTGTCATCCCTTATCCATGTTATTTCCCCTAAATAAAACAACAAAAACAAGAGCCTGGTCAGTATCTACGGATGTGTGAAATATGGTGTGAGGGCAGCTATAAGGTGAACCACTACTACCAGCCACACTCAAGGGAGCACATGGCTACACATGAATGGGTATCCATAGTAAACGCTTGTTCACTTTATTTGCTAACATTCAGTTGCATGACTACTTAGTAAATTGACTCTAACAATTATTACACTGAATGCTGTTAGAAAAGGGTAGTCCGTCATAAGAGGATTGTTCAAGTCTTTTCACAAACAATTTGCATTTGTGCTTGTAAAACAGTTTGTAAGGATTAATGTTAGATTAATGTTAGAATGTGGATTTGAATGTATAGCATTAACTTATGGAACAATGTTTGTTAAATGCAGCAAGTCATGAACTATAGTATTTTCTATATACTGTATGTTAAGAATAAAAGAAAGTGAAAAGTAAGTTAGAAGAAAATAAAAATAAAAGCCATATTTTCTGAATGCATGTTACTTTTGGCATGGCTGTCTATTGCAGGAAAACCCATATTTCTTTGCATTGAAATTTTTTGTTTCAATATGTTTTTATTGAATTCTCAAGAAAAAGTACATATTACAGTAATCGCAATGATTGCTTTACATTTACATTATATATATTCAATAATTCGGAAGAATATCAATTTCCATGTTAATCAATTAACTGTGAGCTTGAAACCTGTTATAGAACATTTCGTTTGAATACTAAGGACTGTTTTCATGGTGTATTGCTGCATCACCAGACGCCCCCCCTTCCTCCGGTCGCCCCATCTGGGATCAATCTGCGACCGAGGGGACAGGAGCATCCGGCCACCGACAACCTGGACCTCATTAGTCATGCTCTTACATAGGCTTGTCTTAGTATTGCATATGGTTTCTTCACTGAAAACTATACTGTATATCATTTATTTATCAAAGATCTACACAGCTTATCTTCCAGCCGTCTCTTGAAAGATCTGGTGTGTAGACTTAACGCCTTGATGTGGACATATGAGCGACCATACAACTTCTAAACAATATAATCACAAAGCTGTCCCGTAGCGACATCGGATTGATAGCGCCTTTGACCTGTGTATTAATAATGAAACTATATTTATGAGGAAGAAATAATAGAAAGGTTAGAAGAGATAAAATAAATATAATAGAGAAGTAGAGAAAGATAGATTAGATCAGATAGAGTTGGATGATGGTTCCAGGCCTTTAAGGCCTTATGTATCAAGTGTCAGCACCTAAGCAGTTGGTCATATGCTTGTGTATATTTGAAATTTACCCAGGTATTCCATGTCTTTGCATTTAAATTGATTAAAGCCTGGCACTTTTTTGGTTAAGACCTGCAGAATAAGATGAAATTTGAGCCATGAGTGGCATTGCAAACTCAACCTGGTTTAACAAAAACTGACTTAACAATTATTAAACAACACAAATGAACCTTTATTGTCTGTATAGTAGCAACATCCTACCAGATGCATTCGCTGTTCATCAGCACCACTGTATTGAGGTAGACAAGAGTGCGACAGGTGAATATAATAGCCAGCAGGTGAAATTCCTCCATCCATGCTATTTAGAGTGGATGGGTAAATCGAGGCTGAACGAGAGAAAATAAGATTTTAGTGGTAGCAGACTTTGTGATAAGTGTGTCTATTTTCTTTTTTTCAATCAATAATATTTGCTTAAAAATGTCTTCATATGTAATCATTTATTAATAGTAAAAAGGTCAGGTCTGCACATGTAGGCCCTTTACAAAATAATCTGGAGTGGGTGACTGGGGACAAAGAGAAGGTACATTTATTTAATAACTTATTCTGCTGTGTGTATACAAAGGAGCAAGAGTGAGCTAACGCCCATAATGGGGATGATATTGACACAGCCCCAAATGAAACACTTTGGCTCAAAATTGATATGGTGCAGAAATATTTAGACAGAATAAAGGTGAATAAAGCATCTGCACCAGATGGCATCCACTCACAGATCCTAAAAGAATTGATGTCATTTCAAAGCCATTGTTTCTAATTTTCAGTAACTTTTTAATGACTGGAATTGACATAAGGCCAATGTGGTGCCTATATTTAAAAAGGGATCAAAGTCTTTACGAAGTAACTACAGACAGCATGGATTCATGAGAAACAGAAGTTGTCAGAAAGTTGATTTCTTTTTATGAGGTAAGTAAAAACTTGGAAAGAGGGGTGACTATGGTATATTTAGATTTTGTCAAAGCGTTTGACACAGTTTCCCACACAAGGCTAATGTGTAAGGTAAAGTCTACAGGCTTGGAAAAATCAGTTTGTAAATGAATAGAAAACTGGCTAAAAGACCAAATTCATAGAGTAGTGGTTAATGATTCTTACTCTGAATGGTCTAAGGTTATCAATGGTATACGCCAAGTTTCAGCCTTAGGATCCTTACTTTTTAACCAGTTCACGCCTAAGGACATCATATGACGTCCTGGATTTTGAGTGGGGATAACTGAATGATGCCTGCAGCTACAGGCATCATTCAGATATCATCTTTTTCAGTTGGCGATTCCCTGCACCGTAAGAACAATCATAGCATTCTTACAGGTGGCGAGAGGAAACATCCCCCCCCCATAGCCGCCCTCTGGTTCTTCTACCGGCTCGCCCATGTGATTGGCGAGCCGGAGAAGGAATTCGCCTGTGCCAGAAGTTAGGCATAGAGATTTCTGGGGACCAAATGGTCCCCAGTCATCTCTATGACCTTCAGAGGCCCGGGTGCAATGTTATGACGTCATGTCCCGGCCGGTGGAAGTAAACCTTGCCGGCTGGAAAGGCCGAGATCATTTATTTATTTTTTTTATCTCGGTCTTTCCAGCCTAGGGTCTTATAGACCCCAGATCTCTCCATAAAGAGGACTTGTCACACACTATTCCTTGTCATGAAAATGCAATAACAATTCATGTCCTGTCTGTTTGCTTACCTTTCTGCATGTGTTCAGTTAGAGGCCATGCCTCCCTCACCTGTGTGCTTTAGTAAGCCTTCCTCAGCTGGGCTCCACCCCAGGCCCTAATTAGGAACATTATTTAACACTTGGCAGTGAAAGCCTGCGATGCCGATCAATATTGGCTTTGTGTGTGTGCTTCTGCCGTGTGCTCTTCTTTGTTCCCGTGTACTGATCTTGGCTTTCTTGACCTTCCTTGTCTGCTAGTGACCCCGATCTCGGCTTGTTCCTTACCTTCCCTGTTCTGCCTGTGACCCTGACCTTGGCATTCCTCCTGTCTGCTTCTAGCCCTGACCCTTGGCTTCCCCACTAACCTTTTCTTGCTATCCTGCACTGCTGCTCCCTCTCAATTCACCTGTAGCCAGCCATGAGCATGAGCTCAGGTACCTCGGGGGCCGCAACCTGGATCCAGTTGCAGCCAAGGCCATCTTCACCACCATTGGCTCTGGTGAACACCTGCTGGCTCTTAGACTCCGCGCCCTGGGGAAACCTATGCTCTAGCTCCCTGTGCAATCTGTGTCAGAGTTCCAGCAGTCCCGCTTCCCTGCACCATCCTGAGCTCTATTTGCAGCAGTCAGCTAAGGGTTCCCAACCATAGTGGTGTGCCCCTAACTCAGCGGTACGCACCTGTCACCTGCCATCAGGTGTCCTGACAGTTTGAACGGCCATGGACCTGGATGATGTGCTGCTACCCACAGATGATTCGCTGCAGGGCATAGTCCACAGACTTGAGACCCAGGAGTCTAATCAGACCCAGGTGATGCGATTTCTCCAGGATTTGGCTTCCTACTTTGAGCAGCTTCAGGCCTCCTTAGTACTCCCGGTTCAACAACCGCAACCTGTGGCCGTATCCATTCCAGTCACACTCGCAGCCACAAACCCTTTGCAGTTACCAGCTCCATCCCATTACTCTGGGGACTCTAAGGCCTGCAGGGGGTTCCTCAGCCAGTGCACCATTCATTTTGAGCTTCAGCCTCAAAATTTTCCATCCAATCAGGCAAAGGTGGCCTACATTATTTCTCTCCTGTCTGGGGAGGCTTTAGCTTGGGCTGCCCCTCTGTTGGAGAAGAGTGACCTTGTGGTTTCTAGTCTGCCTTGTTTCTTGAAGCTCTTTTGGAATATCTTTGAGGAACCAGATTGTGTCTCTTCAGTGACCAGAACCCTTTTCCATCTCTGGCAAGAGTCTGTTTCTGTGTGACAGTACGCTCTCTATTTGCGGTTTCTATCTGCTGAGCTGAACTGGAACAATGAGGCCTTAGTTGCAACCTTTTTACAGGGCCTCTCTGACAGAGTGAAGGACGAATCAGTGAGTAGAACCATCCCCGCTGATCTGGACAACTTGATCTCCCTGAGTAACCAGATCGGCATTTGCTTCCAGGAGAGGACCCAGCACCCCTTGGTCCCTAGCCAGCCTGAGCTCTCCCCTCTGTGACCAATGGAGCATCCCCTGCCAGCTGAGGAACCTATGCAGTTGGGTCGGACCAGGCTCTCCAGCAGGACATGCTAGGCGCAGAACTTTGGACCTGTGTCTCTACCGTGGGGGCAAAGGTTATTTTCGTGACACTTGCCCGCTTTGTCCGGGAAACGCTTGTGTCTAATGCATCTGGAAGGTGGAGTATTGGACCCAGAAACCTCACCTTCACATCTCCTGCTTTCAGTGTTCCTTCATGTCGGCGCTTCTTCTCATTGGGTCCTAGCATATCTTGATTCCGGAGCTGCTGGCAACTTTATGGACTGGAAAACTGCATCTTCCTTGAAACTGACCCTTTCGCCCCTCGTCACTCCATTGGTGGTCTTGGCGATCAATGGTACTGTTCTTCCAAGGGGCCCTATTCGCTTCCAGACCCTGCCTGTTAAGATGTCGGTTGGAATACTTGACCAGGAGGAGATATCCTTTCTTGTCCTACCCAAGGCCTCAACCCCTATCATGTTGGGTCTTCCTTGGTTACAGCTTCATTCCCCACATGTTGACTGGACTTCTGGGCAGATACTGGCTTGGGGTTCTCCCTGTTTTTTGGCCTGCCTACTCAAGGTTGCCCCAAAATAGAGACTTTCTGTTGCCAGCACTTCAGTTTCTTCTCCCCTGCCCGCTGCATATAACAATATTCGGGACATCTTCTGTAAGAAGTCAGCTGAAGTACTTCCTCCTCACAGGTCCTTTGACTGTGCCATTGACCTTGCTCCTGGAACAACTCTGCCCAGGGGCCGTACCTATCCCTTGTCCATTCCAGAGACCCAGGCCATGTCAGAGTATGTCCCTGAGAACCTAGAGAAAGGGTTTATCTGGAAGACCTCGTCGCCTGCGGGAGCAGGATTCTTTTTTGTTGCCAAAAAGGATGGCACCTTAAGACCCTGCATTGATTATCGAGGCTTAAATGCGGTGACAATCAAGAACCTATACACCTTACCCTAATATCTGAGCTATTCAACAGGTTGAAGGGTGCCTCCATTTTTACCATGTTGGATCTCAGGGGGGCATATAACCTGATCCGGATAAGGGAGGGTGACGAATGGAAAGCCGCGTTTAACACTAGAGATGGCCATTATGAATGTTTAGTTATGCCCTTTGGGCTGTGTAACGCCCCAGTTGTGTTCCAAAACATTGTCAACAAAATCTTCAGGGATCTGCTTTATCAATTTGTTGTCATCTATCTGGATGACATTCTCATCTTTTCAGAAGATCTGCTTGTCTACAGAAACCATGTCCAGGTTGTACTTCAGCACCTTAGAGAGAATAATCTGTATGCCAAGCTGGAGAAATGTTCTTTTGAATGTTCTGAGGTCCTGTTCCTGGAATGCTATGTCTGCAGTTTGGGTCTTCGTATGGATCCCGAAAAGGTCTTGGTCATTAACAACTGGCCTCCTCCTGCCAGCCTCAAGGCCACACAGCAATTTATTGGTTTTTCCAACTATTATAAGCAGTGCATTAAGAATTACTCTTCTATTGCTGCGCCTATTGTTGCCTTGACCAAGAAGGGTGCGAATGCCAAGGAGTGGCCTCCTGAAGCTGTCTCTGCGTTTCATGATTTGAAACAAGCCTTTGTTTCTGGACCTCTCTTGAGGAGACCTAATCCTGGGGATTCATTTCGCATTGAAGTGGAAGCTTCGTGGACTGGAGTAGGAGCTGTGCTTCTACAATCCTCAGCCATCTGTGTTTTTCTCCAAAAACTGTTCTCAGGCAGAGAAAAATTACGCCATTTGGGGATTGGGAGCTTTTTGCAATTAAATTGGCGTTAGAGGAGTGGAGTCATCTCTTAGAGGGCTTCCCCATTTCACAACAATTTTCACTGATCACAAAAATCTGCAGTACTTACTGAATGCCAAACGACAGAATCCCAGACATGCCAGGTGGAGTCTTTTCTTTTCCCGTTTTAAGTTCACATTTAAGTACAAACCTGGTTCCTATAACAGTTGTGCTGATATACTCTCTAGGTATTTTGATACTCTGGATGAGGAGCCCACCCCTGAACCTGAGCCGATCATTCTGACCTCATGTTTTCTGGCTAGGGATGGGCTGAACAACCCCCGGTTCGGTTCGCACCAGAACATGAAAACAGGCAAAAAATTTGTGCGAACATTCGAACACCGTTAAAGTATATGGGACCCGAACATGAAATATCAAAAGTGGTCATTGTAAAGGTTTATATGCAAGTTATTGCCCTAAAACGTGTATGTGGACCCGGGTCCTGCCCTAGGTGACATGTATCAATGCAAAAAAAAGTTTTTAAATCAATAGTTTTTTCAGGAGAAGTGATTTTAATAATGCTTAAAGTGAAACAATAAAAATGAAATATTCCATTAAATATCGTGCCTGGGGGTCCCCTTAGTATGCCTGTAAAAGGGCGCACCTCTGTGAAGTTTGGAACATAACCAGAGCAAAATTACATTTGTTAAGGAAAAATTGTCATTTATTATTGCGGCTCTATTATTTGCGTGGGCCCCCCTCAGTCCAAACCAGACCCTTCAAGTTTGGTTTGTATTTTAAGGGGAACCCACGCCAAAATTTAATAGGCGAGTGCCCCCCTCCTGAACCGTACCAAGCTACATGCCCTCAACATGGGGAGTATGGGTGCTTTGGGGAAGGGGGGCACTGCGCCCCCCACCCCAAAGTTCCTTGTTGATGGGGACAAGAGCCTCTTCCCCGCAACCCTGGGCTGTGGTTGTGGGGGTGTACGGGCGGGGGGCTTATCGGAATCTGGAAGCTCCTTTTAATAAGGGGGCCCTCAGATCCTGACTCCCCTCTATGTGAATTAGTATTGGGTACATCGTACCCCTACTACTTCACCAAAAGAAAAAACCACAGGAGACAATTAGGGACAAGTTCTTTATTAAAAAATAAAACAAAGTGTCCCCCTTGTTAATCCATCGTCAATCACGGCGAGCGACGGCCCAACAAAAAAACGAACAGCTCCTCCTCCATGGGAGGGCTCCCGCCGACTGAGATCTGTTTGTTTTGACATTTTATTTATAGTGAAGGGCGGGGCCACCCAGTGAACGTAATAGTGACCCGCCCCTCTGGTGTACATGATGTCAGAAGGGGACTGGGTCCCCCGTATGTCACCCGGTGGCCCTGCCCTGCACTATAAATAAAACTTCAAAACAAATCCAGCGCAAACAGCGGAAGCCCTCCCATGGAGGAGGAGCTGTGTGCGCCGTCTGTGGCAATGCATTATGGGGCGCTCCACGGCGGCAAAGTCGTTGTGAACGCCCCATATGTTCGACTCGAACCACGGGCCCATCCCTAATTCTGGCCCATTCCACCACTCTGGAATCCAAGATTCCTCCTGGCAAGACCTTCTTCCCCACTGAACTAAGAGCTAAGATCCTTCGCTGGAGACATGATTCCAAGGTTACAGGTCATGCTGGGTTCCTCTGATCCCTTCTGCTCATCAGTCACCACTATTGGTGGCCTACACTCTGCTCAGATGTCAAAGGCTACGTTAAAACTTGTCATGTCTGTGCCCAGTCTAAGTCCTCCTCATGCCCTTGCCCATTCCTAAGGAGCCCTGGTCTCACATTGCCATGGACTTTATCACCAATCTCCCACCATCTGAGAAGAAAGAGGATCATTTGGGTGGGTCAATCAGTTCTCTAAGATGGCCCAATTTGTTCCTCTTCCAGGTCTTCCTTCTGCTCCTGCTTTGGTTCCCATTTTTGTTCGAGAAATCTTCCGCCTCCATGGGGTCCCTTCCCTTTTTTTTTTTCGGACAGGGGCATTCAATTTACATCTTGCTTTTGGAGAGCCTTTTGCAAATCCCTCAATATTGTCTTTGATTTCTCTTCTTCATATCATCCTCAATCCAATGGACAGACTGAGAGGGTTAATCAGGAGTTAGAGGTCTTTCTCCGAACCTTGGTCTCAGCTCATCATGATCTCTACTCCCGTGAGCGGAATACTCTCACAACAATCATGTCAACATCAGTTCCCAGAAGACACCTTTTCTTAGTTTATGGAAAACACCCTCAGCTCCCTCTTCCTGTGACCTGTTCTCCGGACATTCCAGCTTTAGCTATGGTCCAACAATCATTCAATTCCATTTGGTGTGATGTTCATGATTCCCTCCATGCAGCTGCTGATAAATTTAAAGGTTTTGCCGACCGTCGCAGACGCAAGCCTCCTTCTCTACAGCCTGGAGACAAAGTCTGGCTTTCCACCAGGACATCCAGCTCAGGGTTCCTTCTCTAACGGCCGGTTCACACTGCAGCGGGGCGGAGCAGCGCGGGGCGGAGCGGAGCGATGCGGCGCTCCAGGCGATCTCAAAGCAGCTTGCTAGGAGACTTCTATCATAGAAGTCAATGCAAGCCACCTGAGATCGCCCTGAAAATAGTGCAGGGACCATTTTTCTAATGCGGAGCGAAGCGATTCGCTCCTATTAGAACGGTCCCATTTGCACAGCATTGAGGCAAATTGTCAGGCGACTCAAGTCGCCTGACAATTTGCCTAGATGTGAACGGGCCGCGAAGTCGCGCCGCTCCGCCCCGCTGCAGTGTGAACCGGCCCTAAAATTCTCCCCAAGATTCATTGGCCCGTACACCATAATTGCTAGGTTGAATCCAGTTTGTTTTAAACTCCAGATCCCTAAATGCCTCAGGATCACAAACTCCTTTCATGTTTCCCTTCTGAAGCCTTTAGTCCTCAATAAGTTCTCACGTCCTCTCCCTACCGTGGTTCCGGTCTCTGAGGATGGTCAGGAGTACAAGGTTAGTCTAATTCTGGATTCCCAGTTCTGTAAAGGGATTCTTCATTACCTTGTGCATTGGAAAGGGTTTGGTCCTGAGGAGAGGTCTTGCATCCCTGCATCTGAGATATTTGTGCCTCGCCTTGTGAGGACATTTAATTTGAGGTTTCCCTCTAAGCCTGGGCCTAGGCAGGGGAGGGGGAGGCCCGGTAAGAGGGGGGGTACTGTCATGAACCTGCAATAACAATTCATGTCCTGTCTGCTTACCTTTCTGCATGTGTCCAGTTAGAGGCCGTGCCTCCCTCACCTGTGTGCTTTAGTAAGCCCTCCTCAGCTGGGCTCCACACCAGGCCCTAATTAGGAAAATTATTTAACACCTATAAACCATAAAAAAAAAACGTGCTATGGATCAAAAAAATATATTGGTGATAAACTGAAGGCTGCTGTGCACTGGATACTAATTACCCACTAAAAATGAAAAACACCAAACGGCGCCAACAGCTGATGCAAAATATATCCCACCTTCTAAAGGTACTGTGAGATATAGTGATGATATAGTGTCAATATAAATCAATATACATATAAATCAATACATAAAAAGTTCATAGAGTCCAAAAAGATATTATTAAAGTGACTAAAGTGGTAGAGAACGACCAGAAGTTGTGTCAACGCGTTTCGCTCCTCTTCCGCATCATCATGGACACTCAGGAGGAGGAGCAAAATGCGTTGATGCAACTTCCGGTCGTTTGCTACCACTGATGCCACTTCCACCTCAGGTGGAACGCATGCCATTGCCGGCGGTATCGTCTCTTGTTATGCCTTTTTATGCCTGATATTTTGTAAGTAAAATGTCACTATGCGCAGTAAATCTTTTACTAAATGATACACTATGAGCATGTTTATGCTTTATTGAGCCTGCTGGTGAGCCATTAGCGGATATCTAGTGATTGGTTGGAGGATCGAGTCTCATCAATCCTGGAGGATGTCATCCAGTCCCTGGAACCATTGTCACCAGATCAAGCTTTTTGTGACTCCCAGACTGCAAAGCTGGGGGTCATCTTCTTCTTGGAGAGTGGGGAAACGAGGGGTTACGGCACATCGCACCTTATTTCCGCATGCTCTGGATTGATGTTTCGGAGCACTTTTGGAGCACGTTTGCACCTTTCATCAACTACTAGCACGGAGTCACTTTAATAATATCTTTTTGGACTCTATGAACTTTCTATGTATTGATTTATACGTATATTGATTTATATTGACACTATATAATTTATCACTAAATCTCACAGTACCTTTAGTAGGTGGGATATATTTTGCATCAGCTGTTGGCACTGTTTGGTGTTTTCATTATTTAACACCTGGCAGTGCAAGCCTGCAATGCTGATCATATTGTGTGTTTGGCTTTGTGTGTGTGCTTCTGCCGTGTGCTCTTCGTTTGTTCCCGTGTACCAATCTTGGCTTTCTTGACCTTCCTTGTCTGCTAGTGAACCCGATCTCAGCTTGCTCCTTATCTTCCCTGTTCTGCCTGTGACCCCGACCTTGGCGTGCCTCCTGTCTGTTTCTGTCTGCTTGTAGCCCTGACCCTTGGCTTTCCCACTGACCTTCCCTTGCTATCCTGCACTGCTGCTTCCTCTCCATACACCTGTAGCCAGCTGTGAGCGTGAGCTGGGGGACCCCGGGGGCAGCGACCTGGATCCAGTTGCAGCCAAGTCCATCCTCCCCACCAGACTTTCTGGTAAACACCTGCTGGCTCTTAGACTCCGCGCCCTGGGGAAACCTATGCTCTAGCTCCCTGTGCAATCTGTGTTGCAGTCCAGCAGTCCCGCTTCGTTGTCAGAGAAGGCGGCTCACCCATTTACGGCACTGGGTGGCCCTGCCCCTTCTTATGAAAGAAATATCAAACTGAAGACCGCCCATTCTGGTAGATGCCTTTGCACGGCTGTGGGAGTGGGGGCGGTGAAAGAAGGAAGAAGAAGAAGATTAAAGACGAAGAGAGGAAGGAAGGAGCAGAAGACCAGAAGGATGACCGGCAGAGGCAGCTCTAGGCTTCGTGAGGCCTTAGGCAAAACTGAGATATGAGGCCCCACTCAGGCCCATAATGGGAAAAATAATTCAAGTGATAAAAATTAACTGTATTAGGAGGGTACGGTATAGGGGGAGGGTAAGTGGACAGTATAGGGGGCAGGAGGGTACAGTACAGGGGGCAAGAGGGTACAGTACAGAGGGGAGCAGGAGGGCACAGCATGAGGAGAGGGTAAGTGGGCACAGTACAGGGGGCAGGAGGATACAGTACAGGGGGGGGAGCAAAAGGGCACAAAACAGGGGGGGTAG